>WNWK01000313.1:505000-564135 GCA_009830355.1 Cherax destructor
CCATGGAGCAGAGTAGTAGATGCAGAAGACATGACTTGCATCTACTTGTTCAAGCAAATTGTTCATGGCCTTTTTTTCTTTTTTACAGTGCTGCCTGATACTTCCTCCCATCCTGTTTCATGACAAAAGAACTGTAGGATGGGGAAAAGATACTCGCAGTTAGTCAACTGCAGATAGCTTGGTGCTAAGTGAAGTCTTCTTTTGCTGTCTTCGTTTCTTGAGTCTCTCTCTCTCTCTCTCTCTCTCTCTCTCTCTCTCTCTCTCTCTCTGAGAATATTATCATAATATGTTGGGTACCACAAGGGCTTCACCGGCACACGTCTCAGGGTTGAGAAGGGACCAACCCACCATTTTAGGAGTTTCTCTAAAAGTTTGTAGTGTTCAACTTTGTCAAAGGCTTTCATGAGCCCAGCAACGGAATTATATTTCAGAACTCGTGTTGGAGATATAGCTTCGGGAAAAAGTCCCGTCAACTAAGACAAAATTTAAATGGCTATTGGCACTTGACTTCGACTGTGTGTGTGTGTGTGTGTACTCACCTATTTGTGTGAGTGTATGAGTGTGTAGGAGTATGTATGTGTGTGTGTGGGGGGGGGGAGTGAGAATGCATAAAATTGTGTGCGCGCGTGCTCACCTTTTTGTGGTTCCATGGGTTGAGTCTCGGTTCTTAGCTCTGCCTCTTGCCGCTTGCAGGATTTACTCCCAGCCTCTTTGCCTCTGTCATACCTCTGCATCGTTAATTTCATTCCGCTTCCTGACCAGCCTGATGGTGAAGAAATACTTCTTGACATCCCTCTCTCTCTTCAGTTTCCAACTGTGCCCTCGAGTACGTGTTTCTCTCCTCTCTAACAGTCTATTCCCATCCACTATTAAATCGTCTCTAGTATTTTGTATGTCGTTATATCCCCCTGGTTCCTGTATCCTCTAATATTATCAGATGCAGTTTCTTTAGTCTCTCTTCATAGCTCATTTCCCTTATCTCCTGGAATAGTCTCGTTGCATACTTCTGAACCCTCTTCAGTTTTCCATCACTTCCATCCTCTTGCTACTCCACTTTCCTGCTGCTTTATGTAGACCCCATTTCTATATTTCTACGGCTTTTTTAACACCTTCCCTTTATTTATAAGGATGATTATCAACAGACACCTGACTGTCTTCCAGGTGAAACTTGCTAAATTCTTAAAAAAATCTTAATTAGCCAGAAAGTGGTGCAGTGAGCAAGACGTCAACCCAACTTCTAGCTTCCTCTCTTATAAACTTCATTCTAAATCCCCTCCCTTCAGGACCCTTCCATATTCCCCCCCCCTCCACCAACACCTTATAATTACTGCACCTCCATCCTTCCCTTCTTGTATACCTCTTTAAATCCCCACTACCTTTTCATCTCTCTTCAACCGCTCCACTTCGATTACCTGTCCAACCCTCTACCAAAGCTTCGCCACCAGCTTCTCCCACCCGCTCTATCCTCCCCCTTCCCTTCATTTCTTCAGTCACCACCCTTCTATCCCTTCTTCCAGGTCCCATCTTCCTTCCAATGTCCTCCACACCTCAAAAAGCCCTGCGCCTTTTCTTTTAAACTTTTTTCCCCTGTCAAAGACAATTAGTCTTCATTTAAATGCTTTTCTCTCTCTCTTACAATGAAAAACTTTTAAAATATGCAATTATGTTATTTGCTCAGGCCATCACAAATGGATTCCAGGAAAAAGATGGCCTAGTCCTTTTCAAATGGTAAGAAGGTGAAGTGTACGTTCTTCAAGACTGAGATTTCGTTTTCTAAACTAAAATAAACTAGATGCATTTCAATCTTTTGGGATAAAGAGTGGTACTCTGTCTCCGAAAACCCCGTCTCCTGGGTCTCTGAGCTCTTGTGCAATACCCTCAAGAGGACCAAGAGCTGTACGGAAGGTCTATGTAGGTGCTGGAGGTCTAATGATTAAGGTTGTGGATATGACTGTTAATTAGAATTCGAGGGTTGGATGCTGCTGAATCTTGTCAAGAAATTGTTTGGTAGTGGGAGGACTGGGGTAGTGTGGTTGGTTTAGTATTCTTTCTTTGGCTGCCTGTGATTCCTCCTCTGATTCTTCAGAGTCACCCTCCTGAACTGTTCTGAATCATTTAGACGTCCTCTGCAGCACTTGGTCTCTCATTATACATCTCTGAATGCTATCTTCAGTGGTCTCGCTTTGCTACTAACTTCTCTATCCCCCCCCACACACAAAAAAAAGAATGCTGAGTTTATCTCCTGTATCATTCTTACTTTTGGCAGCACCTAATTAACCTTGATATCAGGACCTTCCTCAATTCTTATTCATTCTTTTTACCTCCCGTCTCCTATTTCTTATGTATCAGTGTCCGTATATATATATATATTATCGTTTACTACTACTGCCTCTCTTTTTTTTTTACTTTATCTCTGCTATCAGTCTGTTATTTTATTTTACATCAGTACAGCTTGGATCATTCTCTTTCATACATTCTAGTGTCGCTTTATGCAGGATTAACGAACGATGGGCCGAGCCTTCAGCACTCCTTGAGCTGCATGACCCACACGGGTTTAGTAATTCACATAAATATTATGAAAAATAATCTACTGTAAACTGTTCGGTACTTTCAATTCTCTTCTCCTTTCCTTTTTCTCCATATTTCTCATTTAAATTATCTTTATCTGTTCTTTTCTGAATCCCTCCTCACTATCTTCTGGCCCATTTTCAACCATTCATTAACTAATCATTCATCCTTTTATTAACCAATTCAGTCTACATCAATATAATATTTTCTGAATTTGCTTCAAACACGCTTGTCATTCGTACCTATCTTTCCAATCATTTTCATTCTCTACACTTCACTTTCACTTCGTGAGGGACTGGTGTAGTACTAAGCTTTAGTGATTCTGTACTAGTGTGAAAGTTGTCATTTATTACAACCTCAGGTTTAAGGCCTGTTATCCTGAGTGTAAAAGGGAGCTTGGAGCAAAGAAACAGTAGTAAATGCTTTGAATTGTATTTTTCCTTCACCAAGCAATTATATATATATCTGAGTTATTGTATTTTCCTTCAAGTATTTATATCTTTATGCAATTATGTAAACTATATACAAATAGAGTAGTATTAGTGCACGCCACGGTAGTCAAGGCAAAACAACAGTACAGAGACAGAGACGACCGTATAACAACCAGCTCAGGGTGGGAATGACAATGACAAACATGTGAGTGGAATCCATGTCATTTTTACCATTGCCAGACCCACATTATGATTGGCTGAACCAAGTTGTTGATCTGGTGGTGGGGCCCGATTACCAAATCCTTAACAAGATGGTTCGCTGGTTGGTGAGGCAGCCTATGTGGGTGTGTTTAAACATGTTCCAAATAAGGGGACGTACTCTTTGCATGCCACATCATTTGTACAGTGGTACCTTGATGGTGTTGGTGCCAGGTTACAGTTGTGATGGATGTAGCAGTGAGTGAGTGTGTGTGAGTGAATGTTATGCAGTAAAATATTTTATAAAAAACTCTCCATACATAATGTAATTTTCCGTGTTTGTACTGGAACGAGACACGTTTTATCCCTGTCGCGGCAGAGTGGCCAAGCACAGGAGTAGATGAGGTGTTGGAGAGTTAGTACGAGGGTGGTGACGGAGTGAAGTTATCATGTTTGGGTAGTAGTGTGAGTAGGTGGTTTGGGAGTTTTTTGTGTATACTATAAGTAATTTTGTATTCACGTGCTCTCATGTTTTTTTTTAGGCCCTAGTGTGTGCAAGGGTCTGTTTTGGAGAGTACAACGTTTTAACTGTAGGCTAAGCAGCCATCAGAAAAGGGGAGTGGGTGTCATGGAGCCTTCCTGTTTAAAAAAAATTATTTAGTGAACTGGAGCGTGGTTTTTTGTAGTAGGTTATAAGTTGTATATAATTTACTTTAATATATACATATTTTTATATAAGTGAGTTTTTGTCCTTCCTTCCTAAATTAATATTGTTTGCTGGCCCTAGAGTTGCTGTGTTTTTTCAGTGTAATTTAAATGCCCCTAGACAGCAGTGTGAGCACGATGTCGAAGTCGTAACATAAATAAAAAGGTCCTGGCTCCTAAAGGCTGCTCACACTGCTGTCTAGGGGCATTTAAATTACATTGAAAAACACAGCAACTCTAGGGCCAGCAAACAATATTAATTTAGGAAGGAAGGACAAAAACTCACTTAAATAAAAATGTCTATATATTAATGTAAATTATATACAACTTAAAACCTACTACAAAAAACCACACTCCAGTTTACTAAATAAACATTTATATACAGGGAGGCTCCATGACACCCCCTCCCCTTTTCTGCTGGCTGCTTAGCCTACAGCTAAAACGTTGTACTCTCCAAAACAGACCCTTGCACACACTAGGGCCTAAAAAAACATGAGAGCACGTGAATACAAAATTACTTATAGTATACACAAAAACTCACCAAACCTACTCACACTACTACCCAAACATGATGACTTCACCCCGTCACCACCGTCACCACCCGTCTAGTACTAACTCTCCAACACCTCATCTGCTCTCCTGTGCTTGGCCACTCTGCCGCGACAGGATAAAACTCGTCTCGTTCCAGTACAAACTCGGAAAATTACATTATGTATGGAGCCTTTTTTATAAAATATTTTACTGCGTAAGTGTGTGTGTGTGTGTGTGTGTGTGTGCAGTGGTTGCTTGAACTTCGTGAGTGGTATGTATGTGACATCAATGTTGTTAATGTAGTACTTTATATTGGGTGTATGGTGGAATGGTAATGAATATTCTTGTTGGGTTTCTCGGAATACCGCAAGTCCCTTAATCTTGCAGTGTAACCAGGACCATTTGTGAGTGTGTGATTGTGAGTGTTTGTGCTCACATATTTTTTTTCCACTTTATCCAGTGTGTTGACACAATAAACGTGACACATTTAGTTTACCTTGGCTTTCGCAGATTAAAAAGCGTTGTATCTCAAAACCCTGAAGAGCCAGAATAGATGCAGCTCAACCCCCTCAACAGGACTAGGAGCTATAATCCAACCTTTACATGGAATCTATGAGCCGGAGATCAACATTCACAGATTAAACGGAGAGCTATATATATACTATATTATATTAGCTACAGGTAATTTTGTTTACGTACGAATTGTATGACTGGAGTTCAGAAATCAAGAATGCAGTAACACCCAAATAAGGAAGTGTGAAAACAAACAAAAAATGTAAATAATAATATATACTCAAAATGTTATTTAAATTTTATGCAGAATCGAGAACTTGGATTATCGGAAGTGATTATCTTCAGGAATTTACGAGAAAGTGAAAATTTAAAAAGATATTCATCTTGGCTAACTTTCCAAAAAAAGTTCTTCTTTCCTTTTATGGTTTCTTACATAATTAATTATGGTCACAAAATAGTTATTAATCATCCATTTCGAAAAGGTTGAAGACGGGTGTGAAGCATGGGTTTTAAACGTTAGAGAGAGGAGGGAGCTGGAGAAAGTAGAGATGTCGTGTTTGAGTAATATGTGTGGTGTGAATTAGGAACGTGGATATTAGGTGTGGGGTTACCAACACTATGTGAAGGACATGAATCCCTGACTCTGAGAGAATCGTTACCCCCTCAACCTACCTGTTGCAACTCTTGCAACATTTCACAGCTCCTGACGACGCATGGAAGCGCGAGAGATATGGAGCTAGTTTCCTATCCCCTAGTGACTTGGTCGGAGCTGTATAACCCTTGTGGTTTAGCGCTTCTTTTGATTATAATAATAATAGTGACTTGTTTTTCATTGTTGAGATAGCCTGTCTGCGATTGGTTTGTAATATATATATGACGTGCCGAATAGGTAAAATTGGTCAATTACCAAGAACTCGTTTAAAATTTAGGTCCTTTCTAAGAATTTCTCTTACATGTTTAAAGATATATTTTTTTTCATTTAAACTAATGTAAAAATTAATATTTTTTTACCAAAAGAACCTTAGAAAACTTACCTAACCTTATTATATCAAGTGCAATTTAATTTAGCCTAATCCAGTTAAATATATTTTAGATAAGTTTACAATAATTTAATAATAAACAAACACAATGAAATATATTTTTTTCGTTAGGTTCAGAATGATTTTTGCGCAATTATTGCATACAGAAATTTTAGCTTGCCTTATTCGGCAAAAAGGGCGTTGCTATTTAAGCCAATATTGCAAGTTTTACCAATTCGACACGTCACGTGATGTGATTTTATACTTATTGAATATAATTGAGAGGGTTTGCCGTGAGAGACAATGTGCAGATATATATATATATATATATATATATATATATATATATATATATATATATATATATATATATATATATATATGCACATTATCTCTCACGGCAAAACCCCTCTCAATTATTGTTTTCAATAAGTATGAAATCACATGACTGGGGACAAACTTCCAATTAGATTCATAAATAAGGTATTGTAATTACTTTCATATGTTTTTATTATAACTTTAGGACCCCCTCTGACGTGACCTTGTTCCTACAACTACAGTAAATACCTTGTCTGGAAATGTACGTTATTATTTATCCAATCACATATAAAATATACTTCATTGTTGTTCCTATTGTCTTTATTACCAATATCCTCACCCCAAGAGCCAATATAATCAGTATTATCAGTACGGCTATCATTCTTCTAAAACTCCAAGACCCCAAACATTCTCCACAATCTTCATCCAAACCCTAGCCCTCTCTTCACCCTGTTTCCTTTGGGGCATTTCTCTTTCATACCCTCTCATGGGGGTTTCAACAAGATTTTCTTACGGGGCTGCCAACAAAAGGTCAGGTCAGGTTAGGTCACAGTGTTGCGACCTGTATCGGAAACCACTTAATGTGATGCAAAGATATGCGAGCGTGAGAGGCTTATATCGAGCTGCGGCTTATCTCTTAAAATGTGGGCTGGGCCGCTTATACCTTAGTGTGGGTACTTGTAAATCTTCTGGGCCCGTGTAGCAAAAATCTTCTTTATTGTATCTGCTTGTTTAAGATTCTTTTCCTACACCTGTGTCTCTCTCTCATTTTGTTACTTTGGCTGTCAGCATCAGCTGCCTTGTTGACTCTGCCTCATTGACAAACTTAGCGTTTGGCTCCCTTACTATATGGCTAGCTGGTGACCTGACTAGTAGACTGCATATATTTTAGCCGCTGGCCGACTGACTGGTTGGCTGGAAAATTTCCCGATTTGTAGTCTAAAAGACTGGATAATCTGTTGGTTGACTCTGTCCTATGTGATCACTTGGTGGTTGGATGCCTATCATACTGGAAGCTGATCATCTGACTGGCGGCGTGGATAGGGACATGAATAATGAATGAGGTGATGAAGATACAACCGCAACCAGATGATCTTATCAGAGGAGCGCCTCCCACCCTTTAAACCTATTTCCTTCTCCCACCTCCTCTCAGTGGCCAGTGTCGGGAGCACATCCAAAGGGTTCTGGGTAGATTTGCAGTTCCAATGAAACTCCTGAGTAAGTTGTCTAACTTATCTGCTTTTCCAGATGTGACTGGATGTTGCTAAACTGTCATGGCACATAATTTGGGAAAATGTTGCAATGACATTGTGAGAAACTCCCATCATGCAGGCAGTTATACTTTATGTAAAATAATGTATATAAAAACCTAATAATGTTTATTTCTATTATAATATTTCTAATAATAATAATAATAATAATGATATTTTTATTATTATAAGTGAACTTCGTTGTTAATTATCTCTGGGTGTCCCCCTTAAACGTTCGTTGTTATTATAAAACTAAAATAATGTTGATGAAATATGCACTCGTAAATGTACATACATGCACATCTGGAAGTGTATATGGTTGGGCTGACAAGATGTGGAAAAAGACACTTAAGGACATTAAATATCCTGACCTGTACAAAGGTGTTTTTATTCACATACACATATTCCTGCATGCGCAGAGCAAAATTAATATTGGAGCGATCATAAGTAAATGTGTTCTCGTAAAAAACATTTTGTAAATTATCAACTTTGGCACATCAAAATGTCTCTTCATTTGTCTCTTTTAGGCCCACACAACGTAACTTGACTTTCTTCCCTTGTAGCCCTAGCCTGACTTTCTTCCCTTGCAACCCTAGCTTGACTTTCTTCCCTTGCAGCCCTAGCTTGACTTTCTTCCCTTGCAGCCCTAGCCTGACTTTCTTCCCTTGCAACCCTAGCCTGACTTTCTTCCCTTGCAACCCTAGCCTCACTTTCTTCCCTTGCAGCCCTAGCCTGACTTTCTTCCCTTGCAGCCATAGCTCGACTTTCTTCCCTTGCAACCCTAGCCTGACTTTCTTCCCTTGCAACCCTAGCCTGACTTTCTTCCCTTGCAACCCTAGCCTGACTTTCTTCCCTTGCAACCCTAGCCTGACTTTCTTCCCTTGCAACCCTAGCCTGACTTTCTTCCCTTGCAGATATAGCCTGACTTTCTTCCCTTGCAGCTATAGCCTGACTTTCTTCCCTTGCAGCCCTAGCTTGACTTTCTTCCCCTGCAGCTCTAGCTTGACTTTCTTTCCTTGTAACCCTAGCTCGACTTTCTTCCCTTGTAGCCCTAGCCTGACTTTCTTCCCTTGTAGCCCTAGCCTGACTTTCTTCCCTTGTAGACCTAGTTTGACTTTCTTCCCTTGCAGCCTAGCTTGACTTTCTTCCCTTGTAACAATAGCTCGACTTTCTTCCCTTGTAGCCCTAGCCTGACTTTCTTCCCTTGTAGACCTAGTTTGACTTTCTTCCCTTGTAGCCCTAGCCTTGACTTTCTTCCCTTGTAGACCTAGCCTGACTTTCTTCCCTTGTAGACCTAGCTTGACTTTCTTCCCTTGTAGACCTAGCTTGACTTTCTTCCCTTGCAGCCCTAGCCTGACTTTCTTCCCTTGCAGCCCTAGCTTGACTTTCTTCCCTTTCAACCCTAGCTTGAGAGTAGCAATAATTCAGCAGTATCTGTGTCAGCTGATGGGTGGCGCCATATTGGTGTGAATCAACATAGCTTGTTTACATAAGAGAAGAGCTTCGTGACGGAACATAACCGTCCTGATTCAGTAGCCAATGGTGAGGCTGATGCAGACGGCGCCGTGGCCTCTTCCGTGCTTCTCTGCAGGAAGGACTTGGGTTACGGTTTCTGGCGTTCAATTTGACAGCCTCTGCCGCTGCTGTTCCTCCTCACTTCGATGACTTTCGTGATAAAATATTTAAACCTCATTCTTACTACTGTTACCAGCATTATCTCTACCAGCACCTTCGTGTGTTAGTGTGACTTGTAAATGGTCGAAGTTGAACCCAAACGTCGTCATAAGCTCCTCTCTAAGTGCAGATTATTTGTATATCGTCCTTAGCAACTGTTTAGGACGAGGTTCACATATCCTAAAACTTTAGTTGCTCATTGCGTTGTCAAATACTCCAAACTTCAGAACACTAGGGACTTGCCATGATCTATATCTACTCTTCTTCCTACCTCTTCTTGTCTATATTTTCTTTGCCTCTCTTGTCTTCTGTCTAAGTGGGTTCTGTCCTGTGGGGTTTAGTCTAGCAGAGATTTTGTCCTCCCGTGTGACATTAGGTCTTCTGCAGTGCCCCACTGTTCTCTTGTTACTTAGACTACCTCTACTATTACTACTACTAATACTATTTCTTCGCTCGCACCCTACTTTGTGCCCCCTACTGCCTTCTTATTGCCACCTCTATCACTGTTGCACTTCTACTACTGCTGCTATTACTGTTACCACTACCTCTACCACCACCACGGTTTACTACCGCTACGCTGTAATTACTCCCTCCAATTCTACCTCTTCCGTCCAACCTCCCCCTCCCTAACTCCCCCTCGCATATATTCTGGCTCTCTTCCCTTCCCTCTTCTGTGTGACTAGTTTATGGTCCAAGTTGGACCGAAACGTTGTCATAAGTTTCACTCTCCTAAGTACGGGTTATTTATGTATTCATTACTCGCTCGCTTTTAAATATTTGTGTGTAGCTGAATTTTCTCTTGATTTTTATTTCTTGGTACATTTTTTCTTACTATTTGATTATATATATATACATAAAAAGGCGACAAAAAAACTAAATATTTTGTGCATTACATAATGACGTTAGCTTTTATGTTTAAGGTTATCAGCAACAGGAGCATTAAGGATAATATTAGGAATATTAACTTGAGTCAAGTATACATTAATGTGATTTGGGAATCTTTATTGTAGAAACGTTTCTGGTCAATAAAGTTAGGAATCCTTAACCTAACATTGTCAAAACCTGTGTAAAACAAAAGGTGCTTCTTCAGTCTAGTACAGAGATGAATGATGGAAGATGAGTGTGAGGTGATCAGTTCCTAGGGCACACGCTTCAGGCTTTGCGTTCGATAATTTAAATAATGGTTATTCCTTAAACACTGTGATTATCCCAGCTATCACAAATTGCTTCTGAGTATATTGCAAGTTAATATTATTCTCATCGGACCATTTTCTCGTAAAATGAGATACTGAAGCAAATTCTTGTGTAGTTTTGGAAACGGTTGGAAAGATGCGTGGGTGGGAGTTAGTGGGTTTGATAAGAACCTCCCTTGTATGGGCCAGTAGGCCCATACAAGGGAGGTTTGAGTGACCAACGAGTTAAAACACTAGCTGGTTACTCATATTCGTTTATCATCCAATGATCTCATACTCAAGACTCGTATCAAAGATACCCAAATGTTGCACAAGTCTCTCATTTATCAAGCCTCGTAACGTTGAAAGTTTATAATGGTAGTGGGGCTACAGTCTTAGCAAGCTTCACTGCAGCTCTCTCGAATATCTGTTTATTGAAACAGAGGGAACACATTCTCAGAATTCGTTCGGAAACGTTTTACTACTATGGAATATGTATTACTGATATGAAACGTGTATTACTAATATCAGGTTTGAAACCTATTGAGTGAACGAGGATCATTAAGGCTGCCTTTCACGTGTCTCCCTCAACACGAATTTATGCAGATAGTCTCAGCTCGGATTGGAAAACCATCTGCAATCTGCCTTCCCAATGTGCTACAGAGTACTCCTATATACTCGTACTCACAAACACACGTACATTCTCTCTCTCTCTCTCTCTCTCTCTCTCTCTCTCTCTCTCTCTCTCTCTCTCTGTTGATAAGATCATTGGTGGAGCAGTCATCGGCTCACGGGAGATGCGTCTCACTCCACTTGCCCTCTCACAAAGCCCTGTGTGATATCGCCCCAAGAATTTGCATAAATCAATCCTCGACGGAGATTGTGCCTCGCCTCTGAAGGTTCCTTGCCATCAAGAGCCCCAGTGTTGAGGCCGTTATGGCATCCTTCTCCTCCACCTCTGCAGACCGTCTTCCTGATGGAGGGCGAGTTAAGAATGCGCTCTCTGAATTCTATCCCCATGGACTCTTTGATATCCGTGAAGGAACGGTGAATCATTGAATAACTTGCTGTATATCGAAGTCTTTCCTCAGGAGCCGAAGTCGAGGACCATTTCTTCCGCGTAGTCTCTATCGTTCCCATCAGGCGGTGGCAGAATCTTCGGAAATGTCCTGAGTCAGATGGATTACCATCATTCTTCTTTCAAGGATGGAGAGGGAGTGTCCCTTGACACCAGTGAAGTGATCTCGATCCAAGGAATTGGAGGTGCCTTCATTTTTCATAGATCTCACCTGATTAACGATACCTTATTAAGAACATCAGAATGAAGGAACACTGCAGCAGGCCTACTGGTCTAGACTAGGCAAGTTCTTTTCAAAACCTCCCACCCCCTTATCCAATCTTTTCCCAAAGCTACCCGATCATTTGCTTCAGTATCACAGATAATAATCAAACCCAGCCCTTCTCACTCATATACTTCAATTAGATAAGCTCAGATTTAGAAAGGACGTAGGTAAGTACTGGTTTTCAGAGTTGTCGATGCATGGAACATAAGGACCCAAGAACATAAGAAAGGAGGAACACTGCAATAATCCTCAGCCTTTCTATAGGCATCAGCTGTGGACGATCAAGAGATGTACAGAATATCTTAAGAGTGAAAAACAATGAAGGAAGGAAGATGTGATCATCCGTCTAATAGACGATAATTCTTGACCCTTCTGTTATAAACACTGGGCCGAATGTTGACCTAGTCCTGGCGTGGTGAGGGACAGGATGCCTAGTGGTGTGGGACAGGATGCCTAGTGGTAGGGACAGGATGCCTAGTGGTGTGGAACAGGATGACTAGTGGTGAGGGACAGGATGACTATTGGTGTGGGACAGGATGACTAGTTGTATTGGGCAGGATGACTAGTGGTATTGGGCAGGATGACTAGTGGTATTGGGCAGGATGACTAGTGCAGGACAGGATGACTAGTGGTGTGGGACAGGATGACTAGTGGTATTGAGCAGGATGACTAGTGCAGGACAGGATGACTAGTGGTGAGGAACAGGATGACTTAGTGGTGAAGGACAGGATGACTAGTGGTGAGGGACAGGATGACTAGTGGTGAGGGACAGGATGACTAGTGGTGAAGGACAGGATGACTATTGGTGAGGGACAGGATGCCTAGTGGTGAGGGACAGGATGACTAGTGGTGAGGGACAGGATGACTAGTGGTGAGGGACAGGATGACTAGTAGTGAGGCACAGGATGACTAGTGGTATTGGGCAGGATGACTAGTGGTATTGGGCAGGATGACTAGTGGTATTGGGCAGGATGACTAGTGGTATTGGGCAGGATGACTAGTGGTATTGGGCAGGATGACTAGTGGTATTGGGCAGGATGACTAGTGGTATTGCGCAGATAACTAGTGCAGGACAGGATGACTAGTGGTGTGGGACAGGATGACTAGTGGTATTGAGCAGGATGACTAGTGCAGGACAGGATGACTAGTGGTGAGGGACAGGATGACTAGTGGTGAAGGACAGGATGACTAGTGGTGAGGGACAGGATGACTAGTGGTGAGGGACAGGATGACTAGTGGTGAAGGACAGGATGACTAGTGGTGAAGGACAGGATGACTAGTGGTGTGGGACAGGATGACTAGTGGTGTGGGACAGGATGACGAGTGGTGTGGGACAGGATGACGAGTGGTGTGGGACAGGATGACTAGTGGTGTGGGACAGGATGACAGAGTGGTGAGACAGGATGACTAGTGGTGTGAGGAACAGAGATGACTAGTGGTGTGGGACAGGATGACTAGTGGTATTGGACAGGATGACTAGTGGTGTGGGACAGGATGACTAGTGGTGAGGGACAGGATGACTAGTGGTGAGGACAGGATGACTAGTGGTGAGGACAGGATGACTAGTGGTGAGGGACAGGATGACTAGTGGTGAGGGACAGGATGACTAGTGTGATGGAACATAGATGACTAGTGGTGAGCACATGAGTGACTAGTGGTGAGGACAGGATGACTAGTGGTATTGGGCAGGATGACTAGTGGTATGGCAGGTGACTAGTGGTAGGCACGATGACTAGTGGTATGGCAGATGACTAGTGCAGGGCAGGATGACTAGTGGTGTGGGACAGGATGACTAGTGGTATTGAGCAGGATGACTAGTGCAGGACAGGATGACTAGTGGTGAGGAACAGGATGACTAGTGGTGAAGGACAGGATGACTAGTGGTGAGGGACAGGATGACTAGTGGTGAGGGACAGGATGACTAGTGGTGTGGGACAGGATGACTAGTGGTGTGGGACAGGATGACTAGTGGTGAGGCACAGGATGACTAGTGGTGAGGCACAGGATGACTAGTGGTGAGGCACAGGATGACTAGTGGTGAGGCACAGGATGACTAGTGGTGTAAGACAGGAGAGATAAAATGTTGAAGAATAAGATAGGAAGGGTGTAACAGACGAGACGGGAGGTAAGGGTGTAACAGACGAGACGGGAGGAAAGGGTGTAACATATGAGACGGGAGGGAAGGGTGTCACAGACGAGACGGGAGGGAAGGGTTTAACAGACGAGACGGGAGGGAAGGGTGTAACAGACGAGACGGGAGGGAAGGGTGTAACAGACGAGACGGGAGGGAAGGGTGTAACAGACGAGACGGGAGGGAAGGGTGTAACAGACGAGACGGGAGGGAAGGGTGTAACAGACGAGACGGGAGGGAAGGGTGTAACAGACGAGACGGGAGGGAAGGGTGTAACAGACGAGACGGGAGGAAGGGTGTAACAGACGAGACGGGAGGGAAGGGTGTAACAGACGAGACGGGAGGGAAGGGTGTAACAGACGAGACGGGAGGGAAGGGTGTAACAGACGAGACGGGAGGGAAGGGTGTAACAGACGAGACGGAGGAAGAGTGAACAGACGAGACAGGAGGGAAGGTGTAACAGACGAGACGGAGGAAGGTGTAACAGACGAGACGGAGGGAAGGTAACAGACGAGACGGAGGGAAGGTGTAACAGACGAGACGGAGGGAAGGTGTAACAGACGAGACGAGGGAAGGGTAACAGACGAGACGGAGGAAGGGTGTAACAGACGAGACGGAGGAAGGGTGTAACAGACGAGACGGAGGAAGGGTAACAGACGAGACGGAGGGAAGGGTGTAACAGACGAGACGGAGGAAGGGTGTAACAGACGAGACGGAGGAAGGTAACAGACGAGACGGAGGGAAGGTGTAACAGACGAGACGGAGGGAAGGTGTAACAGACGAGACGGGAGGGAAGGGTGTAACAGACGAGACGGGAGGGAAGGGTGCAACAGACGAGACGGGAGGGAAGGGTGCAACAGACGAGACGGGAGGGAAGGGTGCAAGAGACGAGACGGAGGAAGGGTAACAGACGAGACGGATGGAAGGTGTAACAGACGAGACGGAGGGAAGGGCAACAGACGAGACGGAGGGAAGGGTGTAAGACGAGACGGAGGGAAGGGTGTATAGACGAGACGGAGGGAAGGTGTAAAGACGAGACGGAGGAAGGGACAGACGAGACGGAGGAAGGTGAACGACGAGACGGAGAGGAAGGGTGTAACAGACGAACGGAGGAAGGAAACAACGGAGAAGGAAAGAGAGACGGAGGAAGGGTAACAGACGAGACGAGGAAGGGTTAAGACGAGACGGAGGAAGGGTGTAACGACGAGAAGGTGAAAGAGAGACGGGGGAAGTAACAGAGAGAAGGAAGGTAACAGACGAGAGGAGGAAGGTAAAGACGAGAGGGAAGGGTAACGCGAGACGGAGGAAGGTAACAGACGAGACGGAGAAGGGAACAGACGACGGAGGAAGGGTAAAAGAAGACGAGGGAAGGTGTAACAGACGAGAGGAGGAAGGTGTAACGAGACGGAGGAAGGAAGACGAGACGGGGAGGAACAACGAGACGGAGGAAAAGAGACGGAGGAAGGTGCGGAGACGGAGGAGTGTAACAACGACGGAGGAAGTGTAACAGACGACGGAGGGAAGGTAACAGACGAGACGAGGAAAAGACGAGACGGAGGGGGAGGGAGGGAGAAAGACGAGGGAGGAAGGCAAAGACGGAGGGAGGGTAAAGAAACGGAGGAAGGGTAAAGACGAGACGGAGGAAGGGTAAAGACGAGACGGAGGGAAGGGTAAAGACGAGACGGAGGGAAGGGGAAGAAAACGAGACGGAGGAAGGGTAAAGACGAGACGGAGGGAAGGGTAAAGACGAGACGGAGGAAGGGAAAAGACGAGACGGAGGAAGGTGAACAGACGAGACGGAGGAAGGTGTAACAGACGAGACGGAGGAAGGGAACAGACAGACGGAGGGAAGGGTAACAGACGAGACGGAGGAAGGGGAACAGACGAGACGGAGGGAAGGGTAACAGACGAGACGGAGGAAGGTGAACAGACGAGACGGAGGAAGGTGAACAGACGAGACGGAGGGAAGGTAACAGACGAGACGGAGGGAAGTGAACAGACGAGACGGAGGGAAGTGTAACAGACGAGACGGAGGAAGGAACAGACGAGACGGAGGAAGGTAACAGACGAGACGGAGGGAAGGTGAACAGACGAGACGGGAGGGAAGGGTGTAACAGACGAGACGGGAGGGAAGGGTGTAACAGACGAGACGGGAGGGAAGGGTGTAATAAGCATGGGAGTAAATAATCATACGGATAAGAAAACCGAATAACCAGAAAATTAAGAAAGAAAAGGAAGGAAGAGGAGCAAGGAGAATAAGCAAGGAACGGAAGGACGGAGAGAGAGAAAGAAGGGTAAACAGAGGCAAAAATGTGACATCAAAATACACATTGAAAGTATATTAGTTATTGACATATAATTTACAGTTCTTAATATTTTATGGCATTAATATTGAATAAATGATTTTTTTAATTATTTTGAGAAGAGAAAGTTGATGTCAGGAGGAAGGAAAGTTGATGTCAGGAGGAAGGAAAGTTGATGTCAGGAGGAAGGAAAGTTGATGTCAGGAGGAAGGAAAGTTGATGTCAGGAGGAAGGAAAGTTGATGTCAGGAGGAAGGAAAGTTGATGTCAGGAGGAAGGAAAGTTGATGTCAGGAGGAAGGAAAGTTGATGTCAGGAGGAAGGAAAGTTGATGTCAGGAGGAAGGAAAGTTGATGTCAGGAGGAAGGAAAGTTGATGTCAGGAGGAAGGAAAGTTGATGTCAGGAGGAAGGAAAGTTGATGTCAGGAGAAGAAAGTTGATGTCAGGAAGTTGATGTCAGGAGGAAGGAAAGTTGATGTCAGGAGGAAGGAAAGTTGATGTCAGGAGGAAGGAAAGTTGATGTCGAGGAGGAAAGTGATGTCAGGAGGAAGAAAGTTGATGTCAGGAGGAAGGATTGATGTCAGAGAAGGAAAGTTGATGTCAGGAGGAAGGAAAGTTGATGTCAGGAGGAAGGAAAGTTGATGTCAGGAGGAAGGAAAGTTGATGTCAGGAGGAAGGAAAGTTGATGTCAGGAGGAAGGAAAGTTGATGTCAGGAGGAAGGAAAGTTGATGTCAGGAGGAAGGAAAGTTGATGTCAGGAGGAAGGAAAGTTGATGTCAGGAGGAAGGAAAGTTGATGTCAGGAGGAAGGAAAGTTGATGTCAGGAGGAAGGAAAAGTTGATGTCAGGAGGAAGGAAAGTTGATGTCAGGAGGAAGGAAAGTTGATGTCAGGAGGAAGGAAAGTTGATGTCAGGAGGAAGGAAAGTTGATGTCAGGAGGAAGGAAAGTTGATGTCAGGAGGAAGGAAAGTTGATGTCAGGAGGAAGGAAAGTTGATGTCAGGAGGAAGGAAAGTTGATGTCAGGAGAAGGAAAGTTGATGTCAGGAGGAAGGAAAGTTGATGTCAGGAGGAAGGAAAGTTGATGTCAGGAGGAAGGAAAGTTGATGTCAGGAGGAAGGAAAGTTGATGTCAGAGGAAGCAAGTTGATGTCAGGAAGAAGTTGATGTCAGGAGGAAGGAAGTTGATGTCAGGAGGAAGGAAGTTGATGTCAGGAGGAAGGAAAGTTGATGTCAGAGGAAAGGTGATGTGAGAGAAGTGATCAGGAGGAAGGAAAGTGATGTCAGGAGGAAGGAAAGTTGATGTCAGGAGGAAGAATGATGTCATGATGTCAGGAGGAAGAAAGTATGTCAGAGAAGAAAGTTGATGTCAGGAGGAAGGAAAGTTGATGTCAGGAGGAAGGAAAGTTGATGTCAGGAGGAAGGAAAGTTGATGTCAGGAGGAAGGAAAGTGATGTCAGGAGGAAGGAAAGTTGATGTCAGGAAAGGAAAGCAAAGATTGATGTCAGGAGGAAGGATCAAGAACTTGATGTCAGGAGGAAGGAAGTTGATGTCAGGAGGAAGGCAAGTTGATGTCAGGAGGAAGGCAAGTTGATGTCAGGAGGAAGGCAAGTTGATGTCAGGAGGAAGGCAAGTTGATGTCAGAGAAGGCAAGTTGATGTCAGGAGGAAGGAAAGTTGATGTCAGGAGGAAGGAAAGTTGATGTCAGGAGGAAGGCAAGTTGATGTCAGGAGGAAGGCAAGTTGATGTCAGGAGGAAGGCAAGTTGATGTCAGGAGGAAGGCAAGTTGATGTCAGGAGGAAGGCAAGTTGATGTCAGGAGGAAGGCAAGTTGATGTCAGGAGGAAGGCAAGTTGATGTCAGGAGGAAGGCAAGTTGATGTCAGGAGGAAGGCAAGTTGATGTCAGGAGGAAGGCAAGTTGATGTCAGGAGGAAGGCAAGTTGATGTCAGGAGGAAGGAAAGTTGATGTCAGGAGGAAGGAAAGTTGATGTCAGGAGGAAGGAAAGTTGATGTCAGGAGGAAGGAAAGTTGATGTCAGGAGGAAGGAAAGTTGATGTCAGGAGGAAGGAAAGTTGATGTCAGGAGGAAGGAAAGTTGATGTCAGGAGGAAGGAAAGTTGATGTCAGGAGGAAGGAAAGTTGATGTCAGGAGGAAGGAAAGTTGATGTCAGGAGGAAGGAAAGTTGATGTCAGGAGGAAGGAAAGTTGATGTCAGGAGGAAGGAAAGTTGATGTCAGGAGGAAGGAAAGTTGATGTCAGGAGGAAGGAAAGTTGATGTCAGGAGGAAGGAAAGTTGATGTCTGGAGGAAGGAAAGTTGATGTCTGGAGGAAGGAAAGTTGATGTCTGGAGGAAGGAAAGTTGATGTCTGGAGGAAGGAAAGTTGATATCAGGAGGAAGGAAATTTGATGTCTGGAGGAAAGAAAGTTGATGTCTGGAGGAAAGAAAGTTGATGTCTGGAGGAAGGAAAGTTGATGTCTGGAGGAAAGAAAGTTTTTATAGTATATAATGCCGACAAATTTAAGAATTAAACACCTGCACAACACCTGGGTATATTAAGTTAGTTGCGCATGTGTTCAAATCTTCGTAAGAAACATTCACAAAAATACAGATAAGTGAAAATTGAAACTAATCAAAAGAGAAATAAATAAACCTCCGCGAATAAATAAAAAAATCTGAACCGTAGACATGAATAAAGGCACTTCATGCAAGATATAGAAGGAATATGTATCAGAATTGAAGATTGACGTTTAGCCAACGAGTGACTTTATCAGTTCAGTACAGAGGTAATTTTAAAGGCGATGAAACTGTAAACAGTACAGAATTGAGGTATCAGTCCCTCTGCCTGGAAGACGGTGTTCTGGCCCCTAGTCTTGAGGAATCTGCAGAGATAATAGCGGTTATAATGGAATACAATACCGACAAGTTGATAAGTAAGACACATGTGCAACAGTTAGGTACCTTTATTCCGAAACGTTTCGTCTATACAGTAGGCGAAACGTCTCCAATATTGTTTGACTGATTACACTGTGTTTGCATCTCTATCACTGAAGAAGCCTACTGTGTAGACGAGACGTTTCATAATAAAGATACTAACTGTTGTACATGTCTTACTTTAGTGATAAAGGTGTTGAACCCCCTTTAGCCCCTTAATAAAACAGGAGCTACAGCTCCTGTTTGTTTTTTAAGGATAATGAGAACTAGCTCTCGGCCCTCCTAAAGTGGCTGGGATAATGAGAAAAGGAGGCTTCATCTAATTTGCAATTACTGTCATAGATGATGGCTCAGAAATATTGAAGTTGAGTTTGTTTTTTGTTTTTTTTGCTTTTGTTTTGCATTTTTCAAGTCATGGAGATTGGGTGCTTCAGCGGAGTGAGAAGCTGCCAGGTCAAGCAAACTTGGGAGTTGGAACTCTTTACAGCAGACTTTTGTCCGAGTTGCCATCGTCCTGATGGATCAGCCAGGAAATGAGTTGTCTGAGTGGGAGGGGGAGTGAAATTGAGGAGAGGAAAAACGGAAGAGGAAGAGAGAAAGAGGAGAGAAGGAATGCATAGAAAAGGAAGACATCCGGAGACCAAATACAGTTTCAAGGCTATTTGACGACAAGAACTAATCACAGTCTAGCTGCAGTTAATTCGCTCTAGAAGTTTGTAATTAAGAAAATGCATCAAAAGGATCTTCCATCCTCTTCCTACGGTCTTCATTACTTGCTTTGTAAAGCAGGGCGAGCAGTTAGTCATGCAGGAAAATGCGCGTGGATATTTAATGAGAAGTGGATGCCTAGTTGATACGTATACTTAGTGGAAAGAGAGACATGCAGTACAATGCAGTCTTATTGGCAACGTTTCGCCCACAGAGAGAGTTTTACCAAAACCCAAACAGATCTACCTAGAGAAGATAAGCCTCTATATAAGGAGCGCATTGAGGTGAAGAGTTTATACCTTGGATAGCTTAAAAACAAGGTGGTCATGTATACAGCTGAGAAATGTTTGATTTGAGAAGAGCCTGCCTAGCACGGTCAAGTTAGATCTGTTGCGGTTTTCTTTCATAACATAACCTAATCAAGAAATTTCGTGGCTCAACCGTTAGTGTAATTGTTTGATATGCAGATGAGTGATTGCAAGAGCCTGTGCCTTTGGGTGTCTTCCTTCTTGGCGACGAGTTGCTCGTCCTTGTAATTAAGAGGTTATAGGAGTTTCGGTGTAAAACAGACGATCTTCATGTCCGTTTTGCTGGCGTATTAGTGTCATAAATTCGTATATGGAAATCTCTGGTGATTTGCCCACGTATATTTGTCACAATCGTTTCATGGGAATGTGTGTATCCCCTCCAGTGCACTTAACTTGGTTGTATCCCTTACTGGTGATGAGCTCAGTTATAGTGGAGGCAGTGATAACTACTTGGAATTCGGTGTTGGAGAGAATGTTGGTGACGTGTTAGAGAATAGAGTTCTTAGAGAGGACTGTGTATCTCTGGCTGGTGTCTCGTCTAGGCGAGTAGAAGACGTGTGTACACGGCTTCCACAGTTTCTGACGAAATGACTAAGATGGTGAAGTTTGTTCGTTGAAAGAATATTTTTGTAAAGACACAATGTGGGTCACGGCATTTTATTATGAAGCCCCTTCATCCACCAGAGACTTTATCAATACACACAGACCTCTATTATTATTCATATCATGATAAAACCAAGCGTGAAAACCTCACTGGATTATTTTCAAGAACACATTGAAAAATCTTCCACTCCCACGTCTCTCGAAGACAAATGTAATTATATCAAAGTTTAAACTGAGTTTTACTAACCACAGTATTTCATCCTCGACTGCAGGAAAAAAAACATCTCTAAGATACTAGGTAACTCTAGTTCTAACACACACCCAACAAATACATTGATCCTCCCGCCAACAAAACCAGCAACAACCTTTCCGATATCTTAGCTAAAGCCAATATCAGTGTCACCAACATTTCATCTAAGACCATAAAAGACTTAGTCAATAAAAGGAAGCCAATGAACACCACTGCCGGCGTCTAACCCATACCATGAAAAGAAAGTTTATGAGTCTCTTCACATAAGATATTTTAAATGTAGCGAATTTTAATCCCAGTTCAAATGAAGGATATTGTAATAACCGTAGAGGAAGAGAAGAAATTACTATTATATGCTGATAAAAAACAAAAGAATTAGGCCCAGACTGGATAGCATCTTGGTTTTAAAATAATTTGCAGAAGAATTTTGCTATCCACTTGGGAAAGATTTAAGAGGAAGGTAAATTAACAGAGAAATGGGAGATTGCACACATTTTTCCAATATTTAATCAAGGTGACAGAGAAGACACTATAAACTGTTTCGTTGACAAGTGTTGCAAAAATATCTGGAAATGCCGTAACAGAAAAGTGGCTTCAACACTCAGAATATCAACACACTAACTGGTGAAAGACTTGGTTCTCGGTCTGCAACTTCTTGTATAACAGATCGATGATTTTACTGTGTCTGAGTTGTGAAATCTTTTAAAAAAAAAAGAATTACCTAGAATTTAAAAGTTTTGAGAGAGTTTGTCATGAAAGATTCACTTGGGAACTGTAAAATATTGGAAGAATAACGATAAAATATTAGTGTAAGAGAGAATTATTGTTTGAGAGAAAATTGCAAATAATAAGAAAAATGATTGCTTGGGGAGAAGTCACAAGTGGGGTGCCACAAGGATCTGTATTTGCCCAGTGTTTTTTTTATTTAATTAAACGACTTGCCAAAAGAAATAAAAAAACTACATTGGAAATTTATAAAAAAAATTACATGAAGGACTTAATGAAAACGGGACACCACACGAGCGCGCGCGCACACACACACACACACACACACACACACACACACACACACACACACACACACACACACACACACACACATCTGTTTGGTGTACATAACTGGGGTCAAGACAGGGACCAAAAATTTTGAAAAATTATTGATTGACGTTATCTTAGTCAAAAGAATCGTAATAGATTATTTTTTTCTTGTATTTTTGGAAGACCGTAAGTGACCCCTTGTCTACACGAGAGAACAGTGTGGAAAACATGTCTTCACAAATAATTTATCAGTCTTTTGTTAGTTTCCTTAGTTCTTCCTTTAATTTTTAAGTATTGAAGCAAATACTCCTGTTTAATTAGTTCAAATTATGAACAATAGGTCATAACACGCATCTTTTATTTTATATAATTGTTCATTCCAGGTTATGATAACATTGTCATCAGGTTATTATATTGTAATATCAAAAGAACAAATAACTTTTTTATTCACACAATTGTTCTTGTTTCATCTGAACTCTGAATGCCTGTTGTCAGGTGCTGTTATACTGTTCTCAACAGCCAAACACCTTAATGCTGTATAAACAATACCACGGGTGCGGTTAGAACCCGCGATCAGTCATAAAACTCCAGACCTACGCGTTAGCCACTGGACCAGCTGGCTACAATAAGATTCATCCAACTAGGTATATTTGTACACCATAGGAAGGTTACCATAGGCACCACTGTGTCCATAAATGCTAGTTTTTACAGACGAATCTCCCGCTGTCAATTGATGCTATGATTACACTCTCAACAGTCAAACCACAATTAGGTGAGCAATTAGGTGAGCACACACAGAGTCGCTACTAGGTCCCCTCTCTCCGTGCTCCAAGAGCCTTATCCTACCTCTTCTTAAAGTTGTGTATGGATCTTGCCTCCACTGCTGTGTGTGTGTACTTGCGGTGAGTTCACTCACAAACACGTAAACACACTATAGCTCATCATCTTTATATTTCTTCTCTTAGCATATAATTTTTTTGTATATTCTTAGCTCTAGTAAACGAAAACAAATAAAAACGAATTTACTCTAAGTAATCTGACATTAATGTTAGAACATAGATTGTTATTGTCTTGATCTGACTAGGAGCCGCCGCAATTCACTTCAATCCCTCCATTAGGATCCAGAGTTCGCTTTTGATCCCAGTATTATGATTCAACACCGCTCCATTTGTGCTCTAATATTGGCAGGATTTTTGCAAATAGTTTTCCCCACCAGCGCTTGGACCGTGATTTGGTATTTTGCGATGTGTTTTCCATTAGAACAAAGCTCTTCCATTATTCATGAAATTTCCCGTTGCTTGGCTAAATTTAAATAAAAACGGTGAAAAATTATGGGAAATACGGAATAAAATGAGATAAAATGCTAAACAAAATGTCATTTGTTCTGCTTGACGTTATATATATACCAGATAACACCATAATATATTTAGCACCGGTAGATAACAGGACCAGTTGATAGCATAGGCAGACACCACTCCCACGGGCCCTCCTATGGCGGGGAACACTCCCACGAGCCCTCCTGGGGCGGGGAAGGTGCCAGAGTCGGAGTTTGCTACTAGCTGCAGCTCCCAAGACTGCCGTTCCCACGATCCTCCCTTGGGCGGGGAAGATGGCAGACCAGAGGCCTAGCTTCTCCCTACGAGCCCCATGAGGGCGGGGAATATGGCTAGGCCTGGGGACAGTTGGTCCCGGAAGATGAGGAGGTACTTGTACCTCCTCCCATGGGAGACATAGGTCTCACGACACTCCCAAGACAGGGAGCCAAGACCGGATCACCATCTGGAAAAGACACGGGCCAGAAGAGTACCGGCGAATCAAGGAGGTAGGAGTTGATAGCATAACACCAGTAGACGCACATCTGTTTGGTGTACATAACTGGGGTCAAGACAGGGACCAAAAATTTTGAAAAATTATTGATTGACGTTATCTTAGTCAAAAGAATCGTAATAGATTATTTTTTTCCTGTATTTTTGGAAGACCGTAAGTGACCCCTTGTCTACACGAGAGAACAGTGTGGAAAAATGTCTTCACAAATAATTTATCAGTCTTTTGTTAGTTTCCTTAGTTCTTCCTTTAATTTTTAAGTATTGAAGCAAATACTCCTGTTTAATTAGTTCAAATTATGAACAATAGTTCATAACACGCATCTTTTATTTTATATAATTGTTCATTCCAGGTTATGATAACATTGTCATCAGGTTATTATATTGTAATATCAAAAGAACAAATAACTTTTTTATTCACACAATTGTTCTTGTTTCATCTGAACTCTGAATGCCTGTTGTCAGGTGCTGTTATACTGTTCTCAACAGCCAAACACCTTAATGCTGTATAAACAATACCACGGGTGCGGTTAGAACCCGCGATCAGTCATAAAACTCCAGACCTACGCGTTAGCCACTGGGCCAGCTGGCTACAATAAGATTCATCCAACTAGGTATATTTGTACACCATAGGAAGGTTACCATAGGCACCACTGTGTCCATAAATGCAAGTTTTTACAGACGAATCTCCCGCTGTCAATTGATGCTATGATTACACTTTCTCAACAGTCAAACACTTAATTGTTTCAAACAGAAACTATTGCATATTAATTAAATTATTATTTAGGGGGAAACATTAAAGTTTTTATTATACTGTATGTAAAACAAGTAAAGAACCGTATAGTTTGGTAAGGGCTGACTTGTGCTTTAAAAGCTAGAACTGATCTTGATGAGCTAGTAATTTTCTGATCTTATGGGTTTAGCGCTCCCCATGGTAATAATAATAGTAATTTTCTAAAAGCTGCAAAACACTGTCCACGGGGAACCCTTGTAGAAAGAGAAGCCTCATCAAGGCTTCATATTTCGTAAGTTCAATGATTCTCGAAAATTTATGGAGGAAATCAGAAGCTTCAACGCACAATCTGTGTACACGAAATCGATGGTATGGTGGTACAGGGCACCACAGCTGTGTACATGGTGTGGTGGTACAGGGCACCACAGCTGTGTACATGGTGTGGTGGTACAGGGCACCACAGCTGTGTACATGGTGTGGTGGTACAGGGCACCACAGCTGTGTACATGGTGTGGTGGTACAGGGCACCACAGCTGTGTACATGGTGTGGTGGTACAGGGCACCACAGCTGTGTACATGGTGTGGTGGTACAGGCACCACAGCTGTGTACATGGTGTGGTGGTACAGGGCACCACAGCTGTGTACATGGTGTGGTGGTACAGGACACCACAGCTGTGTACATGGTGTGGTGGTACAGGCACCACAGCTGTGTACATGGTGTGGTGGTACAGAGCACCACAGCTGTGTACATGGTGTGGTGGTACAGGCACCACAGCTGTGTACATGGTGTGGTGGTACAGGGCACCACAGCTGTGTACATGGTGTGGTGGTACAGAGCACCACAGCTGTGTACGTGGTGTGGTGGTACAGGGCACCACAGCTGTGTACATGGTGTGGTGGTACAGGGCACTCACAGCTGTGTACATGGTGTGGTGGTACAGGCACCACAGCTGTGTACATGGTGTGGTGTACAGAGCCAACACAGCTGTGTACATGGTGTGGTGGTACAAACCCACAACTGTGTACATGGTTTGGTGGTACAGGGCACCACAGCTGTGTACATGGTGTGGTGGTACAGGGCACCACAGCTGTGTACATGGTGTGGTGGTACAGAGCACCACAGCTGTGTACATGGTTTGGTGGTACAGGGCATCACAGCTGTGTACATGGTGTGGTGGTACAGGGCGCTGTGCACTAAGATTTTGCGTCAGACGTTGTATTATTGTATAGGTTGAAGATCAGCTTATCACCAGGTATAAATGTTTGTCAAATAACTGATAACTTTTCTCAGATTCCTCAACACACTAGTAACATCGTCACCCATTTTGTATCTTACTTCAAACTTCGTTCACAAACCTTTTCATAAAGATTTACCCCGATATTTAAGCACGTTTACTTCCTCTATACTTCTGACTAGTCTTGCTCCTAATATTCCTTCCACAGTTGCTGTAAGTATTCTGCTCACAATTCTCGCTTCTTCCTTCACGTTCAGCATTTTTCTGTTGCACGCCTTGCCATACAATACCCGGCGGGTGTTCCGATGGTCAACGCTCCCGCGGCGCAGTCCATGACCAGGTCTAGCGGTGAATCAGGGCATGATCAGCTAGGCTGTTACTGCTGGCCGCACGAGAACCTACGTACGAACCATAGCCCGGCTGGCCAGGTACTGACTTTAGGTGCCTGTTCAGCTCCCTCTTGAAGACAGGTGTCTATTGGTAATATCCCTTATGTACGCTGGGAGGCAGTTGAACAGTCTTGGGCCCTTGACACTTATTGTGTTGTTTCTTAGTGAACTCATGGCGCCCCTACTTTTCATTGGGGGATATTTTGCACCTCCTGCCGAATCTTTTGCTTTCGTATGGAGTGATTTCTATGTGCAGATTTGGGACTAGTCCCTCTAGGATTTTCCAGACGTATATTATGACATATCTTTCTAATTGGGAAAAATACAAGAGATCCGAGCAGCTCTACATCAATATGAAAAGAAAGAATGGAAAACAAAAAGGAAATTTAATTAATATGTCGCTGGGTACCTCGAAAATCGGATAAAAAATAGTGAGGAATAGAAGGTATTATAGCGGGAGGACAGGCATGAAACTAG
Source organism: Cherax destructor (assembly GCA_009830355.1). Lineage (NCBI taxonomy): Eukaryota > Metazoa > Arthropoda > Malacostraca > Decapoda > Parastacidae > Cherax > Cherax destructor. The sequence continues at coordinate 531,646 of WNWK01000313.1, forward strand.
CAACGAACAATTGCTTAAAAAAAAATACAATATAATTGAAAAATCTATTTCCATCTTCAAGACTGAAGTGCATACCAAGCTTTCCAAGACGTGAAAGCGTCAATAAACTTGGGTCCCACCTGAAACACCTAAAGTTTGCAGACTTTCTAAACTTTCACCCCATCGGCAACTTTGTTCTCCACCTCACACAGCTACCGCTCCTCTCGCCTCATTTCACCATATTCATGACTTATCAACAAGTACACTCTCTACTGGTCACCAGTGTTTCTCATGGGTTACATGGAATGCTTGTAATACCTTATATTTCCAAACCTCTGAAATGCGTTCGTGCTCACTCTCGGGAGCTCCCCCCCTCTCTATGTCTGTTTCTCTCTCCCCCCCCCCCTCAAGGTAGGTTCCTTGACGCTGGCAGGGGCTCGTGATCTAGGGAATTGTATCTTTGCTCCAATTCCCTGAATTAAGCCTGAATATCTTCCATCCCCCCCCCGTCACAGACGCTGTATAATCGTACGGGTTTAGCGCTTCCCATGATTATAATAATTCTCTCTCTCCAGTTTGTATCCCCCTCCCCCGTATCACGGTGATAAAGATAATCTGGGATTCAGAAAGTAAATACGACTATTTTCATCCCTAGTTTTGAGAGAAGTCGAAGTCGCTCACCCAGCGTGAACCTTCATTGATAAATCATTTACCCCATTTGTTATTGTTCAGTCTGTCTTTGGAAAATCGTCACATAATGTCGATATTCCTACAGATTAGTTATAAGAAATTTATGTGATGCAATCCTTGGGTTAAAATGATATCTCCACACTTAATATCGGATATTATAATATTATCCCTTCTTTAATTATTGTAATAAATGTCTGCCGTTTTTTATTTCGGAATTTACCTAGCAGCTCCTTATTACGTGTTGGTGGACGTCCCAGTACGGTCATTCACATTTTTCCTTGGGTACAACATTGATTTCGTTCTATCTTTGTGGGAGGAGTTCTGCTTGCAGATCTTGGATATTCTGGGAACGTTGTCTGGATGTTCCTCTAGAGACAAGTCGTTCTGCCGCAGATACAGGACGAGTTTAAGGCATATCTCAAAAGTATTTTGGTCAAAAACAAACGTCATTTCAGCCATTTATCCCCCCCTTTTTGGAAGAAATAATGTATATTGCATACACCTTTTTTCACAACATTGTTGTTGTGAGAGGTGTGTGATACCGTCAGTAAATTTTATAAGAACATAAGAAAAGCGGAACACTGCAACAGGCCCACTGGCCCATACTTGGCAAGTCCATGACAAAACCAACCCACCAATAAAATTATTTGTGTGAATGAATGGTTCAGAGAACCGACGAGTTGGTAAATTAGACACATAAGCAACACTTGGGTATCTTTATTGAGGAAACGTTTCGCCACACAGTGGCTTCATCAGTCCATACAAAGGAGAATCGTGAAGAACAGGAGGAGTGTGAGGTTGTCAGTCCCTCAATCTTGAGTCGATGTTGTCAGTCCATCAATCTTGAATAGAATAACAGCATATGAGCAGAGGAAGCTTATATACTGTAGACAGGAGAGGTGCAGCAGTTGTAGGAGGTGTCACATTTGTTCAATGTGGAAGTAGGTCGTGCCCAAGGAATAGGCAAGTGAAGAAATCCCTGTATTAAGATACCAAGATGTTGCAGTGTCAGACAGGATGTGAATGAATGGTTCAGAGAACCATGTCTACAGTATATAAGCTTCCTCTGCTCATATGCTGTTATTCTATTCAAGATTGATGGACTGACAACATCACACTCCTCCTGTTCTTCACGATTCTCCTTTGTATGGACTGATGAAGCCACTGTGTGGCGAAACGTTTCCTCAATAAAGATACCCAAGTGTTGCTTATGTGTCTAATTTACCAAAATTATTTGTAAAACCTATCCCCATCCAAGCAACAAGCTCCGACAACCCCCCCCCCCCAACCATTGTGCAAGTCCCGTTCAAATCCAACCCTTCTCACTCACAAGAACACAGAAATAAGGAAGAATGCAGCAAGCCAACTGGTCCACACTAGGTAAGTCCCTACTCCATCCATTGAATATGCTTTGATAATCAGGGCACTATAAAATAGGGTACAGAAGGAGCTGAAGCACCTGGTCCATCACCAGGGTACTGAGGGAGCCGAAGCACCTGGTCCATCACCAGGGTACTGAATGGCCCGAAGTACCTGGTCCATCACCAGGGTACTGAATGAGCCGAAGTACTTGGTCCATCACCAGGGTACTGAATGAGCCGAAGTACCTGGTCCATCACCAGGGTACTGAATGAGCCGAAGTACCTGGTCCATCACCAGGGTACTGAATGAGCCGAAGTACCTGGTCCATCACCAGGGTACTGAATGAGCCGAAGTACCTGGTCCATCACCAGGGTACTGAGAGAGCCGAAGCACCTGGTCTTTCAGCAGGGTACTGAATGAGCCGAAGTACCAGGTCCATCATAAGAACATAATAACATAAGAAAGGAGGAACACTGCTGCAGGCCTGTTGGCCCATACTAGGCAGGTCCTTCACATTCCATCCCACTAACAGAACATTTGTTCAACCTAATTTTCAATGCTACCCAAGAAATAAGCTTTGATCATTTTATTTACTCATGTGCAATTCCTACTCAAACCAACCTATTTCACTCATGAATTTGTCCAACCTAAATTTAAAACTACCCAAGGTCCTTGCTTCAATAACCCTACTAGGCAGACTTCCACTCATCAACTACCCTATTTCCAAACCAATACTTTCCTATATCCTTTCGAAATCTAAACTTATCCAACTTGAATCCATTATTGCGGGTTCTCTCTTGGAGAGATACCCTCAAGACCTTATTTATATCCCCTTTATTAATGGAAAAATAAACACATAAGCAGTATAATGTGATCCTTTATTGACAACGTTTCGCCCACGCAGTGGCTTTATCGAGTCACAGACAGACTCGATAAAGCCACTGCGTGGGCAAACGTTTTCAATAAAGGATCACATTATACTGCTTATGTGTTTATTTTTCCATTGTGTCGGTATTTTATACCATTTATTTCCCTTTATTAATACCCATTTTCCACTTGTATACCTCGATCATGTCTCCCCTCATTCTACGTCTTACAAGTGAATATAATTTAAGGGTCTTCAATCTTTCTTCGTAAGGAAGATTTCTAATGCTATGTATTAATTTAGTCATTCTACGCTGAATGTTTTCTAACGAATTTATGTCCATTCTGTAATATGGAGACCAGAACTGAGCTGCGTAATCTAGGTGAGGCCTTACTAATGATGTATAAAGCTGTAATATAACCTCTGGACTTCTGTTGCTAACACTTCTTGATATAAATCCCAGTAATCTATTTGCCTTATTACGTACGCTTAGGCATTGCTGTCTTGGTCTACGGCTGCTGCTTACCATCACCCCCAAGTCCTTCTCGCAATCCGTACGGCTAAGTTCTACGTTATTTAACTTATAAGTGCTTGGGTCATGGACACTCCCGAGCTTCAGAACCTTGCATTTATCTACATTGAACTGCATCTGCCACTTTTCTGACCACGAATTAAGTTTGTCTAAATCTTCCTGAAGTTCTATGACATCAATGTTTGAATCAATTATCCTACCTATCTTCGTGTCGTCGGCGAATTTGCTCATATCACTAGTAATTCCCTCGTCAAGGTCATTGATATATATTATAAATAACAATGGGCCTAAGACTGATCCCTGTGGAACACCACTTGTTACAAGTCCCCATTCGGATTTAACCCCATTTATGCACACTCTCTGCTTCCTATTGGTGAGCCATGACTCGATCCATGACAACACTTTTCCCCCATTGCCATGAGCTGCCACTTTCTTTAACAGTCTCTGGTGCGGTACTCTATCAAAGCCTTACTAAAGTCTAAATAAACAATATCGAATTCTTTATCATGATCAACAGCCTCAAAGCTTTACTGAAGGTTAATAAATTAGATAAGCAGGAACGGCCCCTCGTGAATCCATGCTGAGTCTCATTAATCAATTTATGGTTATCTTGATGGCTTCTAATAATATCAGCTATAATTGACTCTAGTAATTTGCCTACAATTGAGGTAAGGCTTATTGGGCGATAATTTGACGGTAGTGACTTGTCCCCTGCTTTAAAAATAGGAATTACATTAGCCATCTTCCACATATCAGACACTACACCTGTTTGAAGAGATAAATTAAAAATGTTAGATAATGGTTCACAGAGTTCCATTTTGCATTCCTTAAGAACCCTTGCAAAAAGCTCATCAGGACCCGGCGATTTATTTTGTTTCAAACGGTCTAGTTGTTTCATAACCATTTCGCTAGTGACTGTGATATTACATAATTTATCTTCTTCTGGGTCTCTGTAAAAATTAATTTCTGGGATACTATTAGTGTCTTCCTGTGTGAAAACCGAGAGAAAATAATTATTAAAAATAGAGCACATATCATTCTCCTTGTCAGTAAGATGTCCAGAGTTATTTTTAAGGGGACCTATCTTATCCCTAACTTTTGTTCTATAAACCTGGAAAAAACTTTTTGGGTTAGTTTTTGAATCCCTAGCAACTTTAATTTCATAGTCCCGTTTAGCTTTTCTTATCCCCTTTTTAACGTCCCTCTTAATGTCAGTATACTGATTTATAAGATGACCCTCACCTCTTTTAATGCGCCTATAAATTCCTTTCTTCTGCCCTAAAAGATATTTGAGCCTATTTTTCATCCATTTTGGGTCATTTCTACTTGATCTAATTTCTTTATACGGGATAAATGTTCTTTGGGCAGCCTGTATAAGAACATAAGAATGGAGGAACACTGCAGAAGGCCTACTGGCCCATACAAGGCAGGTCCTTATCAAAACCACCACTACCTAAGAATTTACTCCTGTACTCACGACACCAATCAAACCCAGCCCCTCCCTCTCTTTTTAAAGCCACCCAACGTCCTAGCCTCTATCACCCTACTCGGAAGATTGTTCCACGCATCTACAACTCTGTTCGAAAACCAGTACTTGCCTATGTCCTTTCTAAATCTAAATTTATCAAATTTAAATCCGTTATTTCTGGTTCTTACTTGGTTCGATATCCTCAGTATTTTATTAATATCTCCTTTGTTTATGCCCATCATCCACTTGTACACCTCGATGATATCTCCCCTCATTCTACGTCTCTCCAGAGAGTGGAGATTCAATGCTCTAAGTCTATCTTCATACGGGAGATTTCTTATACTGTAAATCATTTTAGTCATTCTTCTTTGTATGTTCTCCAATGAATCTATATCCATCCTGTAGTAAGGAGACCAAAACTGAGCTGCATAATCCAAATGAGGTCTCACTAGTGATGTATAGAGCTGTAAAATAACTTTTGGACTTCTGTTGCTTATACTTCTTGAAATAAATCCTAGTAATCTGTTAGCCTTATTGCGCACACTTAGGCACTGTTGTCTTGGCTTTAGATTTCTGCTTACCATGACTCCCAAGTCTTTTTCACATTCTGTATGATCAAGCTCAACTTCACCTAGTTTATAAATTCGAGGGATATTTTCATTACCAACGACTAGCACCTTACACTTATCCACATTGAACTTCATCTGCCACTTTTCAGACCAAGACATTAATTTGTCATATTGATACCTCTCTTCGTCACCCCAGTCCACAGTTGATAAGTGTTCTCTAAGTCCATTATAATCTGCTAAGCGAAAATCTGGGAACGTTACTGAATTATCCCTACTATCATACATCCATTCAATGCTAAAGGTAATTGACTTGTGGTCGCTTGAGCCGAGTTCCTCTGTAATTTCTAAATTATTAACAAGGGTTTCCTTGCTAGCCAGAACCAAGTCAAGTAGGTTATTTCCCCTTGTAGGTTCTGTCACAAATTGCTTCAAAAAGCAATCTGAACTACTTCTAAAAAGTCGTTAGATTCTAAATTCCCTGTCAAGAAATTCCAATTAATCTGACTAAAGTTAAAGTCCCCTAGAATTACTACATTATCGTGCCTTGTGGCCTTAACAATTTCCTCCCAAAGTAGTCTCCCTTGTTCCCTATCTAAGTTTGGAGGACAGTAAATCACGCCTAAAATCAATTTTTCACACCCCTCTGAAAATTCTATCCAGACAGACTCTGTATGTGTTATTTCAGATTTTATACCCGTTTTTATGCAACAATTTAAATGATCACGGACATAGTGCCACCCCACCCCCCTTCCCGATACTTCTGTCTACTTGGAACAATTTAAAACCCTGAATGTGACATTCGGCAGGCATTTCCCGATTTTTCATATTAAACCATGTCTCAGTTATTGCAAAAACATCAATATTACCCGTACTTGCAACTAATCTCAACTCGTCCATCTTCAGATAATATTTACTGATGTGTTTCATCCTCTTGAAGATTAATTTTCATGTTATTTTTATATTTAGCTTTGCTTAGCCCGTTTATTTTTTAGTTTTCATGTTAGGTTTATTTAATAAAGGCTTTGTTAAAATTAAAACCTCCTTTCTATTTATTTTTAATTTGTTGGATACGAGTTATTTTTCCCTAATTTTTTTCCCATAGGAAAGCCCAACAGTAAGCAAGGTTAATTTTCATGCAAATATCTCTAGTACATTCCAAAAAAAATCATATGACAGCAAATATGCTTGATCAGGATACAAAATGTCATTGATGATGGCACTCTGAAAACAAGTGAGGTATCCTGCGTATCAGTAAGGAAAACATGGTTGAGATCCCAAGGTAAGATGGAGACACTTACGACTAATGTAAATGTTGAAATGCATTGCTTATAATTGGAAAGAAAAAAGTCATACTAATAATTAAAATATAACTATATTTTTAATTTAAAAAAAAATAGAATGCTATTACTGCTGCTACTACTACCACCATTATCACTACTATTACTACTACTATTACTACTAATAATAATAATTTGAAGGCTACATTATTTTCTGGTGTTTTGACCAAACGTTCCAGACCACAAGTTATATACGTATTTTTTCAGAATAACGATAAGTTTAAACCGTTTAAATCGCCTTTTAATAAATGTTTTTATCCAGAGCATAAAATGACTGAATAATTTTTTTTTGTCTATTTCTCTACACATAAAAAATTAACATGTGCAGAATTTAACTAAATCTGTTATTCAGAATTGTCTGCAAATTTAACATTAAAATAAATATCAGTTTGATGCCTGAGATCCCATTAATGAGCTAGTAACTGCCATAAATACTTTGCAAAAATTATTAATACTAATAATATATTCCCAAATTTGAATAACCCTGGGATTATTTCGCGAGACTTATAACTCGACTCACAGTCAGAGTCGGATTAAGATTTTGTAGGCCCCTGGGCTACAGGTACTGTGAGGCCCCTGGGCTACAGGTACTGTGAGGCCCCTGGGCTACAGGTACTGTGAAGCCCCTGGGCTACAGGTACTGTGAGGCCCCTGGGCTACAGGTACTGTGAGGCCCCTGGGCTACAGGTACTGTGAGGCCCCTGGGCTACACGTACTGTGAGGCCCCTGGGCTACAGGTACTGTGAGGCCCCTGGGCTACAGGTACTGTGAGGCCCCTGGGCTACAGGTACTGTGAGGCCCCTGGGCTACAGGTACTGTGAGGCCCCTGGTCTACAGGTACTGTCAGGCCCCTGGGCTACAGGTACTGTAAAGCCCCACTGATATTTTAAAAAAAAAAACATTCACTTTAACAGTCAACAGGTCATCATATATGTGATGTAATAACATACTATAATTACAAATTTACAGCAGTAACTGTGAACACTTTCACTTAATCTCTGGAGGCCATCCAGCTGGCGGAGGCCCCTGGGCTGCAGCCCCTAAAGCCCATGCCTTAATCCGGCCCTGGTCACAGTGCGACGAGGCTTTTCCGTATCTCGTGTTATATGCTAGAGCGGTCATCAGGTGCTTCCTGGTAGGCTGATAGATTATTACCGTAGTTTTATAAATGCTATGATAGCTAACACCTAATGGTGTGTTTTCTGTCGCCTAAACGAGTAATATCACTTAACCAAGATCAAGATCAAGAGAGTGTAGGTAAGACCCCAATGGGGTGAGCGGGAAAGACTGGACAGGCGAAGAATAGTCGTTGAAAAAGTGCCAGGGCTTAACCAAGCAGCTGAACGCTCACTTACTCTACCCTGCAAAGCACTACCATGAACTTTCAAATTCTGTAAAACTACTAGTAAGTGTACAGTTAGTCACTACTACTAGTGGCACTATTAATATCTGGGTATACTACTAATATTTCAGTATCCTAATTATTCCGGTAACCAATACAGTAAAACAACCAGTGTCCAGCCAGTGTCGAGTCTTTTAAAAGATTAGGCCAGTTGTGAATCGACCCCCGTAGTTACTAGGTAACCGCAAGTAGTTGTAGATCAGAGGGATTGGGGTTACTTCCTCTTCTTTGGAACAGCGAGATTACCTTCTACTTCCATATGCTTTATACAGTGTAGCTCTTGTTCACTATGAATGTATAACACCACCATTACCACAGTGTCACCACCAACAACACAGCTATTACCAGAAGCACCGGCAAATGCACCATCTCCCTCTCCAGCATCACAAGTAAAACCACACTCTCTCCACTGCCATCAACACCTCCATCACCACTAGCACCACCACTATCACTAGTAACACCACACTCTCTCCACCTCCATCAACACCATCACCACTAGCACCACCATCACTAGTAACACCACACTTCCTCCACCTCCATCACCACCATCACTAGTAACTCCATACTCCCTCCACTTCTATCAACACCTCAACACCATCCACCACATCTAGTAACAACACACTCCCTCTACCTTCATCAGCACCATCACCATCACACCCGTACCTCACCATCTGTTACGTAAATCTGATGGGGGCCTAGGGATTAAAACCTTGTCTAGGGTCATATAATATTAAAAAATACACCAGCCTAACCCAGGCTTGTTACTTCACAAATGCACTAAACAGGTTGATAACCAGGAAGAATATAAACTCACATATACAAACATATACACTACATTATCATTAACACTATAGACACAACATAAAACCTGCCAACGCCACTTTTCATATCTTACCAAAAACTCTCTAGTACACTGCTACTAGTTATCTAAATGTAAGCCATATGAAAACAGTGGGTCTCCTTGACCCCACCCTTCTGCCGGCCTTTAGTCTGCAGGCTAAAGGCCCCTCATAAATACCATAAAAGTACGAACAAAATCACAAAAGCAACCTATGCCTTAAACCTTGCACAAAACACCATACACTACTTAACCAGACTCAATGACTCATCCTTCCAGCAACTGCTCCCTCCCCACTCTCTTACACACCTCTCTCAGTCGCCTGTACCTAAATCTGGCCATGTCTAAAACACGTCCGTCTGTTGTTCAATCCACGTCCACTGACAGTTTTTTATGGATTTTTTTTCCACTCACACTATACATTAAACATTACTACACATTTTATACTTTACAACAACAGTACCTTGCATAATACAATCATAATCTACCTACCTCACCAGCATCATCATCATCTTACCTCACCAGCATCATTATCTACCTACTTCACCATTCATCATTTTCCCCTACCTCATCATCATTATCCCCCTACCTCACCAGCATCATCATCCCCCTACCTCACAAGCATCATCACCCCCTACCTCACCAGCATCATCACCCCTACCTCACCAGCATCATCACCCCCTATCTCACCATCAACCCCCTAACTCACCATCATCATCCCCTACTTCATCATCATCATCCCCTACTTTACTATCATCATCATCATCCCCTACTTCATCATCATCCCCTACTTCATCATCATCCCCCTACTTCATCATCATCCCCTACTTCATCATCATCCCCCTACTTCATCATCATCCCCTACTTCATCATCATCCCCCTACTTCATCATCATCCCCTACTTCATCATCATCCCCTACTTCATCATCATCCCCCTACTTCATCATCATCCCCTACTTCATCATCATCCCCTACTTCAAACATCATCCCCCTACTTCATCATCATCCCCTACTTCATCATCATCCCCTACTTCATCATCATCTCTACTTCAATATCATCCCTACTTCATATCATCCCCTACTTCACCATCATCCCCTACTTCACCATCATCATCCCTACTTCACCATCATCATCCCCTACTTCACCATCATCATCCCCTACTTCACCATCATCATCCCTACTTCACCATCATCATCCCCTACTTCACCATCATCATCCCCTACTTCCATCATCATCCCCTACTTCATCATCATCATCCCCTACTTCATCATCATCATCCCTACTTCATCATCATCCCCTACTTCCATCATCATCCCCACTTCACATCATCATCCCCTACTTCACATCATCATCCCCCTACTTCATCATCATCCCCCTACTTCATCATATCATCCCCTACTTCATCATCATCCCCTACTTCATCATCATCATCCCCTACTTCATCATCATCATTCTCATCATCCCTACTTCTTCATCATCATCCCCCTACTTCACCATCATCATCCCCTACTTCACCATCATCATCCCCTACTTCACCATCATCATCCCCTACTTCACCATCATTCCCTACTTCACCATCATCATTCATCTCCCTACTCCTCACCACACGTCAACGTACAAACATTAGCGTGCCTGGACACGCACACTGGGTCACGTGACCTACAAAGTGCCTGCAGGGAACCTCGTGATCTGGGTGCCACTGATTTTCTTTTGTTTTTACGTTGAAATCTTTTCGAAAAAAGTCTCACTACATATTCTAAATTTTTTTAGTTTTGAAAGTTATTCGTGGAGTGATTTATGGGAATATTTTTTACGAATGAAAGATCGGTTCTTAAAATTATCAATAGAATCAGTCCTACTTTCAGCTACCCACATTTAAAATCGCCAGCTACTACCAAAATTAAATAATAGCAAATCTTCCAAATGAGACTATATATATGTATATATGATATATATATATATATATATATATATATATATATATATATATATATATTATATATATATATATAATTTACATATTATATATATATATATATATATATATATATATATATATATATATATATATATATATATTGTGTGTGTGTGTGCATCGTGCCGAATAAGTAAAACTTGCGATTTTGGCTTAAATAGCAACGGTCTTTTTGCTGAATAAGACAAGCGAAAATTTGTGTATGCAATAATTTCACAAAAATCATTCTGAACCTAACGAAAAAAAATATAGTTCATTGTTTGTTTATTATTAAATTATTTTAAACTTATCTAAAATATATTAAATTGGATTAGGCTAAATTAAATTGCGCTTGTTATAATAAGGTTAGGTAAGTTTTCTAAGGTGCTTTTGGTACAAAATTATTAATTCTTACATTAACATAAATGAAAAAAATATATCTTTAAACGTATAAGATTTTTTTTAGAAAGGACTTAATTTTAAATGAGTTCTTGTTAATTGACCAGTTTTACCTATTCGGCACGACATATATATTATTGTAATCACAAACGAGTGGTATTGATGAGTAACAACACTGCGACTAGCCAAGGACTCGAACCCATGCTGCTTTCGCCCGCCTCATGGTGAGCTAAAACACATGACGCTCTAACCCCCAGGACCACGCAATACTCCAAGAATGACGCACCCAGCCAAGCTAGGTGTCTTACAGTCATCCGAGGACATACGTTGGTATGGGTGCCTCTGAACTAACTTCATTCTACTCCCTGTTTGGTGTACTAGCCCAACGAGCAGTATTTTGTCCTCGGATGACGGTAAAACACCTAGCTTGGCTGGGTGCGTCATTCTTGTAGGATTGCGTGGTCCTGTGGGTTAGAGAGTCGTATGTTTTCTCTCACCATTAGGCGGGCCAAAGCAGCATGGTTCGAGTCCTTGGCTTGTCGCAGTGTTATTATTGATTAATACCAAATTGGTCAATTAGGCCGAATTCCCCTAAAAATGTAACTTCCCAAATATTCTTTTATAGACTAATTGACATATTTTCAGTGGAAATAAAAAAAAATATGTTGGTATCAAACATAACTTTGCCAATTTTATTGAATAAATAGTGATTTTTATATTTTTATTCAATAACTAAAGTATGCTGTCTCTGACTGGCTTCAAAATATTCTCTATGATAAGTTTAGTCCAAATAGGTGAAAAATTGAAATTTTACTGAAATAGTTAAAAAATGGAATTGTTGGATTAAAATAAATTACTGGAGAATGCCTCCTCTAGTCGAATTCAAACTTTTACCATTGATGGGCTTTATTAAAACAGTATCTCACTCTGAGACGTGAAAGTTCAAATTTGGTAATTTTATTAAGAAATTTGTTTCCCTAAATAACTAGAGAATGCCTCTTCAGATAGGCTTGAAACCCTAAATAATAATGTATCTTAACAGTAAGTATATATTTTTTAATTTTAGCACTGTGGTTGCTTATTTTTCGCCAATTTTATCAAATTTGATTTTTTACAATCAAAATCAAATACTTTTTCTTACAGGACTGAAGAGAACAAACAGAATGTAAATGAGAAGAGTAAACTTGAAAAAAAAAAAGTCCTCTGGTTTATGGTGTTTTTAAGTTTAACGAGGAGAGACGTTCCCATTTCTCTGAACAATCTCTGAAACATTTCCTTTCTCAAAAATTTCGTTTATTACTCGAGGACGCCTTATTTGACCACTTTCAAGTTTCCAACACTTGTGTAATGTATCTTGGGTAATATTCATGGGAATAATTTCATGCCTTGATGCCCCATGCACAGTGCTACATAGGCCACTTTAAAGAACAAAAAGACACAGTTCCGTGACTGGAACAATATACAAATAGCGCGTATGTAGGAGAGAGAAGCTTATGACCATTTTTCGGCCAGATATGGACTATTTACAAAGTCACACTGTGACAGTGTGACTTTGTAAATAGCCCGAGTCGGACCGAAACGTCGTCGTAAGCTGCTCTTTTATGTGCAGGTTAATTGTGTATTGCCATTCCCAAACGTTTCCTCTAATAAGTGCCTTTTTCCACATCCTCTCTGCTTTACTTCCACCTCACTCTATCCCTTCCCATTTTATTATATTCACGTTACTCCCTCACACTTCATTTCCAGTCCATTCTCCTCCTCACTCCACTTCCCACTCCTTCCTCTGCCCATCACCTTCAAATCATTCTTCTCGTTCTCATTACATCTACCTTGTCATCACACCTTCCCTCTCCATCCTCTTTCTCACTCTTTCATCCTTGAAACTCTTCCTTACCAATCTGTCCTCTTCCTTCCTCTACTTCCTACACTTCTACCTCATTCTCTGATCTACTTTTCTATTTACCACTCAATCCTTTTCACTCTTTCTTACTCCCTTCTATTCCCCATCACTCCCTTCCACACTCCGCCCACCCTAAATCATCCAGCAGGCCGGAATGGCATCTTGCAATCTGTAAATTCCTGGCATTTCACTTGGACATTTCTCCTGGCATTTCACTTGGATATTTCATATCCACCGGAGCTGCATTTCTCTTCACTCTTCAACGTGTTGTGCTCTGCACCTATCTATTTACACTATCTCCCAAAACTGTTGGATTATTAAACCCGGTTTTTTGATCGTTTTTTATTCAATTATATTTGGTTAACAATTCGCAAAGAGGCGAAATTATTTACAAACATTCTCTCTCAGTCCAGAACATGATTCGAACCCTGCTGTGGATTGAGAGTTAGTTTCTCAATTATATTTATTGACGTTCAAGTAACCTGATCACTTAATATATCTTCATTTTTTTTTTCATTTTGTATAAAACGGTGCTAAATTTTTAGTAATACTGACACAAAATTAAACATCTCAAATAAAACATTAAAATGTTAAATAATGGGTTGCAAATAAAATCTTTGGCAGCAATTTTAAAGAAAAAAAATATAACTTGGGAGAGATTACAGGGGTTAAAGATTTTTTTTTTTTTAGCTATTGGAAGAGTATAAATTTTTGTGTGGTCGCGTGTCACGGGACAGTAAAGCACATCCAAGTTTGCTGTAGTGCTGGTCCTCTGATGGGGGTAGTGGTGGTGGTCCTAGTGGTGTTGATGGTGCTGGTGCGTGGGGGCGGAGCTGTGATGATACTAGTAGAGGTGAAAGTGGTGTTAATGGTGGTGCTTGTAATGGTGCTATTAGTGATGGTGCTAATAGTGATGAGTGTTAATGGTTATGTTGGTGTTAGTTTTACGAAGACCCAGGAATTAATATGTCAAATGGGAAGTTATATATGAATGTATTGTATATAACTTACATTTAGAGAAGTATAGAAGAGGACTAGAACCGTGGGTCATGTGGGTAGCAGGCCCTGTGCTGCAACCATTCACCCACGAAGGTTCTAACAGGATGATTTTATAACCAGTATTTCTGTGACATGGTTGTTTCAGGGGAACCATCAGTAATCCTACTGTATTATCTTGTAGTCCTAGAAGCCCTAAGGAGTTAAGGCTTTGATAACAGCTAGGAAGATTTATTATAGAACTAAACCTAGGATAACACCTCAGATTACGAATGTGTTAGTTCTCCCTTGCAACGAGAATTGGTACATCTTATTTCAGACTCCTCAAAAACTCTAACAGTGAACTCTACTTCCCGTCCATTCTTCTGGTTTTTCGTGGACAGTCATTCATTTCGACTTATTTCGGGTTTAGAGCCTATATATATATATATATATATATATATATATATATATATATATATATATATATATATATATATATGTTCATGGGGGTTCAAAAAAATGCTAGAATAAAGATTATTAGCGAGAATAAAGAGGTTACAAAGAGATATTAGCCAAATGCCGGCAAGAAGGAATTGGTCTTGCTGAAATAATTACCACAAACGAGGTAATCGAGTCAGCCTGCCAACTCATTCCTGGCAAGGCAGAACCTTCACAACACAGCTACTGGTCACCAGACGATCCCAGGCGGCATCCTGCCTCCAGATAGCCCTAGATACCTATGCTTAGAGGTGGCATATATGACTTCAGTGCTTGTGCTTGGGTTTTAGCATGAGTAATAAATAGATAGCATTTCCGCAAGCAACATTGGGTAATAGTAATAGTGTTAGTTATGGTGATAGTGCTGCCATTAGTGGCGGTGCTGGTTATAATGATGATGCTACTGAAGGTGCAAGTGGGATTTCAGTACTGCTACAGTGTGACTACAGAAGGGCAACGATGCAATTATAGTAGGGCCATAAGGATAAACAGTGGAGCTACAGTGATACAATGGGGCTACAGTGAGGGTATAGTTGGGCTATAGTGGGCTTGCAGTGATGCTACAGTGGAGCCACAGCGAGGGTTTTGCATACTGGTCTGGCAGCAAGGCCAGGGACGCTCGGTCAGAATCGTGTACATGGCCGGGAGGCTGGCCACACAAAAGAGCTTTTGTTGAAAAAGATGAAAATAGATTCTAACAGAGACTAGTGGTAGTGAGAGGAATAAAGGATCTCCAGCGCTGATGGTAGTGGTGATGAACTGAGAGCTGCCATATTTGGGAGATACAGCTGGTAGTGGTTCTGGTATTAATAAAAAAAATATTTTAAGTTTCACGAACATTAAGCCTTTTAAATTTTATTGAAGGGGAATGTAAAATGAAAGCAGGACCAAAATGGGGAAAAAATATGACATTCAACATCGATTTATATGTGAAAATAAAAAAATGAAATGTGAAATGTGAAAATAAATAAGAGAACATGGACAGACTAGCTATTGACACCAAATGAAAGGCGAGGCTTTTATGAACGAAATAATTCTGTTATCATCCGGGCCACATAGTCAACAAAAATATCACTCATTCTTATCTGGTGGTCACAAGCTAGTTGCCCGGTGATAAGTCTAGTAGTGATGTATCGGATATCCACATCCGCTCAATTTCTTACATCCGCATCCATAAACTAAGACATCCTCATACACATCCGCATCCGCGGATATCTAAATTTTCACATCCGACACATCTCTAGAGTCACGCCTCTCACCACTAAGGTCCAAGGATCGAATCCCTGGACTGAAAAGGAAAAAATACTTAAAAAAAAGTTTTCGATAGTAATTGCTTCCTTGTATGGGAAGGCTTCTCCTCATCTACCAGTTCTCATCCTCAACTTCCACTTGATCTGGGCTACGTCAATAACATTACAGAAACTACAGTAGAATAAGTACACATTCGAGGATTGCAGATCAACGGATATAATCTTTATTTCTACAAGTACATGTACAAGGTATACAGGCCTAGCTGACATCAATGACTTACTACTTTATAGAAATCCCCTTGTTATGCTGAGTATTTCTGGCAAATTAAGTCAATTTTGTCCCAGGATGCGACCCACACCAGTCGACTAACATCCAGGTACTCGTTTTACTGATAAGTGAAATCTGGACAGCAAGTATCCTAAGAAAATACGTCCTAATGTTTCCAACCCTACCGTGGATCGAACCCCGGACCTCAGCGTGTGAGCCGAGAGCGCTAGCAATCAAGCTGCGGGACACCTCTCTCCTTTCCCACGGCCCCAGACTCATAGTATATCTCTTGGAATGTCCCTTAGTCATATAGTCTGTGAACTTATAAATCATGGTGAATGACTGTCAATGAATAAACAGAAGAATGGACGTGGGACTCGAGCCGTGGTCCCGACTGGTAGCATGTCCACTGAGCAACGAGGTTCACAGTAAGAAAATTTCACAGGATCGAGTTAAACGAGCACCATGAATTAAGGCTCTGAGAAAGATCTCATGTGAAACCTTGAAATTTCGTGATCAAATATGAGTGAGGTCATGTATTTGTGAGTTTATGGAGGAGGGGGTATGGTGACAAGTTTATTATGTTTTTTTTTAATATGAATCCTGAACAAAATGGGCAATAGGTCCAACCAACATGTACGTTTCACTATTTTGCTCAAGGGTATTGGCGAGGTTGATCACAGATGCATCAAAAATTCCTCTTGTGACGCTGTCGTTCTCGTGGTGCAACAGTTGTGTTCTTTCCCAGTAACTGACGTGAGAACGAAAGTTGTTTTGGACTTTGTATCCGTTGCTGGTTTTATCCCTCCTGCAGGCATATGTCCCTACCAGTCTCCCTGACATGTATCTGCGGCACAGTGTAGATCACCAATGTAGTGTAAGTTGTCCTGTGTTGTCCTGGCGAAGGATAACCTCTTTCTCTGTTGTCCAGCAGCCCAGATAAACCTGTTAGTTAAACCGATGGACTCGTACTAGTTCCTTGGAAGAACATCAGACAGCTGACATGGGACTATAAGCGTGCATAATGTATTTAAAGTTTGTAGAATTGCCGACAATATGTTACGTCAAAGACACAAGTGCAACTAATGCATAACCTATAACTGTTACTTCTATTAATTCAGTGTTAACACTGTGCTGCTGCTGCTGCTGCTGCTGTTTATAAGGAAGAGGACATGCTTAACAAGTATAGAGAACTGGCCCACTGGTATTTTGTTTCCTAGTAAGGTCAGAGACCATCGGCCCTGGGGAAAAAATGTCAAAAGTTTACAGGAAGAACTGGGTTCCACTCACACTACACACTTTGCAAGCACTCGCACTACGCACTTTGCAAGCACTGACACTACGCACTTTGCAAGCACTCGCACTACACACTTTGCAAGCACTCACACTACGCACTTTGCAAGCACTCGCACTACGCACTTTGCAAGCACTCGCACTACGCACTTTGCAAGCACTCCCACTACACACTTTGCAAGCACTCACACTACACACTTTGCAAGCACTCACACTACGCACTTTGCAAGCACTCACACTACACACTTTGCGAACATACTATACACGTTGCAATCACTAGTTCTATATTAGTTACTCCTCTACACAGTTTACAAATGTTCACACACACACACACACACACAATCTTTAATTTTTTTAAAAAAGGAGACAGACATGAAGCACTTAACTACAGACCAGTGTCACTGACATGTATAGTATGCAAAGTCACGGAGAAGATTATCAGAAGAGTGGTGGAGCACCTAGAAAGGAATGAGCTTATCAACGGCAGTCAACACGGTTTCAGTGACGGGAGTTCTATGACAGGGTGACAGCAGTAAGGCAAGAGAGAGATGGGTGGGTAGATTGCATTTTCTTGTACTGTAAGAAGGCGTTTGACACGGTTCTACACAAGAGATTAGGGCAAAAGCTGGAGGACCAGGCAAGGATAACAGGGAAGGCACTCCAATGGATCAGGGAATACCTGTCAAGAAGACAGCAGCGAGTCATGGTTCGTGACGAGGTGTCGGAGTGGGCGTCTGTGACGAGTGGGGTTCCACAGGGGTCAGTCCTAGGACCGGTGCTGTTTCTGGTATTTGTGAATGACATGACGGAAGGAATAACCTCCGAAGTGTCCCTGTTTGCAGATGATGTGAAGTTGATGAGGATTCAATCGGACGAGGACCAGGCAGAACTACAAAGGGATCTGGACAGGCTGCAGGCCTGGTCCAGGAATTGGCTCCTGAAGTTCAACCCTATCAAGTGCAAAGTCATGAAGATTGGGGAAGGGCAAAGAAGACCGCAGACGGAGTACAGTCTAGGAGGGCCAGATACTACAAACTTCACCCAAGGAAAAAGATCTTGGGTGAGTATAATACCAGGCACATCTCCTGAGGCGCACATTAACCAAATAACTGCTGCAGCATATGGGCGCCTAGCAAACCTATGAAAAACATTTCGACATCTTAATAAGGAATCGTTCAGAACACTGTACACTCTGTACGTTAGGCCCATACTGGAGTACGCAGCACCAGTTTTGAACCCACACCTAGCCAAGCACATAAAGAAAATAGAGAAAGTGCAAAGGTTTGCAACACGACTAGTCCCGGAGCTAAGGGGTATGTCCTACTAGGAGAGGTTAAGGGAAATCGACCTGACGACACTGGAGGACAGGAGAGAAAGGGGGGACATGATAACGACATATAAAATACTGAGAGAAATTGACAAGGTGGACAGAGACAGAATGTTCCAGAGATGGGACACAGCAACAAGGGGGCACAGTTATAAGTTGAAGACTCAGATGAATCACAGGGATGGTAGGAAGGATTTCTTCAGTCACAGAGTGGTCAGGAAGTGGAATAGCTTGGGAAGCGATGTAGTGAAGGCAGGATCCATTCATAGCTTTAAGAAGAGGTATGATAAGGCTCATGGCGAAGGGAGAGACCCAGTACCGGCCAGTGAAGAGGCGGGGCCAGGAGCTATTACTAGACCCCTGCAACTACAACTAGGTGAGCGCGCGCACACACACACACACACACACACACACACACACACACACACACACACACACACACACACACACACACACACATTTTCCTGGAAGGCCTTCGACACAGTTCCTCACATGAGATTAGTAAAGAAGTTGGAAGAACAAGCATGTATAACAGAAATATTTTCCTAGTTTTTCTGGATATTTTCTTAGTTCTCTGGATATTTTCCTAGTTCTCTGGATATTTTCTTAGTTCTCTGGATATTTTCTTAGTTCTCTGGATATTTTCTTAGTTCTCTGGATATTTTCTTAGTTCTCTGGATATTTTCTTAGTTCTCTGGAATTTTCCTAGTTTTTCTAGATATTTTAATAGTTTTGTGGATATTTTCCTAGTTTTCTGGATATTTTCGTAGTTTTCTGGATATTTTCCTAGTTTTTCTGGATATTTTCTTAGTTCTCTGGATATTTTCTTAGTTCTCTGTATATTTTCTTAGTTCTTTGGATATTTTCTTAGTTCTTTGGATATTTTCCTAGTTTTCTGGATATTTTCCTAGTTTTCTGGATATTTTCTTAGTTTTCTGGATATTTTCTTAGTTCTCTGTATATTTTCTTAGTTTGGATATTTTCCTAATTTTCTGGATATTTTCTTAGTTCTCTGGATATTTTCCTAGTTTTCTGGATATTTTCTTAGTTCTCTGGATATTTTCTTACTTTATTGGATATTTTCCTAGTTTTCTGGATATTTTCCTAGTTTTCTGGATATTTTCCTAGTTTTCTGGATATTTTCTTACTACTTTGGATATTTTCCTAGTTTTTCTGGATATCTTCCTAGTTCTCTGGGTATTTTCCTAGTTCTCTGGATATTTTCTAAATTCCCTGGATATTTTCTAAATTCCCTGGATATTTTCTAAATTCCCTGGATATTTTCTAAATTCCCTGGATATTTTCTAAATTCCTGGATATTTTTTAAATTCCCTGGATATTTTCTAAATTCCCTGGATATTTTCTAAATTCTCTGGATATTTTCTAAATTCCCTGGATATTTTCTAAATTCCCTGGATATTTTTTAAATTCCCTGGATATTTCACTAAATTCCCTGGATATTTTCTAAATTCCTGGATATTTTTTAAATTCCCTGGATATTTTCTAAATTCCCTGGATATTTTCTAAATTCTCTGGATATTTTCTAAATTCTCTGGATATTTTCTAAATTCTCTGGATATTTTCTATATTGTCTGGATATTTTCTAAATTGTCTGGATATTTTCTAAATTGTCTGGATATTTTCTATATTGTCTGGATATTTTCAAAATTGTCTGGATATTTTCAAAATTGTCTGGATATTTTCTAAATTGTCTGGATATTTTCTAAATTGTCTGGATATTTTCTAAATTGTCTGGATATTTTCTAAATTGTCTGGATATTTTCTAAATTGTCTGGATATTTTCTAAATTGTCTGGATATTTTCTAAATTGTCTGGATATTTTGTAAATTGTCTGGATATTTTGTAAATTGTGTGGATATTTTGTAAATTGTGTGGATATTTTGTAAATTGTCTGGATATTTTGTAAATTGTCTGGATATTTTGTAAATTGTCTGGATATTTTGTAAATTGTCTGGATATTTTGTAAATTGTCTGGATATTTTGTAAATTCTGGATATTTTTAAATTTGGATATTTTGTAAATTGTCTGGATATTTTGTAAATTGTCTGGATATTTTGTAAATTGTCTGGATATTTTGTAAATTGTCTGGATATTTTGTAAATTGTCTGGATATTTTGTAAATTGTCTGGATATTTTGTAAATTGTCTGGATATTTTGTAAATTGTCTGGATATTTTGTAAATTGTCTGGATATTTTGTAAATTGTCTGGATATTTTGTAAATTGTCTGGATATTTTGTAAATTGTCTGGATATTTTGTAAATTGTCTGGATATTTTGTAAATTGTCTGGATATTTTGTAAATTGTCTGGATATTTTGTAAATTGTCTGGATATTTTGTAAATTGTCTGGATATTTTGTAAATTGTCTGGATATTTTGTAAATTGTCTGGATATTTTGTAAATTGTCTGGATATTTTGTAAATTGTCTGGATATTTTCTAAATTGTCTGGATATTTTCTAAATTGTCTGGATATTTTCTAAATTGTCTGGATATTTTCTAAATTGTCTGGATATTTTCTAAATTGTCTGGATATTTTGTCATATATTGTCTGGATATTTTCTAAATTGTCTGGATATTTTCTAAATTGTCTGGATATTTTCTAAATTGTCTGGATATTTTCTAAATTGTCTGGATATTTTCTAAATTGTCTGGATATTTTCTAAATTGTCTGGATATTTTCTAAATTGTCTGGATATTTTCTAAATTGTCTGGATATTTTCTAAATTGTCTGGATATTTTCTAAATTGTCTGGATATTTTGTAAATTGTCTGGATATTTTGTAAATTGTCTGGATATTTTGTAAATTGTCTGGATATTTTGTAAATTGTCTGGATATTTTGTAAATTGTCTGGATATTTTGTAAATTGTGTGGATATTTTGTAAATTGTGTGGATATTTTGTAAATTGTGTGGATATTTTGTAAATTGTGTGGATATTTTGTAAATTGTGTGGATATTTTGTAAATTGTGTGGATATTTTGTAAATTGTGTGGATATTTTGTAAATTGTCTGGATATTTTGTAAATTGTCTGGATATTTTGTAAATTGTCTGGATATTTTGTAAATTGTCTGGATATTTTGTAAATTGTCTGGATATTTTGTAAATTGTCTGGATATTTTGTAAATTGTCTGGATATTTTGTAAATTGTCTGGATATTTTGTAAATTGTCTGGATATTTTGTAAATTGTCTGGATATTTTGTAAATTGTCTGGATATTTTGTAAATTGTCTGGATATTTTGTAAATTGTCTGGATATTTTGTAAATTGTCTGGATATTTTGTAAATTGTCTGGATATTTTGTAAATTGTCTGGATATTTTCGAAATTGTCTGGATATTTTCGAAATTGTCTGGATATTTTCGAAATTGTCTGGATATTTTCGAAATTGTCTGGATATTTTCGAAATTGTCTGGATATTTTCGAAATTGTCTGGATATTTTCGAAATTGTCTGGATATTTTCCTAGTTTATCTGGATATTTTCCTAGTTTATCTGGATATTTTCCTAGTTTATCTGGATATTTTCCTAGTTTATCTGGATATTTTCCTAGTTTATCTGGATATTTTCCTAGTTTTTCTGGATATTTTCCTAGTTTTTCTGGATATTTTCCTAGTTTTTCTGGATATTTTCCTAGTTTTTCTGGATATTTTCCTAGTTTTTCTGGATATTTTCCTAGTTTTTCTGGATATTTTCCTAGTTTTTCTGGATATTTTCCTAGTTTTCTGGATATTTTCCTAGTTTTCTGGATATTTTCTAGTTTTCTGGATATTTTCTAGTTTTCTGGATATTTTCCTAGTTTTCTGGATATTTTCTTAGCTTTTCTGGATATTTTCTTAGTTTTCTGGATATTTTCCTAGTTTTCTGGATATTTTCCTAGTTTTCTGGATATTTTCCTAGTTTTCTGGATATTTTCCTAGTTTTCTGGATATTTTCCTAGTTTTCTGGATATTTTCCTAGTTTTCTAGATATTTTCCTAGTTTTCTAGATATTTTCCTAGTTTTCTAGATATTTTCCTAGTTTTCTAGATATTTTCCAAGTTTTCTGGATATTTTCCTAGTTTTCTGGATATTTTCTCAGTTTTTTTGATATTTTACTTGTTTTCTGGATATTTTCAAAGTTTTTATACATATTTTCCTAGTTTTTCTGGATATTTTCCTAGATTTTCTGGATATTTTCCTAGTTTTTCTCGATATTTTCCTAGTTTTTCTGGATATTTTCCTAGTTTTCTGGATATTTTCCTAGTTTTCTGGATATTTTCCTAGTTTTCTGGATATTTTCCTAGTTCTCTGAACTCTTCCTTGTCCCTTTGAGGGGGTTTCAGGCCATTCGAATTTGGTCTGGGGGGCCCTACAGGGGTCTCAACTCTTCCTGGCCCCTTTGGGGGGGTTTTGGGCCATTCAAATTTGGTCTGGGGGGTCCTACGGGGGCCTCAACTCTTCCTGGTCCCCCTTGGGGGTTTTGGGCCATTCGAATTTGGTCTGGAGGTCCTACAGGGGCCTCAACTCTTCCTGGTCCCTTTGAGGGGGTTTCAGGCCATTCGAATTTGGTAGGGGTCCTACGGGGGCCTCAACTCTTCCTGGTCCCTTTGAGAGGTTTTGGGCCATTCGAATTTGGTCTGTGGGGTCCTACAGGGGCCTTAACTCTTCCTGGTCCCCCTGGGGGGGTTTGGGGCATTAGAATTTGGTCTGGGGGTACTACGGGGGCCTCAACTCTTCTTGGTTCCCCGGGGAGTTTTGGGCCATTCGAATTTGGTCTGGGGGGTACTACGGGGGCCTCAACTCTTCCTGGTCCCTTTGGAGGGTTTTGGGTCATTCGAATTTGGTCTGGGGGTCCTACACGGGCCTCAACTCTTCCTGGTCCCTTTGGGGGTTTTTGGGCAATTCAAATTTGGTCTGGGGGGTCCTACGGGGTCCTCAACTTATCCTGGGGTCCCTGGGGGGGTTTTGTGCAATTTGAATTTGGTCTGGAGGGGTCCTATAGGAGTCTCAACTCTTCCTGGTCCCTTTGTGGGGGTTTTGGGCCATTTGAATTTGGTCTGTGGGGTCCTATAGGGGCCTCAACTCTTCCTGGTTCCCCCGGGGGAGTTTTGGGCCATTCGAATTTGGTCTGGGGGGTCCTACACGGGCCTCAACACTTCCTGGTCCCTTTGAGAGGGTTTTGGGACATTTGAATTTAGTTCTGGGGGTCCTATGGGGGCCTCAACTCTTCCTGGTTCCTTTGAGGGGGTTTTCGGCCATTCGAATTTGGTCTGTGGGGTCCTACAGGGGCCTCAACTCTTCCTGGTCCCCCTGTGGGGGTTTTGGGCATTAGAATTTGGTCTGGGGGGTACTACAGGGGCCTCAACTCTTCCTGGTCCCTTTGAGGGGTTTTGGCCCATTCGAATTTGGTCTGGGGGGTCCTACGGGGGCCTCAACTCTTCCTGGTCCCACTGGAGGGTTTTGGGCCATTCGAATTTGGTTTGGGGGGTCCAATGGGGGCCTCAACTCTTCCTGGTCCCTTTGGGGGGTTTTGGGCTATTCAAATTTGTTCTGGGGGGTCCTACAGGGTCCTCAACTTATCCTGGTCCCCCTGGGGGGGTTTTGTGCAATTCGAGTTTGGTCTGTGGGGTCATACGGGGACCTCAACTCTTCCTGGTCCCTTTGGGGGGTTTTGGGCCATTCGGATTTGGTCTGGAGGGTCCTACAGGAGCCTCAACTCTTCCGGTCCCTTTGTGGGGGTTTTGGGCCATTTGAATTTGGTCTGTGGGGTCCTATGGGGGCCTCAACTCTTCCTGGTTCCCCTCAGGGGTTTTGGGCTATTCAAATTTGGTCTGGGGGGTACTACGGTGGCCTCAACTCTTCCTGATCCCTTTGAGAGGGTTTCAGGCTATTCAAATTTCGTCTGGGGGGTCCTACGGTGACATAAACTCTTCCTGGTCCCTTTGAGGGGGTTTCGGGCCGTTCAAATTTGGTCTGGTGGTCGTACAGGAGCCTCAACTCTTCCTGGTCCCTTTGGGGAGGGGTTTTGGGCAATTCGAATTTGGTCTGGGGGGTTCTACGGAGGCCTCAACTCTTCCTGGTCCCTTTGAGGGGGTTTTGGGCCATTCGAATTTGGTTTGTGGGGTCCTACAAGGGCCTGAACTCTCCCTGGTCCACTGGAGGGGTTTTGGGAAATTCGAATTTGGTTTGGGGGGTCCTATGGGGGCCTCATCTTATCCTGGTCCTCCTGGTGGGGTTTTGTGCAATTCGAATTTGGTCTAGGGGGTCCTACGGGGGCCTCAACACTTCCTGGTCACTTTCGGGGTTTTGGGCCATTCACATTTGGTCTGGGGGTCCTACGGGGCCTGAACTATTGCTGATCCCCTGGAGGGTTTGGGCAATTCGAATTTGGTCTGTGGGGTCCTACGGGGGCCTGAACTCTTCCTGGTCCCCCTGGGTTTTTTTTCGGCCATTTGAATTTGGTCTCGGTGGTACTACGGGGGACTCGACTCTTCCTGGTCCATTTGAAAGGTTTCAGTCTATTTGAATTTGGTCTGGGGGGTCCTACGGGGGCCTCAACTCTTCCTGGTCCCCTGGGTGGGTTTTGGGCCATTCGAATTTGGTCTGGGGGGTCCTACAGGGGCCTCAACTGTTCCTGGTCTCTTTGGGGGTTTCGGGCCATTCGAATTTGGTCTTGTGGGTCCTACGGGGTCCTCAACTCTTCCTGGTCCCTTTGAGGGGGTTTTGGGCCATTCAATTTGGTCTGGGGGATCCTACAGGGCCTCAACTCTTCTTGGTCCACTGGAGGGTTTTGGGAAATTCGAATTTGGTTTGGGGGTCGTATGGGGCCTCAACTCTTCCTGGTATCTTTTGGGGGTTTTGGGCCATTCACATTTGGTCTGGGGGTCCTACGGGGCCTCAACTCTTCCTGGTTCCACTGGGGGCTTTTGGGGCATTAGAATTTGGTCTGGGGGTACTACGGGGGCCTCAACTCTTCCTGGTCCCCGTGAGGGGGTTTTGGGACATTTGAATTTGTTCTGGGGGTCCTATGGGGTCTCAACTCTTCCTGGTCCCTTTGAGGGGGTTTTGGGCCATTCGAATTTGGTCTGGGGGTCCTACAAGGGCTTCAACTCTTCCTGGTCCCTTTAGGGGGTTTTGGGCCATTCACATTTACTGTGGAGGGGTCCTACGGGGGCCTCAACTCTTCCTTGTCCCTTTGATGGGTTTCAGGTCATTCGAATTTGGTGTGGGGGGGTCCTACATGGGCCTTAACTCTTCCTGGACCCCCTGAGGGGTTTTGGGACATTCGAATTTGGTCTGGGGGTCCTACGGGGGCCTCAACTCTTCCTGGTCCCACTGGAGGGGTTTTGGGCCATTCCAATTTGGTTTTGGGGTCCTATGGGGGCCTCAACTCTTCCTTGTCCCTTTCAGGGGTTTTGGGCCATTCAAATTTGGTCTGGGGGTCATATGGGGGCCTCAACTTATCCTGGTCCCCCTTGGGTTGTTTTGTGCAATTCGAATTTGGTCTGGGGGGACCTACGGGTGCCTCAACTTTTCCTGGTCCCTTTGAGGGGTTTTGGGCCATTTGAATTTGGTCTGGGGGTCCTACGGGGGCCTCAACTCTTCCTGGTCCCTTTGAGGGGGGTTTTGGGCCATTCGAATTTGTTGGGGGTCCTATGGGGTCTCAACTCTTCCTGGTCCCTTTGAGGGGGTTTTGGGCCATTCAAACTTGGTCTGGGGGGTCCTACTGAGGCCTCAACACTTCCTGGTCCCTTTGAGGGGGTTTTGGGCCATTCGAATTTGGTCTGGGGGTCCTACACGGGCTTCAACTCTTCCTGGTCCCTTTAGGGTTTTTTGGACCATTCACATTTGGTGTGGAGGGGTCCTACGTGGGCCTCAACTCTTCCTGGTCCCTTTGAGGGGTTTCAGGTCATTCGAATTTGGTCTGGGGGTCCTACGGGGGCCTCAACTCTTCCTGGTCCCACTGGAGGGGTTTTGGGCCATTCCAATTTGGTTTGGGGGGTTCTATGGGGGCCTCAACTCTTCATTGTCCCTTTCGGGGGTTTTGGGCCATTCAAATTTGGTCTGGGGTCCTACGGGGGCCTCAACTCTTCCTGGTCCACCTGGGGGGGGTTTGGCTATTCGAATTTGGTCTCAGGGGTACTACGGGAGCCTCAACTCTTAATGGTCCCTTTGAGGGGGTTTTGGGCCATTTGAATTTGGTCTGGGGGGTACTATGGGGCCTCAACTCTTCCTGGTCCCTTTGAGGGGTTTTGGGCCATTTGAATTTGGTCTGGGGGGTCCTACAGGGGCCTCAACTCTTCCTGGTCCCTTTGAGGGGCTTTTGGGCAATTCGAATTTGGTCTGTGGGTTCCTACACGGGCCTCAATTCTTCCTGGTCCACTTGAGGTGTTTTGGGAAATTCGAATTTTGTTTGGGGGGTCCTATGGGGGCCTCAACTCTTCCTGGTCCCTTTGGGGGGGTTTTGGGCAATTCACATTTGGTCTGGGGGGTCCTGTAAGGGCCTCAACTCTTCCTGGTCCCCCTGGGGGTTTGGGGCATTAGAATTTGGTCTGGGGGTACTACAGGGGCCTCAACTCTTCCTGGTCCCTTTGAGGGGTTTTGGGCCATTCAAATTTGTTCTGGGGGGTCCTACGGGGGCCTCAACTTATCCTGGTCCCCCTGGAGGGTTTTGTGCAATTCGAGTTTGGTCTGGGGCGTCCTACGGTGGCCTCAACTCTTCCTGGTCCGTTTGGGGGGTTTTGGGCCATTCGAATTTGGTCTGGGGGTCCTACGGGGCCTCAACCTATCCTGGTCCCCATGATGGCGTTTTGTGCAATTCAAATTTTGTCTTAAGGCTCCTACGGGGGCCTCAACTCTTCCTGGTCCCACTGGAGGGGTTTTGGGCTATTCGAATTTGGTCTGGGGGTCCTACGGGGGCCTCAACCTATCCTGGTCCCCATGACGGCGTTTTGTGCAATTCAAATTTTGTCTTAAGGCTCCTATGGGGCCTCAACTCTTCCTGGTCCCTTTGGAGGGGTTTTGGGCCATTCGAATTTGGTCTGGGGGTCGCATGGGGGCCTCAACTCTTCCTGATCCCTTTAAGGGGTTTTGGGCAATTCGAATTTGGTCTGTGGGGTCCAACGGGGGCCTGAACTCTTCCTGGTCCCCCTGGGGTTTTTTTGGCCATTCGAATTTGGTCTGTGGGATCCTACAGGGGTCTGAACTCTTCCTGGTCCCCCTGGGGTTTTTTTCGGCCATTCGAATTTGGTCTCGGTGGTACTACGGAGGCCTCAACTCTTCCTGGTCCCTTTGAGGGGGTTTTGGGCCATTCGAATTTGGTTTGTGGGGTCCTACAGGGGCCTCAACTCTCCCTGGTCCACTGGAGGGGTTTTGGGAAATTCGAATTTGGTTTGGGGGGTCCTATGGGGGCCTCATCTTATCCTGGTCCTCCTGGTGGGGTTTTGTGCATTCGAATTTGGTCTAGGGGTCCTACGGGGCCTCAACACTTCCTGGTCCCTTTGGGGTTTTGGGCCATTCACATTTGGTCTGGGGGGTCCTACGGGGGCCTCAACTCTTCCTGGTCCCTTTGATGGGTTTCAGGTCATTCGAATTTGGTGTGGGGGGGTCCTACATGGGCCTTAACTCTTCCTGGACCCCCTGAGAGGTTTTGGGCCATTCGAATTTGGTCTGGGGGTCCTACGGGGGCCTCAACTCTTCCTGGTCCCACTGGAGGGTTTTGGGCCATTCCAATTTGGTTTGGGGGGTCCTATGGGGGCCTCAACTCTTCCTTGTCCCTTTCAGGGGTTTTGGGCCATTCAAATTTGGTCTGGGGGTCATATGGGGGCCTCAACTTATCCTGGTCCCCCTTGGGTTGTTTTGTGCAATTCGAATTTGGTCTGGGGGGACCTACGGGTGCCTCAACTTTTCCTGGTCTTTTTGAGGGGGTTTTGGGCCATTTGAATTTGGTCTGGGGGGTCCTACGGGGGCCTCAACTCTTCCTGGTCCCTTTGAGGGGGTTTTGGGCCATTCAAATTTGTTGGGGGTCCTATGGGGTCTCAACTCTTCCTGGTCCCTTTAAGGGGTTTTGGGCCATTCAAACTTGGTCTGGGGGTCCTACGGAGGCCTCAACACTTCCTGGTCACTTTGGGGTTTTGGGCCATTCACATTTGGTCTGGGGGGTCCTACGGGGCCTGAACTATTGCTGATCCCCCTGGAGGGGTTTTGGGCAATTCGAATTTGGTCTGTGGGGTCCTACGGGGGCCTGAACTCTTCCTGGTCCCCCTGGGGTTTTTTTCGGCCATTCGAATTTGGTCTCGGTGGTACTACGGGGGACTCGACTCTTCCTGGTCCATTTGAAGGGTTTCAGTCTATTTGAATTTGGTCTGGGGGGTCCTACAGGGGCCTCAACTCTTCCTGGTCCCCTGGGGGTTTTGGGCTATTCGAATTTGGTCTGGGGGGTCCTACAGGGCCTCAACTCTTCCTGGTCTCTTTGGGGGTTTTGGGCCATTCGAATTTGGTCTGGTGGGTCCTACGGGGTCCTCAACTCTTCCTGGTCCCTTTGAGGGGTTTTGGGCCATTCAATTTGGTCTGGGGGATCCTACAGGGGCCTCAACTCTTCTTGGTCCTCTAGAGGGGTTTTGGGAAATTCGAATTTGGTTTGGGGGGTCGTATGGGGGCCTCAACTCTTCCTGGTATCTTTTGGGGGGTTTTGGGCCATTCACATTTGGTCTGGGGGGTCCTACGGGGTCCTCAACTCTTCCTGGTTCCACTGGGGGGCTTTTGGGGCATTAGAATTTGGTCTGGGGGGTACTACGGGGGCCTCAACTCTTCCTGGTCCCTGTGAGGGGGTTTTGGGCCATTCGAATTTGTTCTGGGGGTCCTATTGGGTCTCAACTCTTCCTGGTCCCTTTGAGGGGGTTTTGGGCCATTCGAATTTGGTCTGGGGGTCCTACAAGGGCTTCAACTCTTCCTGGTCCCTTTAGGGGGTTTTGGGCCATTCACATTTACTGTGGAGGGTCCTACGGGGGCCTCAACTCTTCCTGGTCCCTTTGATGGGTTTCAGGTCATTCGAATTTGGTGTGGGGGGTCCTACATGGGCCTTAACTCTTCCTGGACCCCCTGAGGGGTTTTGGGCCATTCGAATTTGGTCTGGGGGTCCTACGGGGGCCTCAACTCTTCCTGGTCAAACTGGAGGGGTTTTGGGCCATTCCAATTTGGTTTGGGGGTCCTATGGGGGCCTCAACTCTTTCTTGTCCCTTTCAGGGTTTTGGGCCATTCAAATTTGGTCGGGGGTCATATGGGGGCCTCAACTTATCCTGGTCCCCCTTGGGTTGTTTTGTGCAATTCGAATTTGGTCTGGGTGGACCTACGGGTGCCTCAACTTTTCCTGGTCCCTTTGAGGGGGTTTTGGGCAATTTGAATTTGGTCTGGGGGGTCCTACGGGGGCCTCGACTCTTCCTGGTCCCTTTGAGGGGTTTTGGGCCATTCGAATTTGTTGGGGGTCCTATGGGGTCTCAACTCTTCCTGGTCCCTTTGAGGGGTTTTGGGCCATTCAAACTTGGTCTGGGGGGTCCTACGGAGGCCTCAACACTTCCTGGTCCCTTTGAGGGGTTTTGGGCCATTCGAATTTGGTCTGGGGGGTCCTACACAGGCTTCAACTCTTCCTGGTCCCTTTAGGGGGTTTTGGACCATTTACATTTGGTGTGGAGGGGTCCTACGTGGGCCTCAACTCTTCCTGGTCCCTTTGAAGGGTTTCAGGTCATTCGAATTTGGTGTGGGGGGTCCTACATGGGCCTCAACTCTTCCTGGACCCCCTGGGAGGTTTTGGGCCATTCGAATTTGGTCTGGGGGTCCTACGGGGGCCTCAACTCTTCCTGGTCCCACTGGAGGGGTTTTGGGCCATTCCAATTTGGTTTGGGGGGTTCTATGGGGGCCTCAACTCTTCATTGTCCCTTTCGGGGGTTTTGGGCCATTCAAATTTGGTCTGGAGGTCCTACGGGGGCCTCAACTCTTCCTGGTCCACCTGGGGGGGGGGTTTGGCTATTCGAATTTGGTCTCAGGGGTACTACGGGAGCCTCAACTCTTAATAATCCCTTTGAGGGGGTTTTGGGCCATTTGAATTTGGTCTGGGGGGTACTATGGGGGCCTCAACTCTTCCTGGTCCCTTTGAGGGGCTTTTGGGCAATTCGAATTTGGTCTGTGGGTTCCTACACGGGCCTCAATACTTCCTGGTCCCCCTGGGGTTTTTTTGGCCATTCGAATTTGGTCTGTGGGATCCTACAGGGGTCTGAACTCTTCCTGGTCCCCCTGGGGTTTTTTTCGGCCATTCGAATTTGGTATCGGTGGTACTACGGAGGCCTCAACTCTTCCTGGTCCCTTTGAGGGGGTTTTGGGCCATTCGAATTTGGTTTGTGGGGTCCTACAGGGGCCTCAACTCTCCCTGGTCCACTGGAGGGGTTTTGGGAAATTCGAATTTGGTTTGGGGGGTCCTATGGGGGCCTCATCTTATCCTGGTCCTCCTGGTGGGGTTTTGTGCAATTCGAATTTGGTCTAGGGGGTCCTACGGGGGCCTCAACACTTCCTGGTCACTTTCGGGGGGTTTTGGGCTATTCACATTTGGTCTGGGGGGTCCTACGGGGGCCTGAACTATTGCTGATCCCCCTGGAGGGGTTTTGGGCAATTCGAATTTGGTCTGTGGGGTCCTACGGGGGCCTGAACTCTTCCTGGTCCCCCTGGGGTTTTTTTCGGCCATTCGAATTTGGTCTGGGGTCCTACGGGGGCCTCAACTCTTCCTGGTCCACCTGGGGGGTTTGGCATTCGAATTTGGTCTCAGGGGTACTACGGGGGCCTCAACTCTTAATGGTCCCTTTGAGGGGTTTTGGGCCATTTGAATTTGGTCTGGGGTCCTACAGGGGCCTCAACTCTTCCTGGTCCCTTTGAGGGGCTTTTGGGCTATTCGAATTTGGTCTGTGGGTTCCTACAGGGGCCTCAATTCTTCCTGGTCCACTGGAGGGGTTTTGGGAAATTCGAATTTGGTTTGGGGGTCCTATGGGGGCCTCAACTCTTCCTGGTCCCTTTGGGGGTTTTGGGCAATTCACATTTGGTCTGGGGGGGTCCTGTAAGGGCCTCAACTCTTCCTAGTCCCCGGGGGTTTTGGGGCATTAGAATTTGGTCTGGGGGTACTACAGGGGCCTCAACTCTTCCTGGTCCCTTTGAGGGGGTTTTGGGCCATTCGAATTTGTTCTGGGGGGTCCTACGGGGGCCTCAACTTATCCTGGTCCCCTGGAGGGGTTTTGTGCATTCCGAGTTTGGTCTGGGGCGTCCCTACGGTGGCCTCAACTCTTCCTGGTCCATTTGGGGGTTTTGGGTCATTCGAATTTGGTCTGGGGGGTCCTACGGGGGCCTCAACCTATCCTGGTCCCCATGACGGCGTTTTGTGCAATTCAAATTTTGTCTTAAGGCTCCTACGGGGGCTTCAACTCTTCCTGGTCCCTTTGGGGGGGTTTTGGGCCATTCGAATTTGGTCTGTGGGGTCCTACGGGGGCCTCAACTCTTCCTGGTCCCACTGGAGGGGTTTTGGGCTATTCAATTTGGTCTGGGGG
>WNWK01000314.1:0-27500 GCA_009830355.1 Cherax destructor
GAGACCCATTTCCTGTCCCTGTGTCATCACCTGTGTAAGATCATCTACAAGGGACTCCTTTGTACCTGCTAGTGTGCCATCATCCAGGAACCAGATGTTTAGCTCACTGGTCAGTCTTACTGTGATTTCCCTAACTGCTATACAGAAGAAATGGTGCGAGAGGGTCCCCTTGCTGGACACCCTCTGATGATGTGATTTCATGCTCTCCAAACAGGAGCATTGATTCCTTGCTATATCCAGCTGAAACAAAAGGAAGAGACCTGGAAAATGTTCTTGTACAGCTGCTAATACTACGTCCCTTTTCAGGAGATTAAATGCATTCTTGAAATCTAATTTAACCACTGCATTGTCCTCAGGCAGGTTGTCGATATATGCCCTTGTTGCATGAACCGCTGCTTCACTTCCTTGAGAACCCCAAAGCCAAGCTGGTTTGGTTGAAGCATGATGGCTGCCTCTGCGCGAATACTTCTGACAGCAGCTTTAGAAACGAGGCGGCGAAACGTGTTGCCCACTGCGATTGGCCTAATTCCTCCATCCTTCTTTTTAAGGGCACAAAGTGATGCTCCAAAAAAGAAAGGTTTAATCTCGTCAGGAATCAGACCAGCCAAGGAATTGTTGACGAACCTTGTGATCTCTGACAGCAGTGTCTCTGCAATCTCCCCGATAACTGGATTAACCATTTCCTTTAAATGTTGTGGCCTTATTCCAGTGTAACCCCCAGCAGAGCCGGAAGGGAATGACATTATTGCTTTGTAAATGTCCGAGTCTTGCACAATCAGTGGTTCCACAGTGGGGACAGAGGTGTTGGAACTGTTGGTATATATGCTGAGTCCCTTTCAGTGGGCAGATTTGGAGCCAAACCCCTAATATTATTATTATCATCATTTTTTTTTCTTTTGAACAAGGGTTACATTAGCGACGTAATGCATCTACCGTGTGTTGGTCAACAGACATTCAGAATTTTTATTTTCTAATTCAAAATTATTTTGTTTCGTTTTCCAGGTAAGGAGGGGTGTTGACTGCTGCCTTCACTCTCGGTGAGTTCTTAACATTTTATATATATATATATATACATGATCTGTACACAAAAATACTTGATTAATACACACTAATATACCTAACAGTCTGGAACAACTTTCCTCCAGACTATGGATTACATTGTCTTTACACATCTACTGCTTCTGCTGTCCCCTCTGTATTCGACTGAAGAAGCCTACTGTGCAGTCGAAACGTTTCGGAATAAAGATATATAACTGTTGCACATGTTTCTTATCATTTGCCAGACTGCACCAAGGAATACAAAACAAAATGTCAATGCTCCAGTTCTGCTCTATGGTATAAAGCCACAACTTCACACGACTTGAGTTCATTTAGATGCAGATTTTATGAGAAATGTGTCAATAAGGAGGAAGAAACAAGGGAGCAGAGAGAGAGCACAGGAAGCAACACATACCTCTCCAGTACAGACACGTATGATAAACTAGTTTGTTCTGTATATAAAGTTATATAGCGGCCAATACTCACGTTGTGTGGAGGTGCCAGAGTTATGAAAACACTGAGAATCGTGTTCCAACCACTGGTCTTATTCTCTATTATTAACCCACAATTGATGTACATAAATGGTAAACAATACCGACGTTTCGCCCTCCAGTGGCTTTATCAGTACAATACAAGGACATAAAGTGATGAATTATTTACAAAAGATGAGGTAATCAGTCCCTCATCTTTTGTATATATTTCTTCACATTATGTCCTTGTATTAATAAAGTCACTGGTGGGCGAAACGTCTACAAATAAAGATACCCAGATGTTGCACATGTGTCTAATTCCACAAGCTGGTAATGTGCAACAGTTAAGTATCTTTAAAAAAACAAAGGAGCACAGCACCGTGACTGTAACAATACACAAATATCCGGCACATGGAAGAAAGGGACTCATGACGACGTTTCGGTCCGACATGGACCATGAACTAGACACTAGTGACCATAGCTGACATCAGTGATATACTATACAGAAAGCCCCTTGTTATACGGAACATTTCGGGCAAATTATGTTAATCTTGTCCCCAAGATGCGACCCACACCAGTCCACTAACACCCAGGTACCTACTTACTGCTGGGTGAACATGGACAGCAGGTGTCTTGAGGAAACACGCTCCCAACGTTTCCACCCGTACCGGGAATCGAACCATGGACCACATTGTGAGGTAAGTGCGCTACCAACCGGACTACGGGACACCATAACGGGAATACTTACGTATGACTCTTAGATATCAACTAATTCTAAATAAGTCGATATAAAATGGTCGATTACTAGTTTATGAAACAGTAAACAACGTACGGATTAAAGCGGTTTGGAACACCTTGTAATTATGCAGGTAGGGGAGACGGTAAGTCCTGGCACCAGTACAGTGCCAAGGCACTAAGGTCATTTTTCGTAATAGTTTGGCGATCGAAGCTTTATAAATTAGATTCATATATTATTGCATCCATAATTCACGGTCTTAAGACTGGTATGCATTGTCAAGGCTGCTGATTGTTCCTGGGTGTCAAGAGCTACTGTCTGACTCCCTGTCGCCTTAATTACATAGTTTCATTACATCAGAGGTAAGTAATACCGACGAGTTAAGGAATTAGACACATATGCAACAACTGGGTATTTCTACTATGTAGATGTTTCGCCCATCTGTGACTTTATCAGTAAAATACATCGACAAAAACAGAAGACTGGACATGTAAAACACTGGTTGGCGAAACGTCGACAATATAAAGAAACACAGTTGTTTCACATATTTCTAATTGTTTTTATTATATGGTGTTCGGAAGTGTCAAGTCTGGCCGCTTTAATTTGCTCACTGCAGGTATTACCATCCTAACATTATTATTATGTTCATACACACACCTGTTGTATCCAGTGTATGAACATTGATGGCTAGGCAGCATATACACACACCTGTTGTATCCAGTGTATGAACATTGATTGCTAGGCAGCATATACACACACCTGTTGTATCCAGTGTATGAACATTGATTGCTAGGCAGCATATATACACACTTGTTGTATCCAGTGTATGAACATTGATTGCTAGGCAGCATATATACACACTTGTTGTATCCAGTGTATGAACATTGATTGCTAGGCAGCATATATACACACCTGTTGTATCCAGTGTATGAACATTGATTGCTAGGCAGCATATACACACACTTGTTGTATCCAGTGTATGAACATTGATTGCTAGGCAGCATATACACACACTTGTTGTATCCAGTGTATGAACATTGATTGCTAGGCAGCATATATACACACTTGTTGTATCCAGTGTATGAACATTGATTGCTAGGCAGCATATACACACACCTGTTGTATCCAGTGTATGAACATTGATTGCTAGGCAGCATATACACACACTTGTTGTATCCAGTGTATGAACACTGATTGCTAGGCAGCATATATACACACCTGTTGTATCCAGTGTATGAACATTGATTGCTAGGCAGCATATACACACACTTGTTGTATCCAGTGTATGAACATTGATTGCTAGGCAGCATATACACACACCTGTTGTATCCAGTGTATGAACATTGATTGCTAGGCAGCATATACACACACCTGTTGTATCCAGTGTATGAACATTGATTGCTAGGCAGCATATATACACACTTGTTGTATCCAGTGTATGAACATTGATTGCTAGGCAGCATATACACACACCTGTTGTATCCAGTGTATGAACATTGATTGCTAGGCAGCATATACACACACCTGTTGTATCCAGTGTATGAACATTGATTGCTAGGCAGCATATATACACACTTGTTGTATCCAGTGTATGAACATTGATTGCTAGGCAGCATATACACACACCTGTTGTATCCAGTGTATGAACATTGATTGCTAGGCAGCATATACACACACTTGTTGTATCCAGTGTATGAACATTGATTGCTAGGCAGCATATACACACACCTGTTGTATCCAGTGTATGAACATTGATTGCTAGGCAGCATATACACACACTTGTTGTATCCAGTGTATGAACATTGATTGCTAGGCAGCATATACACACACCTGTTGTATCCAGTGTATGAACATTGATTGCTAGGCAGCATATACACACACTTGTTGTATCCAGTGTATGAACATTGATTGCTAGGCAGCATATACACACACTTGTTGTATCCAGTGTATGAACATTGATTGCTAGGCAGCATATACACACACCTGTTGTATCCAGTGTATGAACATTGATTGCTAGGCAGCATATACACACACTTGTTGTATCCAGTGTATGAACATTGATGGCTAGGCAGCATATACACACACTTGTTGTATCCAGTGTATGAACATTGATTGCTAGGCAGCATATACACACACTTGTTGTATCCAGTGTATGAACATTGATTGCTAGGCAGCATATACACACACCTGTTGTATCCAGTGTATGAACATTGATTGCTAGGCAGCATATACACACACCTGTTGTATCCAGTGTATGAACATTGATGGCTAGGCAGCATATACACACACCTGTTGTATCCAGTGTATGAACATTGATGGCTAGGCAGCATATATACACACCTGTTGTATACAGTGTATGAACATTGATGGCTAGGCAGCATATACACACACTTTACTATTTGGATTACTGTATACTACTACTGTGTTGATAGTATAGTGTGTGTACGCTGGGTTAATGTCCTCACCGGGACACATAGATTTTGTCGTTAAGAGCTCCAAGCATTAACAATCATCCTTCAATGTGGAACTCTAAACCAAAATATGGCAGGATAATGAATGAGCTTGGAAAATAAACCAATGTGGGTAATGTGGATCCCTGAAAGTATTACGTATTTTAGAAACTTCATCATCTAACTGCCCTGGATGACACACTTGTAGATATGAGGTAAGGCTCATCTCTCACGTCCCTAGCGGGTGTTTTTCATACGGTGAGAGAGGCGGAAGAGATTATCTCATCTGGGGAATTCGCACATTGCCCTGACAACATATGTTGCCAGGGACTCGTGGAATAACCAGAAAAGTATTATACGATGCTGGAGGAGGAAGAGGAGGTGTCTTGCTCCAATGGTTGTTGAGGCGTCATTAATTTTTTTTCATAAGGTCAATTAATTTGGCTGCGGCCTGAGTGTGTGTTGCTTCAGGGATGTGTGACACAGTCCTGACATCATGTTAATTTGATTACTTCTCCGAGGTTATTGGTGGTCTGGAAGAGTGGAGTGGTGTTGGTTGTTGTCCTCAAGAAGAAGACACCAGGAGCCAATACATCGACCGGAGTTGTAGTTATGTAGTCAGCCGGAGCCAGTTGTGTTACATACCAGACATGTTCGCCCTCCAGCGAGGCTTTGACGTCCTTGTCTTTGCAAGATCCTGGCTGTTCTACCCACTTGCTGCTTTATATATCTCTTCCAAGCAAGGCAGCCAAAAAGTTAATAACACTAAAGCGCATTTCGTAGCTACTCGACAGTAGAGGCTGCAAAAATCTGTTCGTGGCACTAGTTCGCTCACATCGTGAGTATGCTCCACTGTCTTGGACTGCCTGTTCTCCGTCTCATCTACTACTTGACAAATAAGAAAACTAACCTAGGCGACTCATCTCTCGCCTGGACCCGGTCTGCACAGATATGTCATTCCAGCAGAGACTTCAACACCGGTGAGATGGGGTGGTCTCAGTGTTATGTACAAGGCCAATATTAACTTCGCTCCACTTAGCTGACTGCTAGAAGACAGCTTCTATACAAGAAGACGGTCAGCAAACAACAGCTACCCTTCTTGAGAACAGCTCAATCCTTCTCAAGAACATCACTTCACCTGAGGTCATTCATTCCTAGAATGATTCCAATCTGGAACAAATTCGTACAGCATAACATAGATGACATACTATTGCCCAAATGCAATCTCTGGCCCACAGATGGTTCCAACTTCATCCTGCTTTATATTTGTATCATGAAGAATAAAAAAGGCTTTCAAATGAGCTGAGGTAGGTAACAGCATGTAAATAAAAGTAGGAACTTATAAGTCAACTCTAAAAAACCCTAATAAATAATGAGTGGGAGAGAAAGAGATAGAGGGAGGGAGGGAGGAGGGGGAGAGATTAATAAAGGAAGGAGCTCTCAAAATAATCCTGTAAAAACCACTGTGTAAATAAGAGAAAGAGAGAGAGAGGGAGAGAGATGGAGGGAGAGAGAGAGAGAGGGAGGGGAAGAGAGAGAGGGAGGGGAAGAGAGAGAGAGGGAGGGAGGGAGGTCAACATATTACTTGAGGGTGGCTCAGTATTCGAGGTCTGAACGACGAAATGGGATGCTGTAGATGTTGATGAAATTCTCTGAGGGAGATACCTATTATGTATGTTGTTTATGTTGGTTGTTACTGTCACATGGTGGTTGTTACTGTCACATGATGGTTGTTACTGTCACATGATGGTTGTTACAGTCACATGATGGTTGTTACAGTCACATGATGGTTGTTACTGTCACGTGATGGTTGTTACAGTCACATGATGGTTGTTATTGTCACATGATGGTTGTTACTGTCTCATGATGGTTGTTACTGTCACATGATGGTTGTTACTGTCACATGATGGTTGTTACTGTCACATGATGGTTGTTACTGTCTCATGATGGTTGTTACTGTCTCATGATGGTTGTTACAGTCACATGATGGTTGTTACTGTCATATGTTTGTTGTTACTGTTACATGATGGTTGTTACAGTCACATGATGGTTGTTACAGTCACATGATGGTTGTTACTGTCACATGATGGTTGTTACTGTCACATGATGGTTGTTACAGTCACATGATGGTTGTTACTGTCACATGATGGTTGTTACTGTCACATGATGGTTGTTACTGTCACATGATGGTTGTTACTGTCACATGATGGTTGTTACTGTCACATGATGGTTGTTACTGTCACATGATGGTTGTTACTGTCACATGATGATTGTTACTGTCACATGATGGTTGTTACTGTCACATGATGGTTGTTACTGTCTCATGATGGTTGTTACTGTCACATGATGGTTGTTACTGTCACATGATGGTTGTTACTGTCACATGATGGTTGTTACTGTCACATGATGGTTGTTACAGTCACATGATGGTTGTTACTGTCACATGATGGTTGTTACTGTCACATGATGGTTGTTACAGTCACATGATGGTTGTTACTGTCACATGATGGTTGTTACAGTCACATGATGGTTGTTACTGTCACATGATGGTTGTTACTGTCTCATGATGGTTGTTACTGTCTCATGATGGTTGTTACAGTCACATGATGGTTGTTACTGTCATATGTTGGTTGTTACTGTTACATGATGGTTGTTACAGTCACATGATGGTTGTTACTGTCACATGATGGTTGTTACTGTCACATGATGGTTGTTACAGTCACATGATGGTTGTTACTGTCACATGATGGTTGTTACTGTCACATGATGGTTGTTACTGTCACATGATGGTTGTTACTGTCACATGATGGTTGTTACTGTCACATGATGGTTGTTACTGTCACATGATGGTTGTTACTGTCACATGATGATTGTTACTGTCACATGATGGTTGTTACTGTCACATGATGGTTGTTACTGTCTCATGATGGTTGTTACTGTCACATGATGGTTGTTACTGTCACATGATGGTTGTTACAGTCACATGATGGTTGTTACTGTCACATGATGGTTGTTACTGTCACATGATGGTTGTTACAGTCACATGATGGTTGTTACTGTCACATGATGGTTGTTACAGTCACATGATGGTTGTTACTGTCACATGATGGTTGTTACTGTCACATGATGGTTGTTACTGTCACATGATGGTTGTTACTGTCACATGATGGTTGTTACTGTCACATGATGGTTGTTACTGTCACATGATGGTTGTTACTGTCACATGATGGTTGTTACTGTCACATGATGGTTGTTACTGTCACATGGTAGTTGTTACTGTCACATGGTGGTTGTTACTGTCACATGATGGTTGTTACTGTCACATGATGGTTGTTACAGTCACATGATGGTTGTTACAGTCACATGATAGTTGTTACTGTCACATGATGGTTGTTACTGTTACATGATGGTTGTTTCAGTCACATGATGGTTGTTACTGTCATATGTTGGTTGTTACTGTTACATGATGGTTGTTACAGTCACATGATGGTTGTTACTGTCACATGTTGGTTGTTACTGTCACATGGTGGTTGTTACTGTCACATGTTGGTTGTTACTGTCACATGGTGGTTGTTACTGTCACATGATGGTTGTTACTGTTACATGATGGTTGTTACAGTCACATGATGGTTGTTACAGTTACATGATGGTTATTACTGTCACATGATGGTTGTTACTGTCACATGTTGGTTGTTACTGTCACATGATTGTTGTTACTGTCACATGGTAGTTCTTACTGTCACATGATTGTTGTTACTGTCACATGGTAGTTCTTACTGTCACATTATGGTTGTTACTGTCACATGATGGTTGTTACTGTCACATGGTGGTTGTTAGTGTCCCATGATGGTTGTTAATGTCACATGATGGTTTTTACTGTCACATGATGGTTGTTACTGTCACATGATGGTTGTTACTGTCACATGATTGTTGTTACTGTCACATGATGGTTGTTACAGTCACATGATAGTTGTTACTGTCACATGATGGTTGTTTCTGTCACATGATGGTTGTTACTGTCACACGATGGTTGTTACTGTCACATGATGGTTGTTACTGTCACATGATGCTTGTTACTGTCACACGATGGTTGTTACTGTCACATAGTAGTTGTTACTGTCACATGATGGTTGTTACTGTCACATGATGGTTGTTACTGTCACACGATGGTTGTTACTGTCACATGATGGTTGTTACTGTCACACGATGGTTGTTACTGTCACACGATGGTTGTTACTGTCACATGATGGTTGTTACTGTCACATAGTGGTTGTTACTGTCACATGATAGTTGTTACTGTCACGTGATGGTTGTTACTGTCTCATGATGGTTGTTATTGTCACATGATGGTTGTTACTGTCACGTGATGGTTGTTACTGTCTCATGATGGTTGTTACTGTCACACGATGGTTGTTACTGTCACATGATGGTTGTTTCTGTCTCATGATGGTTGTTACTGTCTCATGATGGTTGTTACTGTCTCATGATGGTTGTTACTGTCTCATGATGGTTGTTACTGTCACATGATGGTTGTTACTGTCTCATGATGGTTGTTACTGTCACATGATGGTTGTTACTGTCTCATGATGGTTGTTACTGTCACATGATGGTTGTTACTGTCTCATGATGGTTGTTACTGTCACATAGTAGTTGTTAGTCATGATTTTTGCTACAGTCACGAAGTGCCTGCTGATGGTACAGCTGGTGATGATGCATCCGGTGGTGATGCAGCTGGTTGTGGTGCTATTGCAGCTGGTGGTGGTGCAGCTGGTGGTGGTGCAGCTGGTGGTGGTGGTGCAGCTGGTGGTGGTGGTGCAGCTGGTGGTGGTGGTGCAGCTGGTGGTGGTGGTGCAGCTGGTGGTGGTGGTGCAGCTGGTGGTGGTGGTGTAGCTGGTGGTGGCGGTGCAGCTTGTGGTGGTGGTGCAGCTGGTGGTGGTGGTGCAGCTGGTGGTGGTGGTGCAGCTGGTGGTGGTGTTGCAGCTGGTGGTGGTGGTGCAGCTGGTGGTTGTGGTGCAGCTGGTGGTGTTGGTGCAGCTGGTGGTGGTGTTGCAGCTGGTGGTGGTGGTGCAGCTGGTGGTAATGCTGCCAGTGTTGTCGTTGCCTTACAAATGTGCCACTGGTCGAGGCAGCTGCTTATTGATTGGTCGAGGGAGAGCCAGAGGTCAAGGCCGCCGTTAGGGTCTTTTTCCTTGTTAAAGTCATAAGACTTTGAACTATATTTAGTGTGGGTCAGATAATGCCTTCTTGCACGTAACAATTACAAGAGACGAAAGCGTGTTTTACCAACAACAAACAAACCCACCTGTTTGTTTGTTGTCGTAAGTTTGAAGTCTATCTACTGCACGAGAGTTATTAACTCAAGACGCCTCTTAACCAGTCA
This sequence comes from Cherax destructor, assembly GCA_009830355.1. NCBI lineage: Eukaryota > Metazoa > Arthropoda > Malacostraca > Decapoda > Parastacidae > Cherax > Cherax destructor. The sequence continues at coordinate 10,075 of WNWK01000314.1, forward strand.
TGAATATTTTAATGCCAGAAATAATGATTAATATACATTATCATACACAGCTTAGTGTATATACACTATCATAGCTCAGTGTATATACACTATCATACACAGCTCAGTGTATATACACTATCATACACAGCTCAGTGTATATTCTCTATCATACACAGCTCAGTGTATATACACTATCATACACAGCTCAGTGTATATACACTATCATACACAGCTCACTGCATATTCTCTATCATACACAGCTCACTTTATATACACTATCATACACAGCTAAGTGTATATGCATTATCATACACAGCTCACTGTATATTCTCTATCATACACAGCTCACTTTATATACACTATCATACACAGCTCAGTGTATTTACACTATCATACACAGCTCAGTGTATATACACTATCATACACAGCTCACTGTATATACACTATCATACACAGCTCAGTGTATATGCATTATCATACACAGCTCACTGTATATACACTATCATACACAGCTCAGTGTATATTCTCAATCATACACAGCTCAGTGTATATACACTATCATACACAGGTCACTGTATATACACTATCATACATAGCTCACTGTATATACACTATCATACACAGCTCACTGTATATACACTATCATACACTGCTCACTGTATATATACTATCATACACAGCTCAATGTATATACACTATCATACACAGCTCAATGTATATACACTATCATACACAGCTCGGTGTATATACACAAACATACACAACTCAGCTGGTAGACAGGTACTTGGGTGCTGGTAGACAGGTACATGGGTGCTGGTAGACTTGTAGATATGTACATGGGTACTGATAAACTGGTACATGGGTGCTGGTAGACAGGTACATGGGTGTTGGTAGACTGGTACATATGTACTGGTAGACTGGTACATGGTTGCTGGTAGATTGGTACGTGGATGCGGGTAGACTGGTACATGGGTGCTTGTAGACAGGTACATGATTGCTGGTAGACTGGTAAATGGTTGCTAGTAGACTGGTACATGGTTGCTTGTAGATTGGTACATGGTTGATGGTAGACTAGTACATGGTTGCTGGTAGACTGGTACATGGTTGCTGGTAGACAGGTACATGATTCCTGGCATACTGGTACATGGTTGTTGGTAGACTGGTACATGGTTGCTTGTAGACTGGTACATGGTTGCTGGTAGACTGGCACATGGTTGCTGGTAGACTGGTACATGGTTGCTGGTAGACTGGTACATGGTTGCTTGTAGATTGGTAAATGATTGCTTGTAGACTGGTACATTCTTGATGGTAGACTAGTACATGGTTGCTGGTAGACTGGTACATGGTTGCTGGTAGACAGGTACATGATTCCTGGCATACTGGTACATGGTTGTTGGTAGACTGGTACATGGTTGCTTGTAGACTGGTACATGGTTGCTGGTAGACTGGCACATGGTTGCTGGTAGACTGGTACATGGTTGCTGGTAGACAGGTACATGATTCCTGGCATACTGGTACATGGTTGTTGGTAGACTGGTACATGGTTGCTTGTAGACTGGTACATGGTTGCTGGTAGACAGTTACATGGTTCCTAGTAGACAGGTACATGATTGCTGGTAGACAGGTACATTGGTACTGGTGGAGAGGTACATGGGTGCTGGGAAACTGGTACATGGATGCTGGCAGACTGGTAGACTGGTTCATGGGTGCTTGTAGATTGGTACATAAATGCTGGTAGACTGGTACATGGGTGTTGATAGACTGGTAAACAGGTGCATGGGTGTTGGTAGACTGGTAGACAGGTACATGGGTGTACGTAGACTGATAGACAAGTACTTGGATGCTGGTAGACTGATAGGCAGGTACATGGGTGCTGGTAGATTGGTAGGCTGGTTGGCTGGCAGGTTGGCTGGCTGGTTGGCTGGTTAGCTGGCTGGCTAGCTGGCTGGCTGGCTAACTGGCTTTCTTGCTGGCTAGCTGGCTGGCTGGCTAGCTGGCTGGCTGGCTGCTTGGCTAGCTGGCTAGCTGGCTGGCTGGCTTGCTGACTGGCTGGCTAGCTGGCTGGCTGACTGGCTGGCTGGCTAGCTGGCTGGCTGGCTGGCTGGCTGGCTGGCTAGCTAGCTGACTGGCTGGCTGGCTGGCTGGCTGGCTGGCTGGCTTGAGGCAGCCAGCTTGGAATTAATGAAATCTGTTGGCGTCTTCCCCTCGTTAGTCAGTCTCCATCTCCCCTCAGATTACCTCTCTCTCTCTTCCTCCCCCTCTCTCTCTCTTCCTCTCCCTCTCTCTCTCTCTCCTTTCTCCCTCCCTCCCTCTCTCTCCATCCTACCTTCCCTCTCTCCCTAAATTTCTCTCCCCTCTCTTGCTCTCTCGAACTCCCTGCTCTCTTCTCTCACGTAGTTCCCCTTTCTCCATTTCCCCTTGTTTGTATCCCCCTTCCTTCCCACCTTCCCGCCTCCCCTCCCTCCCCTCTTCCCCTCCGACAACCCTCAGGTGTGTGAGGGAACAGTTTTCACGTCCCCTCACACACACAACTAGAGAGAGAGAGAGAGAGATAGAGAGAGATGATGGAGTATGTAGTCGGAGAGTACCAGGAGGCAGAGGAATAACTGATACCATGAAGCAGAAGCAGAGGCAAGAACACGGTGAGTACGTGGTCCACTCCGGGGTCCTGGCAACCACAAGCTGGAAGTGCAAGAATATGGAAGAAATGTAGGAAGCAAAGAATGGCGGAGAATAGGTAAGCCATAAATGAATTACTAATGGATAAGTTGAGAGATGTAGAGATGCCTGAGAAGGAAGGCAACTGTGAAGGAGCAGGTGATAAACCTGAAGAAGGAAGGAAGGAAGCTCAGTAGGAAGGACCAGGAAATCCCCCTGGAGCTAAATAAAGAATTTATGGAGATATTCTCAGCGGAATCATACACAGTGCCAGAGAGTCAGAGAGTGCACCAGCGAGTGCTGGACACAATACCCACAACAAGAGGTGTGGTGAAGAAACTGCTGAGTGAGCAGCAAGAAACCTCAAAGATGATGATGGGTCCTGACAAAATGTCTCCAGAGGCAGGGCAAGATGTACTCACCTAATTGTACTCACCTAATTGTGGTTGCAGGGGTCGAGACTCAGAGAAACTGTGTGAACCACTAACAGCGACCTTCAAGCCACTTGAAACAGCGCAGTTCAACCAAAACACTGAATGTTGTCTTGATATTAAAGACAGAGAGGAAGTAGTGACCTACAGATTAGTGTCCCTGATGTTTGTACCATTAAATGTCTTAGAGAAGATTATCAGGATAATAGTACTGGAACATATGGAAAGGAGTGAGTTAATACACAGTAACCTACATCACTGTGTTTATAGTGGGGTAGACAACATGGGTATAATGTGGTAGACAATATGGGTATGGTGGGGGTAGACAACATGGGTATAATGTGGTAGACAATATGGGTATGGTGGGGGTAGACAACATGGGTATGGTGGGGTAGACAACATGGGTATGGTGGGGTAGACAACATGGTTATGGTATGGTAGACAACATGGGTATGCTGGGGTAGACAACATGGGTATGCTGGGGTAGACAACATGGGTATGCTGCAACATCCACACTTTAAGTTCACACAATACAAGGGAAGATGGCCACATAAATTTCCACAATTCGACATTACAGCGCCAGTATCTGGCTCCTGGGACCTGACAACACCTGCTGCTGGGGGGAGGACGGTGAAGGGAGGCCTGGGAGGGGGGTTATGGAAGGTTGAAGGGGAGAGGGGAGGTTGGAATATTTGGAAGAGAAGGAGGGGAGAGGAGAATACATAGAGAGTAGATAGGTGAGGGGTGGGGGAGGGTAAGGTGAGGGGTGGGGGGGGTAAGGGGACTGGTAAAGGGGAGAAAATGAGACCTAGGGAAGTTTAAAGAGTGAGGGGAGTGTCACAGCTCCTGAGAGAACACTAACTACAAGTGAAGGATATGAGGGTAAATATGACAACGAGCATATCACCGGAGGCACACACCAGCTGCGTGTGTTCGTCTGGTAAGCACGATGATGGCATTCAGGAACCTCATCAAAGAGTCGATCTCAGCTCTGTATACCGTGTTAGACGGAGTACTCAGCACCAGCATGGAGCCCACACCTGGTCAAACAGGTCCGGACACTAGAGAAGGTTTGAAGGTTTGCAACGAGACTTGTCCCAGAGTTAAGTCACTCAGGAAGAAATACCAAGAGCTGTAAACCTTACAGTAACACTGGGCAGGAGAACCAGTATTGGAGATATGACAACAACATTGAAGATACTCAGAGTACTAGATGGAGCAGAAGAAAAATGTTTGTAATGAAGGGATTGAGTACAAGGGAGCACAGATGTACTCTAGAGATACCAGTAATTAATAGGAACATCATTAAACATTTTATACCTGAAGAAGGTTGGGATTCAGAGTGAACCAGGGGACAGGAAGTTGTCTTAGCTAACACTATACACGTCTTTAAGAATAGATATGATAAGGCCCTTATAACCACCAGTTTCATTTAACCATTTACGAGGGCTAAAAGTCATGTGTTGTGTTGCATGGTTACCACCCTGGTAGATACGCAGGACATCTCTGTTGCATAGTTGGAGTACAGGTTGCAGCAGCCTGCTCCTGCACTGGTCAGCAGTCAGTGTGGGTTGCTGTGGCTGGGACCAACAATTATAGTTTATTGGGTTAGAAGTTTTACCCTGACTGTTGTGCTTTAATTTTCAGGTTATCTGACGTTTCACTGACTAAACGTGAGCTTAACTGTTTCGCCCAGTAACGAGGTCGTTAAGTACTGAGCGTGTAACGAGGTCGTTAAGTACTGAGCGTGTGGTCTCTAACACGACCCAGCAACATGTTACGGCCGTCTTCAAGACGACTATGAGTACAACACGGCTTTCCTGTCTCTCTTGTATCGTTCAGGATAAACACGAGACTCGAATCCAGAAACCACAACTAGGTAAACACGCACAAAAAAACAGACCACAAAAAACTCATACGCTTGTAAAACACACAGTGGTGTGTATAGTTGTGAAGACAAACACACAACACATCCTTGCTTGCTCCTCAGGGAAACACACAGTCTTACGCACGTAAAATGCGGCTGCGGGAGTGTGTGTGCGTGAGTCAGCGTGTGCGTATGCATGAATGAGTGAGTGAGTGCTTGCGTGTGCTTCAGTGCCTGCACGAGGGAGGTCTAGACCTTTAATAGTGACTCTGGAAATTCCGGTTCGATACGATAGCAATTGTGCCAGCCACCGTCCTGTCTACCTGCACTCTTCTCCCTTACCTCCCCCAGTGTTCCTTTATCTCTCTCTCTCTCTCTCTCTCTCTCTCTCTCTCTCTCTCTCTCTCTCTCTCTCTCTCTCTCTCTCTCTCTCTCTCTCTCTCTCTCTCTCTCTCTCTCTCTCTCTCTCTCTCTCTTCCCTCCTTCACTATCCTTTCTCTTCTATCCTTCACACTTTCTCTCTCCGACTCCGGCTCTAAGCTCCCCTTACCCCAACACCTGCCCTCATCTCTCCCCCATCCTTCCCCTCTTCCAGTAGTCTGGTGAGGGGAATCATCAACACCGCCAGTATACTATATATATACACCGGGTGGTTCATACACCCTGGGAGTATACTCTTAACAGCGGGTGCTCAGTGCTCAGTAACGAGGCTGTTCGGTAGTTAGTGGGCGTTGAGGAGGTCGTTACAAGGGTGTTTGGGTCGTTACGCTGAGGTGGTCGTTGTACCTCACTTCCTTTAACTCTAATATTCCCATCTGGGAATATTCCTTCAACTACGGTACAAAATCTTTCCCAAAAAAATGCCATCTATATCATGTCACTCAAAAATCTGAACCTTGTACGATTTTTTTGAAGCACTTGGAGTGATCAGAAAACGGCCATGTTATCAAGACACAAAAGGCGAAACTGGGACGTGTAATTGGAAACGTTTCGGTCCTTGAGAGTGACCAAGGTTTCGAGACCGAAAGGTTTCTTAGAGAATTTACCAGCGTTTGTATTGTGTTTCTTTGAAACGGACTGTCAGCGTCACCGGCTATTTTGGTCACTCCATGTTAGTGTGTTCAGGTTTACTTCCTCTGTATTATCCTTTGTACTGAGCACCTGTACTCTCTTAAATTTGACTACATTATGTTTATGAAATTATCACGTAATGTACATGCTGCGTAGTATTGTACAGCATTCTGTAATGCTGTACCGACAAGTGAAGCTATATGCTGTGTACTGCTGTACAGCATCCTGTAAAGGTGTACCAACAAATTAAGCTATATGCTGTGTACTGCTGTACTGTATCCTGTAATGCTGTACCAACTAGTGAAGCTACATGCTGTGTACTGTTGTACTGCATCCTGTAATGCTGTACCAACTAGTGAAGCATAGTGTTCTTGTGGCCAAACTGAGCTTCAAGTCTGGTGAGGCTGATGAGGCTTTGTCCAAAACTGACACAGATTTCAACAGATTCAACTCTTCTCTGACCGACACTGTCCCCTCCTCCCAATAACATACCTCAGAGGCTAAGGCTCGCTGTTTCTTGCTAGATTACATATTAATCTTTGCTGTCTCGGATGCCAAAATCATTGTGGATGAATCTTGCCCCGTTCCAGGTACCATCTCACCTGGGATACATCCAGCATCATCACGCGTACCTTGCATACCATCCATCACGCGTACCTTGCATACCGTTATCCACACTAAGAGTAGACTGACCCTTCATAGTTGCCTCAGAGTTCAGAGAGTTCCTAAGCCCTGGAAGTCACTCTAACAGCAAGAACACCACACTAATACCGAAGAAGCAGAGGATTAGGTAAAGTGTACAAAGTCAGAGGGGTCAACCCCTGACTAAGTCTCCCTAGAGACATTAGAAGTTGGACAGCAACAATGCAGAAAATTCACCTATGGAGGTACACTGTAGAAGCCTGCAGTACTAAGTTATGAGCCACACTCAGTAATGATGCCACAAGACTCACTCGAAGGAAGTTATGTGACTATGGAAGGACAATGAAAGTTACGACACAACGTACCATTGCAAAGTAAATAAACAGCATCAGAATGCCATGTCCACAAAGTTGTGAATCGGTTGTTGGTGTGAACAACTGCTGCTGCTGCTGCTGCTGCTGCTGCTGCTGCTGCTGCTGCTACTGCTGCTGCTACTGCTGCTGCTGCTGCTGGGACCACAAACCAGGGAATGAAGTTAATCGTTCAAGTTTTCTTTAACATGGTCAGAGGAGAGTGGAAGATTAAGACACTTGTGCGACTGTTGGGTTTCCTCATTGTCGAAATATTTCACCTACACAGTAGGCTTCTTCAGTCAAGTACTAATTAAATAAAGATGATGTAATCAGTCCATCAACATTGGAGAAAAAGTATTTGAGGTGGTCAGTCCCTCAAACTGGAGGCTGAGGGACTGACCACCTCAAAACTACTTCAGAGCAGATGGACTGATCACGTCATCATTACCTCTCACTGTTTCTACCTTTAGTCACTAAAGACGCCCAACTGTTCCACATGTGTCTTACTCTCCCAAGAACAATGAACACCGTGTTTACTCCCACGAGTGGGAGCGGAAATCATAAACTTCCACCTACGAGCACTCAGAATATGCACTCCAGAACACCTGGGAAAGGAATGTGCCTACATTCCCTAGGTGTTCACGAACTTGCAGTTCTCGTCACACCTCCTCAGAGAGTTGAAGAATAAGACACATGTGTAACACCTAGGTATCCTTATTCTGGAGACGATTCGTCAACCAGCGGCTTTAAAAATCCAATAGAGAGATTCACTGGGGACAGAGCCTCCACCTGGAGCTCCTCTCCTCTGCCTCCAGTAGATAAACCTGCCAGACTGAACACCTGGTATCAAGGCTGAGAGACTGAACACCTGGTATCAAGGCTGAGAGACTGAACACCTGGTATCAAGGCTGAGAGACAGAACACCTGGTATCAAGGCTGAGAGACTGAACACCTGGTATCAAGGCTGAGAGACTGAACACCTGGTATCAAGGCTGAGGGACTGAACACCTGGTATCAAGGCTGAGAGACTGAACACCTGGTATCAAGGCTGAGAGACTGAACACCTGGTATCAAGGCTGAGAGACTGAACACCTGGTATCAAGGTTGAGGGACTGAACACCTGGTATCAAGGTTGAGGGACTGAACACCTGGTATCAAGGTTGAGGGACTGAACACCTGGTATCAAGGTTGAGGGATTGAACACCTGGTATCAAGGCTGAGGGACTGAACACCTGGTATCAAGGCTGAGGGACTGAACACCTGGTATCAAGACTGAGGGACTGAACACCTGGTATCAAGGCTGAGGGACTAAACACCTGGTATCAAGGCTGAGAGACTGAACACCTGGTATCAAGACTGAGGGACTGAACACCTGGTATCAAGGCTGAGGGACTGAACACCTGGTATCAAGGTTGAGGGACTGAACACCTGGTATCAAGGTTGAGGGACTGAACACCTGGTATCAAGGTTGAGGGATTGAACACCTGGTATCAAGGCTGAGGGACTGAACACCTGGTATCAAGGCTGAGGACTGAACACCTGGTATCAAGGCTGAGGGACTGAACACCTGGTATCAAGGCTGAGGGACTGAACACCTGGTATCAAGGCTGAGGGACTGAACACCTGGTATCAAGGCTGAGGGACTGAACACCTTGTATCAAGACTGAGGGACTGAACACCTGGTATCAAGGCTGAGGGACTGAACACCTGGTATCAAGGCTGAGGGACTGAACACCTTGTATCAAGGCTGAGGGACTGAACACCTTGTATCAAGGATGAGGGACTGAACACCTGGTATCAAAGCTGAGGGACTGAACACCTGGTATCAAGGCTGAGTGACTGAACACCTTGTATCAAGGCTGAGTGACTGAACACCTGGTATCAAGACTGAGGGACTGAACACCTGGTATCAAGGTTGAGGGACTGAACACCTGGTATCAAGACTGAGGGACTGAACACCTGGTATCAAGGCTGAGGGACTAAACACCTGGTATCAAGGCTGAGAGACTGAACACCTGCTATTAAGGCTGAGTGACTGAACACCTACCTTGTATCAAGGCTGAGGGACTGAACACCTGGTATCAAGGCTGAGGGACTGAACACCTGGTATCAAGGCTGAGTGACTGAACACCTGGTATCAAGGCTGAGTGACTGAACACCTACCTTGTATCAAGGCTGAGGGACTGAACACCTGGTATCAAGGCTGAGGGACTGAACACCTGGTATCAAGGCTGAGTGACTGAACACCTTGTATCAAGGCTGAGTGACTGAACACCTGGTATCAAGACTGAGGGACTGAACACCTGGTATCAAGGTTGAGGGACTGAACACCTGGTATCAAGACTGAGGGACTGAACACCTGGTATCAAGGCTGAGGGACTAAACACCTGGTATCAAGGCTGAGAGACTGAACACATTCTATTAAGGCTGAGTGACTGAACACCTACCTTGTATCAAGGCTGAGGGACTGAACACCTGGTATCAAGGCTGAGGGACTGAACACCTGGTATCAAGGCTGAGGGACTGAACACCTGGTATCAAGGCTGAGTGACTGAACACCTGGTATCAAGGCTGAGTGACTGAACACCTACCTTGTATCAAGGCTGAGGGACTGAACACCTGGTATCAAGGTTGAGGGACTGAACAACTGGTATCAAGGTTGAGGGACTGAACACCTGGTATCAAGGCTGAGGGACTGAACACCTGGTATCAAGGCTGAGGGACTGAACACCTGGTATCAAGGCTGAGGGACTGAACACCTGGTATCAAGGCTGAGGGACTGAACACCTGGTATCAAGGCTGAGGGACTGAACACTGGTATCAAGGCTGAGACTGAACACCTGGTATCAAGGCTGAGGGACTGAACACCTGGTATCAAGGCTGAGGGACTGAACACCTGGTATCAAGGCTGAGTGATTGAACACCTGGTATCAAGGATCTTCAGGAAGAAAGAGTTGTGTGTGCTCAACACACACACATACACACACACACACACACACACACACACACACGCACACACACACACACACACTCGCACACACACACACACACACACGCACACACTGGGCAACTACCTGAGGCGTGGAAGATGGCAAATGTAGTCCCAATTTTTAAGAAAGGAGACAGACACGAGGCATTAAACTACAGACCTGTGTCACTGACGTGTATAGTATGCAAAGTCATGGAGAAGATCATCAGGAGGAGAGTGGTGGAGCACCTAGAAAGACACAAGCTTATAAACGACAACCAGCATGGTTTCAGGGAAGGAAAATCCTGTGTCACAAACCTACTGCAGTTTTATGACAAGGTAACAGAAGTAAGACACGAGAGAGAGGGGTGGATAGACTGCATTTTTGGACTGCAAGAAGGCGTTCGACACAGTTCCTCACAAGAGATTAATGCAAAAGCTAGAGGATCAGGCACACGTAACAGGAAATGCACTGCAATGGATCAGAGAATATCTGACAGGGAGGCAACAACGAGTCATGGTACGTGACGAGATGTCAGAGTGGGCACCTGTGACGAGTGGAGTTCCACAAGGGTCAGTCCTAGGACCTGTACTGTTTTTGGTATATGTGAATGACATAACGGAAGGGATAGACTCAGAAGTGTCCCTGTTTGCAGATGATGTGAAGTTAATGAGAAGAATCAAATCAGTCGAGGATCAGGCAGGAATACAAAGAGACCTGGACAGGCTGCAAGCCTGGTCCAGTAACTGGCTCCTTGAATTTAACCCTGCCAAATGTAAAGTCATGAATATCGGGGAAGGGCAAAGAAGACCGCAGACAGAGTATAGTCTAGGTGGCCAAAGACTGCAAACCTCACTCAAAGAAAAAGATCTTGGGGTGAGTATAATACCGAGCACATCTCCTGAGGCACACATCAATCAGATAACTGCTGCAGCATACGGGCGGCTGGCAAACCTAAGAATAGCGTTCCAATACCTCACCAAGGAATCATTCAAGACTCTGTATACCATATACGTCAGGCCCATACTGGAGTATGCAGCACCAGTTTGGAACCCACACCTGGTCAAGCACGTCAAGAAATTAGAGAAAGTGCAAAGGTTTGCAACAAGACTAGTCCCAGAGCTAAGGGATTGTCCTACGAAGAAAGGTTAAGGGAAATCGGCCTGACGACACTAGAGGACAGGAGGGTTAGGGAGACATGATAACGACATATAAAATACTGCGAGGAATAGATAAGGTGGACAGAGACAAGATGTTCCAGAGAGGGGACACAGAAACAAGGGGTCACAATTGGAAGTTGAAGACTCCTATGAGTCAAAGGGATGTTAGGAAGTATTTCTTCAGTCATAGAGTTGTCAGGAAGTGGAATAGCTTGGAAAGCGACATAGTGGAGGCAGGAACCATACATAGTTTTAAGACTAGGTTTGATAAAGCTCATGGAGCAGGGAGAGAGAGGACCTAGTAGCAATCAGTGAAGAGGCGGGGCCAGGAGCTATGACTCGACCCCTGCAACCACAAATAGGTGAGTACAAATAGGTGAGTACACACACACACTCACACACCAGGAGCTGTGGCTCGACCCCTGCAACCACAACTAGGTGAGTGAGTACACTCCAGCACAGCAGCTGGGAATGTGCACTCAGACCTTCAGGAGTACTTCATTGTAACTCATGATCGTCTCACTCCCAGGTCAATTAAGGTCACTCCTATGTCAATTAAGGTCACTCCCAGATCAATTAAGGTCACTTCTAGATCAATTAAGATTACTAATTGGTCAATTAAAGTCACTCCTAGGTCAATTAAGGTCACTCCTATGTCAATTAAGGTCACTCCCAGGTCAATTAAGGTCACTTCTAGATCAATTAAGATTACTAATTGGTCAATTAAAGTCACTCCTAGGTCAATTAAGGTCACTCCTAGGTCAATTAAGGTGTCACTTCTAAGCCAGTTAAGGTCACTGCAAGGTCACATGGAAATGCTTCACCTGCGATGTAGTCAGATAAGGTCAGATGACCTTCCTGCTCAGTTATTGCTGTATCCTCCGTTGTCCTATCACAAATTTATTAGTACAAGCTTCAAGGGGTAGGGGGGACTTGAGGGCATCTGGATCCAAGGCACTGGAGCTGTCCCTCTCATTCCTTGGATCAAACCTTATTACTTCCCATTTTCCCTACGAGTTTAGCGGTTCCCCATAATAATAATTTTAATAATTAATAATAATAATAATAATAATAATAATAATAATAATAATAATAATAATAATAATAATAATAATTAATATTAATAATAATAATAATAATAATAATAATAGCAAGATCATTATTCTTTCTTGACGAAAATTACCGGAAGTGAACCTGAATTTCGTAAGACCAACTTAATCGACCTTTTTATAACAAAAAAATCGGGACTAAAAAATCCGGACAGATGTAATATATGTCGATTTTCAAAAAGGCACTGTGCCTGTACCGCGGCACTGGCTGCTGACCCAAAATAACATCACTCTGTATGGGAGATAAACTTCCTGACTGGATTAATGTAATGGCTCATAGAGAGGGAACACAGAGTGGCACTTAGCGGAGAGGTGTGTGAGTGCCACAGACAGAAAATAGAGAGTTTGTACCCTAATGGAAAGGTGTGGGAGTGGCACAGACAGAAAATAGAGAGTTTGTACCCTAATGGAGAGGTGTGTGAGGGCCACAGACAGAAAATAGAGAGTTTGTACCCTAATGGAGAGGTGTGTGAGTGCCACAGACAGAAAATAGAGAGTTTGTACCCTAATGGAAAGGTGTGGGAGTGGCACAGACATAAAATAGAGAGTTTGTACCCTAATGAAGAGGTGTGTGAGTGGCACAGACAGAAAATAGAGTTTGCCATTGACTGATAAGTGTCTGAATGGGTAGACGTAAAGGGTGAAGTTCCTCAGGGCTCGGTTCTCGGTCCAATTCTCTTTGCGATATACATCATTGATTACGAGGCTGAGCTGACATCAAAGATCAAACCTGTAGATGACATCAAATTGTCCACAGTAGTTTGATTACTGAGAGTGACCTGGACAGGTTGGTGCTGAGACCTGAAAGATGACTTTCAATGTTGACAATTGCAAAGTAAGGAATATTGCTTATAACAATCTCAGACGTGAATACAAAATGATTGGCAGCAAAGTAATCGATGCAGGAGAAGTGAAAGACCTGGGAGGAATCATAAGCAACGACCTCAGAAAGTATCAATATCTGAGAGCAACAGAGCTATCAGCTCACTCTAATTTTCAAATGTAAAATACCAGATACCATGATAAAAATTATATAAGATAACTACAAGCTGATGAGTAAGACATAATGTGCAACAGCTGTGTGTATTTATTGTTGAAACGTTTCGCCTGCACAGTAGGCTTCTTCAGTCAGATGAAGAGGTAGCAGGCGTAGTAGCAAAGTAAAGATGATGTAATCAGTCCAGACTGAGGGACTGACCACCTCAAATACTATTTCTCCGAGAATGATGGACTGATTACATCATTTTCACTTCGCTAGTACACCTGCTGCCTCTGTATCTGACTGAAGAAGTCTACTGTGTGGGCGAAACGTTTCAGCAATAAAGATACCCAACTGTTGCACATGTGTCTTACTCGTCAACCAGATAGAATGTAGACGGTATAATGCAACAGTAGACAGCATCTTGAAGATGCTGTCTACTGTTGACCTGAAGATTATACGAAGGTGGACGAGAGACTGAAGAGAACACAGGGATACACAAACAACTTTCTCTGAGACAGACAGTGAGGAGTGACCCTTGATAGATTTAACTTTATTTTTTAAAGAGGTGGACCGGTAAGCCAGTGGAAGGCCTCGGTCAGATGACCAAAAGCTCCAGCTGCGGGTCATCATATGACTTAAGACCCGCGTCAGGAAACACTGGTCATGTTTTCTGACTAATCTCACCTACGAGGAAGTCTCATTTAAACCTTTAAGATATTGAAGGTTTTGACGACTCACGATTGACGAAGCTAACTAATGAAACTTTGAGGCAAGAGATGCAATACTAATGTTTCTTTTTTGGGCAAAATATTAAAAAATAATGGAAAAAGGGCAAAGTGAAGGTGCAAGTGTGAATGCAATACAATCATTTATGAGCCAGAAACACCACTAAAAAGCTGAGGCATTTATGTAGCCCATAAATGATCCTCCTATAAATTGCACGCTGTTTTTCTATATGACATGAAGCGTGAGGAGAGAGCCTTCTGCTTCACTACCATTGCTTCATATATATGTATATATATATCCTTTCCATCCTTGAAGACCATCCTACATCCTTTCAGTTCTGCATCCTTGTCTTGTCCTTTGTCCTATCAGACTTTATTATATTATGATCCCTTCCTTCCTTCCTTCCTCTTCCTTCCTTCCTTGCTTGCTTCCTTCCTTCCATCCTTCCTTCCTTCCTCTTCTTTCCTTGCTTGCTTGCTTCCATCCTTCCTTCCTTTCTCTTCCTTGCTTACTTGCTTGCTTCCTTGCTTGCTTGCTTCCTTCTATCCTTCCTTCCTTCCTTCCTATCCTTCCTTGCTTGCTTGCTTCCTTCTATCCTTCCTTCCTTCCTTCCTCATCCTTCCTTGCTTGCTTGCTTCCTTCTATCCTTCCTTCCTTCCTTCCTCATCCTTCCTTGCTTGCTTGCTTCCTTCTATCCTTCCTTCCTTCCTTCCTCATCCTTCCTTGCTTGCTTGCTTCCTTCTATCCTTCCTTCCTTCCTTCCTCATCCTTCCTTGCTTGCTTGCTTCCTTCTATCCTTCCTTCCTTCCTTTCCTACCTTCCTTCCTTCTTCCTTCCTTTCCTTCCTTCCTTCCTTCCTCCTTCCTTCTTCCTATTCCTTCCTTCTCTTCCTCTTCCTCTTCCTCCTTCCTTCGTACCTTCCTTCTTCCTACCTTCCTTCCTTCCTACCTTCCTCTCCTTCCTCCTTCCTTCTTCCTACCTTCCTTCCTTCTACCTTCCTTCTTCCTACCTTCCTTCCTTCTTTCCTTCTTTCTTCTTACTTTCCTTCCATCCTTCTTCCTCCTTCCTTTCTCCTTTCCTTCCTTTCTTCTTACTCCTTCATCCTCTCTTCCTCTCTCCTTCTCTCTCTTTCTACCTCTCTCCTCCTCTCCTCTCCTCTCTCTCTCTCTTCTCTCTCTCCTCCCTCTCTCTCCTCCTCTCCTCTCTCTCTCTCTCTCTCTCTCTCTCTCTCTCTCTCTCTTCCCAGTGACAGTCTCGCCTCTCGTGTCTATCTCCTCACCACCTTGGTAAACCCGGCGGGGCCACGCCCCTGGTGCACCAACCACGCCCACACGCCCAGACAAAGACAGCCACGCCCCTGTTGCACTAACCACGCCCACACACCCAGACAAAGACAGCCACGCCCCTGATGCATGAACCACGCCCACACGCCCAGAAAAAGACAGCCACGCTCCTGGTGCACCAACCACGCCCCTGGTGTGCACCAACCACGCCCCTGGTGTGCACCAACCACGCCCCTGGTGTGCATCAACCAAGCCTCTGGTGTATCAGTCATGCCTCTGATGCATCAAACACGCCCCTGGTGCATCAACCACGCCTCTGGTGCATCAACCACGCTTCTTATGGATAAAACATGTCCCTGGTGCATCAACCACGACCCTGGTGCATCAACCACGTCCCTGGTGCATCAACAACGTCCCTGGTGCATCAACCACGTCCCTGGTGCATCAACCACGTCCCTGGTTCATCAACCATTCTCCTGGCGCATCAACCACGTCCCTGGTGCATCAACCATGTCCCTGGTGCATCAACCATGTCCCTGGTGCATCAACCATGTCCCTGGTGCATCAACCACGTCCACACGCCAGTACAAAGCCACAGCCTCCTTCACACCTTGATACTAGCTCACGTAGGATGCTGGAGGACCCAGAGAGAGAGAGAGAGAGAGAGAGAGAGAGAGAGAGAGAGAGAGAGAGAGAGAGAGAGAGAGATAGAGAGAGTAGATGACACGGTAGTGATTCTGGTCTTAACAGCAGTGGTGGTAATGGTGGTGGTAGTAGTGACAGTAGTGGTGGTGGTCGTGGCAATGGTGGTAGTTGTTGTGATAGTAGTGGTGGTGGTCGTGGCAATGGTGGTAATAGTTATGATAGTAGTGGTGGTGATCGTGGCAATGGTGGTAGTAGTTGTGATAGTAGTGGTGGTGGTCGTGGCAATGGTGGTAGTAGTTGTGATAGTAGTGGTGGTGGTCGTGGCAGTGGTGTTAGTAGTTGTAATAGTAGTGGTGGTGGTCGTGGCAGTGGTGGTAGTAGTTGTGATAGTAGTGGTGGTGGTCGTGGCAGTGGTGGTAGTAGTTGTGATAGTAGTGGTGGTCGTGGCAGTGGTGGTGGTCGTGGCAGTGGTGGTAGTAGTTGTGATAGTAGTGGTGGTGGTCGTGGCAGTAATGGTAGTAGTTGTGATAGTAGTGGTGGTGGTCGTGGCAGTGGTGGTAGTAGTTGTGATAGTAGTGGTGGTGGTCGTGGCAATGGTGGTAGTAGTTGTGATAGTAGTGGTGGTGGTCGTGGCAGTGATAAACAACAGTGATAAACAACAATGATAAACAACAGTGATAAACAACAGTGATAAACAACAATGATAAACAACAGTGATAAACAACAGTGATAAACAACAGTGATAAACAACTCTGTGATAAACAACTCTGTGATAAACAACTCTGTGATAAACAACAGTGATAAACAACTCTGGTATAAACAACAGTGATAAACTACAGTGATAAACAACTCTGTGATAAACAACAGTGATAAACAACTCTGTGATAAACAAATCTGTGATAAACAACAGCGATAAACAACAGTGATAAACAACTCTGTGATAAACAACTCTGTGATAAACAACAGTGATAAACAACTCTGTTATAAACAACAGTGATAAACTACAGTGATAAACAACTCTGTGATAAACAAATCTGTGATAAACAACAGCGATAAACAACAGTGATAAACAACTCTGTGATAAACAACTCTGTGATAAAGAACAGTGATAAACAACAGTGATAAACAACTCTGTGATAAACAACAGTGATAAACAACTCTGTGATAAACAACAGTGATAAACAACAGTGAAAACAACTCTGTGATAAACAACTCTGTGATAAAGAACAGTGATAAACAACAGTGATAAACAACAGTGATAAACAACAGTGATAAACAACTCTGTGATAAACACCAGTGATAAACAACAGTGATAAACAACTCTGTGATAAAGAACAGTGATAAACAACAGTGATAAACAACTCTGTGATAAACAACAGTGATAAATAACAGTGATAAACAACAGTGATAAACAACTCTGTGATAAACAACAGTGATAAACAACAGTGATAAACAACTCTGTGATAAACAACAGATATAAACAACAGTGATAAACAACTCTGTGATAAACAACAATGATAAACAACAGTGATAAACAACAGTGATAAA
>WNWK01000314.1:32500-110000 GCA_009830355.1 Cherax destructor
CAGGGGACGGGAAGACAGCTAGCAGGGGACGGGAAGACAGCTAGCAGGGGACTGGAAGACAGCTAGCAGGGGACGGAAGACAGCTAGCAGGGGACGGGAAGACAGCTAGCAGGGGACGGGAAGACAGCTAGCAGAGGACGGGAAGACAGCTAGCAGGGGACTGGAAGACAGCTAGCAGGGGACGGGAAGACAGCTAGCAGAGGACTTGCAGGTGTGTGAGGGGTTTGGAAAGACACCTGAGCAAACACTAAGACAAATTTATTAGAAAACGTTTCGGTCCTGAGACCTTGATCACTTCTAACACAAAGTCCCAGGACCGAAATGTTTTCGAATAAATATGTGCTAGTGTTAGGTCAGGTGTCTGTATATATTACCAGGTGTTTATACCAGGTGTTTATACCAAGGGTTAGTGGTAGAAACACAGGAGAAGGAAGAAGAGGAGGAGGAGGATTAAGAAGAGAAGGAGGAAGAGAGGGAGGAGGAGGAAGAAGAAGAGAAGGAGTAAGAGAGGGAGGAGGAGGGAGAAGAAGAGAAGGAGGAAGAGAGGGAGGGGGAGGAGGAAGAAGAAGAGATGGAGGAGGAAGAGGAACATTAGTAGAGAATTTAGCGACAACGACTACGGAAGAGAAAGAGGAGACCAGGGTGGTAACAAGGGAGGTGGCAGGCAGAGAGAGGTTTGATCACCAGTCTTTGTAGGGTAGACCATCAAAAGTATACACAAGCAGTGTGGTGTACAGTGTGTGTACCACGTGTGCGTCACGTACAGTACGTGTACATGTACACCGAGAACGTTACTTGTGTTTAGCATGCAACCACATGCAACCACATGCAACCACAAGCAACCACAAGCAACCACAAGCAACCACAAGCAACCACAAGCAACCACATGCAACCACAAGCAACCACAAGCAACCACAAGCAACCACAAGCAACCACAAGCAACCACATGCAACCACAAGCAACCACAAGCAACCACAAGCAACCACATGCAACCACAAGCAACCACAAGCAACCACAAGCAACCACAAGCAACCACAAGCAACCACAAGCAACCACAAGCAACCACAAGCAACCACAAGCAACCACAAGCAACCACAAGCAACCACAAGCAACCACAAGCAACCACAAGCATCCACAAGCAACCACAAGCAACCACATGCAACCACAAGCACCACAAGCAACCACAGCAACCACAAGCAACCACAAGCAACCACAAGCAACCACAAGCAACCACAAGCAACCACAAGCAACCACAAGCAACCACAAGCAACCACAAGCAACCACAAGCAACCACAAGCAACCACAAGCAACCACAAGCATCCACAAGCAACCACAAGCATCCACATGCATCCACAAGCAACCACAAGCAACCACATGCAACCACAAGCAACCACAAGCAACCACAAGCATCCACAAGCAACCACAAGCATCCACAAGCAACCACAAGCATCCACAAGCAATCACAAGCAACCACAAGCAACCACAAGCAACCACAAGCATCCACATGCATCCACAAGCAACCACAAGCATCCACATGCAACCACAAGCAACCAAACATCGTGCATCCTATCAGCAATTTAGGTGAAAGACTGGTAGCTTGCTACTAGACTGGTTGAAGGGCCTCCACCACACTGGTTGAAGGGCCTCCACCACACTGGTTGAAGGGCCTCCACCAGACTGGTTGAAGGGCCTCCACCAGACTGGTTGAAGTGTCTCCACCAGACTGGTTGAAGGGCCTCCACCAGTCTGGTTGAAGGGCCTCCACCAGACTGATTGAAGGCCTTCACCAGACTGGTTGAAGGGTCTCCACCAGACTGGTTGAAGGGCCTCCACCAGACTGGTTGAAGGGCCTCCACCAGACTGGTTGAAGTGTCTCCACCAGACTGGTTAAAGGGCCTCCACCAGTCTGGTTGAAGGGCCTCCACCAGACTGATTGAAGGGCCTTCACCAGACTGATTGAAGGGCCTCCACCAGACTGATTGAAGGGCCTCCACCAGACTGATTGAAGGGTCTCCACCAGTCTGGTTGAAGGGCCTCCACAAGACTGATTGAAGGGCCTCCACCAGACTGATTGAAGGGCCTCCACCAGACTGATTGAAGGGCCTCCACCAGACTGATTGAAGGGCCTCCACCAGACTGGAAATGAACTACATCTTGTAAATGTCAACCAAGTTAATTAACTGTAACTAAAATTCGTCTGGAAGTCAGGTCCTTATCTGCTTTCAGCTGATTAATATATATACACCTGAGTTTTGTCTCCTGTATCAGTGAGTGAGCTGTAATGGAGAGAGTGCTCTCTTCTGTCTGTCTGTCTGTCTCTCTCTCCTAGTTATTAGAGTATCTGCCAACGCAACATATATAATGTAAACAACCTCTGCTGTTCTGAACTTTATTGAATTACTTAACTAATTGTTTCCTTACTGTTATTAAGTCTTTATTACCAGGTACCAGCGGCCGTCTACTTGTCTTCCTAATAATACAAGGTGTTTCAAAATTATGGGCCCAGTTTCAAAGTAGTGTATAACACGATCGCGTCCATCGTTTTGATACACCCAATATAACTCACGAAAGTCGAATGTCTTCGTGAAGACAGTCCTTTGGAACAGCTAGTGTCCTTTGTTCTCCCTCCCTTCCCATCCCTCCCTTCCCATCCATCCCTTCCCATCCCTCCCTTCCCATCCATCCCTTCCCATCCCTCCCTTCCCATCCATCCCTTCCCATCCATCCCTTCCCATCCCTCCCTTCCCATCCATCCCTTCCCATCCCTCCCTTCCCATCCATCCCTTCCCATCCCTCCCTTCCCATCCCTCCCTTCCCATCCATCCCTTCCCATCCATCCCTTCCCATCCATAAAAACATTCTTACTCATCTCACACTTGTTACTCTCAGCACTGGCTTGTTACTCTCAGCACTGGCTTGTTACTATCAGCACTGGCTTGTTACTCTCAGCACTGGCTTGTTACTCTCAGCACTGGCTTGTTACTATCAGCACTGGCTTGTTACTCTCAGCACTGGCTTGTTACTCTCAGCACTAGCTTGTTACTCTCAGCACTGGCTTGTTACTATCAGCACTGGCTTGTTACTCTCAGCACTGGCTTGTTACTTTCAACACTGGCTTGTTACTCTCAGCACTGGCTTGTTACTTTCAACACTGGCTTGTTACTTTCAACACTGGCTTGTTACTCTCAGCACTAGCTTGTTACTTTCAACACTGGCTTGTTACTTTCAACACTGGCTTGTTACTTTCAACACTGGCTTGTTACTTTCAACACTGGCTTGTTACTCTCAGCACTGGCTTGTTACTTTCAACACTGGCTTGTTACTCTCAGCACTGGCTTGTTACTCTCAGCACTGGCTTGTTACTTTCAACACTGGCTTGTTACTTTCAACAGTGGCTTGTTACTTTCAACACTGGCTTGTTACTTTCAACACTGGCTTGTTACTTTCAACACTGGCATGTTACTTTCAACACTGGCTTGTTACTTTCAACACTGGCTTGTTACTCTCAGCACTGGCTTGTTACTCTCAACACTGGCTTGTTACTTTCAACATTGGCTTGTTACTCTCAGCACTGGCTTGTTACTTTCAATACTGGCTTGTTACTTTCAACACTGGCTTGTTACTTTCAACACTGGCTTGTTACTTTCAAAACTGGCTTGTTACTTTCAGCACTGGCTTGTTACTTTCAACACTGGCTTGTTACTCTCAGCACTGGCTTGTTACTTTCAACACTGGCTTGTTACTTTCAACACTGGCTTGTTACTCTCAGCACTGGCTTGTTACTCTCAGCACTGGCTTGTTACTTTCAACACTGGCTTGTTACTTTCAACACTGGCTTGTTACTTTCAGCACTGGCTTGTTACTCTCAGCACTGGCTTGTTACTCTCAGCACTGGCTTGTTACTCTCAACACTGGCTTGTTACTTTCAACACTGGCTTGTTACTTTCAACACTGGCTTGTTACTTTCAACACTGGCTTGTTACTTTCAACACTGGCTTGTTACTCTCAGCACTGGCTTGTTTTTTTCAACACTGGCTTGTTACTTTCAACACTGGCTTGTTACTCTCAGCACTGGCTTGTTACTCTCAGCACTGGCTTGTTACTTTCAACACTGGCTTGTTACTTCAGCACTGGCTTGTTACTTTCAACACTGGCGTTACTTTACACTGGCTTGTTACTTTAACACTGGCTTGTTACTTTCAACACTGCTTGTTACTTCACACTGGCTTGTTACTTTCAACACTGGCTTGTTACTTTCACACTGGCTTTACTTCAACACTGGCTTGTTACTTTCAACACTGGCTTGTTACTTTCAACATTGGTTTTACTGTTACTCTCAGCACCTGGCTTGTTACTTTCAACACTGGCTTGTTACTTTCAACACTGGCTTGTTACTTTCAACACTGGCTTGTTACTTTCAACACTGACTGTTACTTTCACACTGGCTTGTTACTTTCAACACTGGCTTGTTACTCTCAGCACTGGCTGTTACTTCAACACTGGCTTGTTACTTTCAACACTGGCTTGTTACTCTCAGCACTGGCTTGTTACTTCACACTGGCTTTTACTTTCAAACTGGCTTGTATTTTCAACACTGCTTACTTTCAGCACTGGCTTGTTACTCAGCACTGCTTGTTACTTCAGCACTGGCTTGTTACTTTCAACACTGGCTGTTACTTTAACACTGGCTGTACTTTCAACACTGGCTTGTTACTTTCAACACTGGTTGTTACTTCACACTGGCTTGTTACCTCAGCACTGGCTTGTTTTTCAACACTGGTTGTTACTTTCAACACTGCTTGTACTCACACTGTTTACTACATGGCTTGCTCAGCACTTGTACTCACACTGGTTGTTCTTTCAACACTGCTTACTCAGCACTGTTGTTTTCACACTGGACTTTCAACACGCGTTACTCACACTGGCGTTACTTTCAACACTGCTTGTTACTTCAGCACTGCTTACTTTCAACACTGCTTACTTTCAACACTGTTGTTACTTTCACACTGACTCTCAGCACTGGCTTGTTACTTTCAACACTGGCTTGTTACTTCACACTGGCTTGTTACTTCAGCACTGGCTTGTTACTTTCAACACTGGCTTGTTACTTTCAACACTGGCTTGTTACTTTCAACACTGGCTTGTTACTTTCAACACTGGCTTGTTACTTTCAGCACTGGCTTGTTTTTCAACACTGGCTTGTTACTTCAGCACTGGCTTGTTACTTCAGCACTGGCTGTACTTTAACACTGCTTGTTACTTTCAACACTGGCTTGTTACTCTCAGCACTGTATTAAATGCTTTACTTTAACACTTTACTTTCAGCACTGGCTTGTTACTCAACACTCTGTTACTTTCACACTGCTTGTTACTTTCAACACTGGCTTGTTACTTTCAACACTGGCTTGTTACTTTCAACACTGGCTTGTTACTTTCAACACTGTTGAAACACTGCTTGTTTCCACTGGCTGTTTCACACTGGCTTTTACTTTCACACTGGCTTGTTACTCTCAGCACTGGCTTGTTACTCTCAGCACTGGCTTGTACTCACACTGCTTGTTCTTCAGCACTGGCTGTACTTTCAACACTGGCTTGTTACTTCAGCACTGGCTTGTACTTTCAACACTGATTGTTACTTTCAACACTGCTTGTTACTCTCAGCACTGGCTTGTTACTTTCAACACTGGCTTGTTACTTTCAGCACTGGCTTGTTACTTTCAACACTGGCTGTTACTTTCAACACTGGCTTGTTACTTCACACTTTTACTCTCAGCACTGGCTTGTTACTTCAACACTGGCTTGTTACTCTCAGCACTGGCTTGTTACTTTCAGCACTGGCTTGTTACTTTCAACACTGGCTGTTACTTTCAACACTGCTGTTACTTTCAACACTGGCTTGTTACTTCAACACTGGCTTGTTACTTTCAACACTGGCTTGTTACTTTCAACACTTTGTTACTTCAACACTGGCTTGTTACTTCAGACACTGGCTTGTTCAACATGCTTACTTCAACACTGGCTTGACTTTCAAGCACTGTTGCTTAATGTTACTATCACACTGAACTTTAATATACTTCACACTGACTTGTTACTCTCACACTGGCTTGTTACTTTCAACACTGACTGTTACTTTCAGCACTGGCTTGTTCCTCAACACTGGCATTTTACTTCAGCACTGGCTTGACTTCAGCACTGCATCTCAGCACTGGCTTGTTACTTTCAACACTGGCTTGTACTTCTTAATGGTGTATTCACACGCTTGTTACTCTCAGCACTGGCGTTACTTCAGCACTGGCTTGTTACTTTCAACACTGGTTGTTACTTTCAACACTGGCTTGTTACTTTCAACACTGCTTGTTACTTCAACACTGACTTGTTACTTTCAGCACTGGCTGTACTTCAACACTGGCTTGTTACTTTCACACTGGCTTGTTACTTTCAACACTGGCTTGTTACTTCAGCACTGGCTTGTTACTCTCAACACTGGCTTGTTACTCAGCACTGGCTTGTTACTTTCAACACTGGCTTGTTACTTTCAACACTGGCTTGTTACTTTCAACACTGGCTTGTTACTTTCAACACTGGCTTGTTACTCTCAGCACTGGCTTGTTACTCTCAGCACTGACTTGTTACTTTCAACACTGGCTTGTTACTTTCAACACTGGCTTGTTACTTTCAACACTGGCTTGTTACTTTCAACACTGGCTTGTTACTTTCAACACTAGCTTGTTACTTTCAACACTGGCTTGTTACTTTCAACACTGGCTTGTTACTCTCAGTGCTGGCTTGCTGTGGGTTCAACCCTACTTAATTCAATAAGTTACCAGCAGCAAAGGAAAGAAGCGAGACATAAGAGAGGACATTATAATAATAATAATAATAATAATAATAATAATAATAATAATAATAATAATAATAATAATAATAATAATAATAATAATAATAATAATAATAATAAATATTTATTTCTACAAGTACATGTACAAGGTATACAGCCCTCTGTTATGCAGAGCATTTCCGGCAAATTAAGTCAATTTTGTCCCCAGAATGCGACCCACACCTGTCAACTAACACCCAGGTACCTATTTTACTGCTAGGTGAACATGGACAGCAGGTGTCTTAAGGAAACACGTCCTAATGTTTCCACCCGTACCGGGGTATCGAGCTTGGGTAGTATTATTGAAGATGTACCGCAGCTGAGGTTCAGTATCTGCACTACGTCAACATTGGTCTCAGAATTTAGTGAGCTGCATCTCGATCGCTGTTTGGATGTCTTCGAAGACCAGACGACTGCACTGAATTGACCAGAGCATCACTGGGCTTCGCTGTGGCGGGGTAAGCATCGGAAAAGGATAGGCACTCGGTTCTAGGAAGGGCACAGAGAAATTACATTATCAAGGCAACTGGATTGTAAACTTAAGCGTTGATGCCTGTCAAGTACCAGCCAGACTTTTCTCAAACCTTCCATGACTTTGATCACGGGTAAAAGTCTTTGAGAAGCGAGAAGCTGTGTCGTGTTAGTCACCAGCGCTACAACACAACCAGAGGACCAGACACAGTGTTGTATCTCCCTGATCTGTGTCACTTGTGTCCAGGTGGTACATGGAACCTTCATCCTCCCGTGACAGCTGGTATGGACGGTCTAGGTGTGTTCACAGCTGGTATGGACGGTCTAGGTGTGTACACAGCTGGTATGGACGGTCTAGGTGTGTACACAGCTGGTATGGACGGTCTAGGTGTGTACACAGCTGGTATGGACGGCCTAGGTGTGTTCAGCTGAACATTAACACAGTTCAGACACCAGTGTTCACTCGCCTCACCACTGCTAGAGCAGCATTTAATAACAATATCTAACTGAAGTTGAAGATTAAGACACATGTGCAACAGTTGGGTGTCTTTAGTGACGAAATGTTTCGCCCACACAGTAGACTTCTTCAGTCACATACAAAGGCAGCAGCGGTAATGACGATGTAATCAGTCCACCAACCTTGGTCGGTGGACTGATTATATCATCTTTGTTTCAATACTTCTGCTTCTTCTGTATTTGACTGAAGAAGTCTACTGTCTGGGCGAAACGTTTCAACAATAAAGACACATGTGTCTTAATCATCAAGTTCTCGGTATTTTACACAATTTTCAAGTAACTGAAGTAGTCTCCCTCAGGCCCCTCGAGGAAGGTTCCTTGATGCTGGTGAGAGGCTCTTGATCTGAGTAACTAGACCTGTGATTCAATTCTTTGATTCGACTCTGAATGCCTTCCATTTTCCCCCAGGAGTTGTATGACCCCTGCGGTTTTACCACTTCCCCTATATATGTAATAATTATGTAACGTCCCAGGACCTCTGGAGGCTGAGGTGGGAGTTACCATGACAACCAGGAGAGGATAACTGAGGGAATTTGGAGGTACATGTAACTACGTTCAGGTGGAGGCCAGCAAACATCTGATCCAAGAACTCCAATTGAGGTCACACTGTGACCTCAATTGGAAGGCCGAGAAGTGGCAAAACCTCGTAGAAGTAGAGATGGCAACGTGATTCATATATAGTTTTAAGGGTAAATACAATATGGCCCAGGCAGAAAGATGAGAAACGGGCCAGGAGCTAGGGCTTGACCTTCTTAATTATATAGGTGAGCATACACACACATATGCACTCTTGTGTGACCAGATAGTGTCACTCTGAACCAACTTTTGCTATCATATGTCTTTCCCCCGGAAGCTGTGTTGTTGTTGTTGTTGTTGGTCTTGGTGGTGGTGGTCGTGGTGGTGGTCGTGGTGGTGGTCTTGGTGGTCGTGGTGGTGGTCGTGGTGGTGGTCGTGGTGGTGGTCGTGGTCGTGGTGGTGGTCGTGGTGGTGGTCGTGGTGGTGGTCGTGGTGGTGGTCGTGGTCGTGGTGGTGGTCGTGGTGGTGGTCGTGGTGGTGGTCGTGGTCGTGGTGGTGGTATTGGTGGTCGTGGTGGTAGCTATGTACTACTACACCCACACCACTCACCCTGATACACCCACACCACTCACCCTGATACGCCCACACCACTCACCCTGTTACACCCACACCACTCACCCTGATACACACACACCACTCACCCTGATACGCCCACACCACTCACCCTGATACACCCACACCACTCACCCTGATACACCCACACCACTCACCCTGATACCCCACACCACTCACCCTGATACACCACACCACTCACCCTGATACACCACACCACTCACCCTGATACACCACACCACTCACCCTGATACACCCACACCACTCACCCTGATACACCCACACCACTCACCCTGATACACCCACACCACTCACCCTGATACACACACACCACTCACCCTGATACACCCACACCACTCACCCTGATACACCCACACCACTCACCCTGATACACCCACACCACTCACCCTGATACACCCACACCACTCACCCTGATACACACACACCACTCACCCTGATACACCCACACCACTCACCCTGTACCCCACACCACTCACCCTGTACCCCACACCACTCACCCTGTTACACCACACCACTCACCCTGATACACCCACACATGCACTCACCCTGATCACCCACACCACTCACCCTGATACACCCACACCACTCACCCTGATACACCCACACCACTCACCCTGATACACACACACCACTCACCCTGATACGCCCACACCACTCACCCTGATACACCCACACCACTCACCCTGATACGCCCACACCACTCACCCTGATACGCCCACACCATCACCCTGTTACACCCACACCACTGCTAGGTCAACACAGGTGTAGGGAAACTTTCCCATATTATCTCACCGCGCCTGGGAATCGAACCGGTGTACCTTTGAATGTGAGCGGAGCACTGAGGTAGAGTGTGTGTCTGGGGTACAACAACGCACCTTCAAAACTTCAACTCTGAGCTTCCAAGACAACACTGTACTAGCTGGTCCATGTGGACCGATAGTGAGGAAGCACTTGGTCCATGTGGACAGCTAATGAGGGAGCATATGGTCCATGTGGACCACTACTGAGGGAGCATCTGGTCTATGTGGGTCACTAGTGAGGGAGAATCTGGTCCATGTGGACCACTAGTGAGGGAGAATCTGGTCCATGTGGATCACTAGTGAGGGAGACTCTGGTCCATGTGGATCACTAGTGAGGGAGACTCTGGTTCATGTGGATCACTAGTGAGGGAGACTCTGGCCCATGTGGATCACTAGTGAGGGAGAATCTGGTCCATGTGAACCACTAGTGAGGGAGAATCTGGTCCATGTGGATCAATAGTGAGGGAGAATCTGGCCCATGTGGATCACTAGTGAGGGAGACTCTGGTCCATGTGGATCACTAGTGAGGGAGAATCTATTCCATGTGGATCACTAGTGAAGGAGAATCTGGTCCACGTGGACCACTAGTGAGAGAGCAGTGGTGGTGGTGGTGTCCATTTGTGTCCCAGCTGTCAGTAGCAGCCAGCGTCCAGTTGTGTCCCAGCTGTCAGTAGCAGCCAGCGTCCAGTTGTGTCCCAGCTGTCAGTAGCAGCCAGCGTCCAGTTGTGTCCCAGCTGTCAGTAGCAGCCAGCGTCCAGTTGTGTCCCAGCTGTCAGTAGCAGCCAGCGTCCAGTTGTGTCCCAGCTGTCAGTAGCAGCCAGCGTCCAGTTGTGTCCCAGCTGTCAGTAGCAGCCAGCGTCCAGTTGTGTCCCAGCTGTCAGTAGCAGCCAGCGTCCAGTTGTGTCCCAGCTGTAGTAGCAGCCAGCGTCCAGTTGTGTCCCAGCTGTCAGTAGCAGCCAGCGTCAGTTGTGTCCAAGCTGTCAATATTGGCTACTCTTCTTATTGCATTTTCAAAACGTTTTATATGAACTCGCTGATTCATATATATATATATATATATATATATATATATATATATATATATATATATATATATATATATATATATATATATATATATATATATATTGATCATGGAATGCTTTATTAACAGACAGAATACATCAATGGAAAACATGAACATGAATAAATGTTATATATATATATATATATATATATATATATATATATATATATATATATATATATATATATATATATATATATATATATATATATATATAATCAGAAGAGTTCAGATAAAACGCCTCATTACTTCGGTTTTAAAACAAGAGCCTCTCTACTGTCTACCTCTTACTTCGACTCAGTCTAGTCACCCAGTTTATCTTCGTCGACAACCAATCAGTTACTGGTATATTTTACGGTCTACTAATGTTTACGAGACTACGTCTCATTTGAGCTTTTTGTCCCAGTACAGACTTCCGTTTTTCCTTCAAGATGTATTTGTGTCAGGGCTGCTTCACTGTTGAACCTTGTCCTTGACTTTGTGAAAGTTGCAGACACACAGCAAAGTTGTGCCCTTAACACTATCGTATTTCTGATAGTTATTATTGATGTTATGTTGGTTCTTCGCACAAGCATGTGGTGACCTTTAAGTGTAGATGATCTTGCATGTGTTCTGTTGCTAAAACAAGCTTTGTAACCTTCACCTTTGTAACCTTCCACAGTCTGGTTTATACCTCCACGGTTTTCCCATTCCAGTTTGTGTTATGGTTAAAGTTTAAGCTTTCACTTTTCTCGAATGTGATGGCAATGTTATGTCACCTCTCTAAAAGCCACCTGTCTTAGTCAACTGAAATTGCTTGCAACTGTAAGACATTTTTCTTGGGAAAATGATAGTCCAACCTTTCTTATAGTTCACACAGCCCTAATTCTCTCCAGGCTGGACTATGGGACTCGTTATCTCTCTCAGTCTAGTCTGCTACTCGTTACAAACTCAGTCCCATTCATCATTGGGGATTATGTTAACATCTTTGGAACTTTCTCTCCCATTCGTATGTTTGTATACAGGAGAAACATCTCCACAGGATCGCAGTGAGGCCCCAGTGCCTTCGTTATTTCGTTCACTCTCATAACCATCATCATCCTCGCTCATACAATAATCGCAGATGTTATCAAGATGAAATATAATCGTCGACTTTATTTTTTACGGATCTTATCTCCGAATTTGAACGTTAGCATTATCTCTTAATTTGTTCCACCTCTATTTTCATTATATATTGTACTCTCCCCTCCTTCCTTGGGAAGTTCCAGTTATTCAGACTTGCTCCTTCCCTCTCCCGTGCTCGAACACCAATATATCTCTTGCAAACTCGTTCTCATTCTTTCTTGTACATTTTCAATCACATTGTCACGCTATGTGGCGTCCATTCTCACGCTATGTGGCGTCCATTCTCACACTATGGGATGTACATTATCGCACAATGGTGTGTACATTCTCATGCTATGTGTTCTACAGCCTCAGATGGCGTTGGGAACACCGCTGTATTTACAATCAGACTAATCCAAGGGCATTTCGTAGAGCCAGCAGCATCTTCACAGCAGACAGAGTTAAATGTCATGATCATTGCTGTC
Source organism: Cherax destructor (assembly GCA_009830355.1). Classification (NCBI taxonomy): domain Eukaryota; kingdom Metazoa; phylum Arthropoda; class Malacostraca; order Decapoda; family Parastacidae; genus Cherax; species Cherax destructor. The sequence goes on from WNWK01000314.1 coordinate 44,948, forward strand.
ATGTTCACCTCCTTATTCATTGTTGTTTCAGACTATGAAAGTGCATTGCAAGGTACCTGGGAGTATGACTCCTCACCTTCCATCATTCTTCTTATGCAAGAATGTTAATGTTGATTGTCTGTGTCCATGGACACAGACAGACGAGTATCACTCAGACTCGGCTGCTGTGTCTGCTACACAGGGGATGCTGATCTCCCTGAAACAGCTGGTAACAGCGTTGGTGTCCGTCATTTAGGGGATAAGTTTTATTCCATAAAACTGCATCTGGGTTCCTAGCCATCTATCTGTCACTGCCGTTCGAGCGAAACCAGTTTAGGAAACACGGACACACACGGTTTACAAGACTCACACACGGATACCATATGGAAATACGCCCAACACCTCTTTGTGAGGACTGCCAGGTGGCACTAAGAAAACACTTACATATGTGTGTTGCATGCAAAGAATATGTAACCTTTATTCGGAGCATGTTAAACACACCCACATAGGCTCCCCTCCAACCAGCGAACCATCGTTAAGGGTTTGGTGATGGGGCCCCATCATCAAATCAACGACTCGGTTCAGCCAATTAAAATGCGAGTTTAACAATGACAAAGGTGACGTGGATACCACTCGCGGTTTGTCATTGGAATTCCTGCATAGAGCTGGTTGTGGAAAGTTGTCTGTCTTTTGGCTGCTGCTTAGCCTAGACAACTGTGGCGTGCACTAAACACTACTCCTTTGTATATAGTGTACATATGTGTAAAAAAAACCTTTGTTATTTACTTGGTGAAGGAAAAGACAAAAGTCTTATATATTCATAACTGCTTGAAGGAAATACAAATTCAAAGCATTTTCTACTGTGTTTCTTTGCTCCAAGCTCCCTTTTACACTCAGGTTAACAGGCCATTGAACCTGAGGTTGTAATAATGTGAAACACTATACTGTAGGTTCGAACCCATGAACCCCAGCAAGGAAACAGTCTCGCCGCGGCTCTGTCACCACGTCGGTGTGTCTAAAAGTTCAACATATATCTAACAAAAATCCGACAATGTTCACCTGTAACATCTTCAGTGCCCAGACATAGTCACTCTGACTGTCCTCCTCGCTGAAAGCCCTACCTTAGACGAGGACTCCCTTTCATGACTTTAACACACACTAACCTAAGGCATGAACAGTTGCGTTAGTTTTGCACTTGTCCTGCCCCTCAGCTCAACTAACACCTGCTCTTACGATATATACCATTTCTCCTCTGACCCATACGCATTTAGCGCGTTGTTGTTTTCGAATATAATGAAAAATAATACACTATCTACATGTGTACACAACATATCTTTAAATGGAAAGCAAATTTCAAGTGTATATACATTTCGTAGTGTATATACCCTGAAAGATACCCTGAAATATTAATCTCTCGAAGTATATACTCTGATATATACGCTTCTAGGCGTTTATACCTCGTGTTTAGGACTATGTAATAGTCTGCATGACGAAGGCTCCGTTATAAGGATACCTACACTGCTAGTGATAGCACTAGTCAGCACTAACTAGCACCAGCCAGTACTAGCTAGCACTAGCCAGCACTAGCTAGCACTAGCTAGCACTAACCAGCACTAGCGAAAACTAGATAGCACCAGCAAGCACTATGTAATAGTCTGCATGACGAAGGCTCCGTTATAAGGATACCTACACTGCTAGTGATAGCACTAGTCAGCACTAACTAGCACCAGCCAGTACTAGCTAGCACTAGCCAGCACTAGCTAGCACTAGCTAGCACTAACCAGCACTAGCGAAAACTAGATAGCACCAGCAAGCACTAGCCAGTACTAGCTAGTACCAGCCAGCAATAGCTAGCACTAACCAGCACTAGCCAGCACAAACTAGCTAGCAGCCTCATTCATCACCACGAACGTAAAGTGTAAAATTTCCTCGTAGAAAATCTGGCTGGAAAAAAAATCCAGGTTCCTGAGGCAAAGAGAAACATCATTTTAAATTTCATACTTGCACGCTGGTGTGAGCCACACACGCACACACACACACATACACACACACACACACACACACACACACACACACATACATACAACAGGCCTAGTGTCTAATCGACATGTACCTAAGACAAAATGGTAACTAACACACACACACACACAATAGAATTTGTTGGTTGGAGGTGTTAGTTGTAGGTGCTGGTTGGAGGTGTTGGTTGTAGGTGTTAGATGCAGGTGCTGGTTGGAGGTGTTGGTTGTAGGTGTTAGTTGGAGGTGTTGGTTGGAGGTGTTGGTCGAGGCTCTGGGGGAAAGCACTCTGCAACCTAGCACACGGTATAGAGAAAATGATATTTTAGTGACCTTTTTGCGACCTTATCCAAGGGACTCACAATGGCGCTGGCTTGTGTCTGGCCCCTGAGGTGGGACGTACGGACTAGAAGGGACGCTAGGGGCTAGAAGAGACGCTAGGGGCTAGAAGGGACGCTAGGGGCTAGAAGGGACGCTAGGGACTAGAAGGGACGCTAGAGACTAGAACTGATGCTAGGAACTAGAAGAGATGCTAGGAACTAGAAGGGACGCTAGGAACTAGAAGGGATGCTAGGAACTAGAAGGGACTCTAGGAACTAGAAGGGATGCTAGGAACTAGAAGGGACGTTAGGAACTAGAAGGGACGCTAGAAACTAGAACTGATGCTAGGAACTAGAATGATGCTATAGACCAGAAGGGACGTCAAAGACTAGAAGGAATGCTAGGAACTAGAAGGGACGCTAGGAACTAGAAGGGATGCTAGGAACTAGAAGGGACGCTAGCTATTAGAAGGGACACTAGGACCTGAATGGGAAAGATTTAATACTGATAAATTGTGATTATTATAGAGCAGCAGTTGTGTAGCAGGTGATGTGTGGCCCCAGCAGTTGTGTAGCAGGTGATGTGTGGCCGCAGCAGTTGTGTAGCAGGTGCTGTGTGTCCCCAGCAGTTGTGTACCAGGTGCTGTGTGTCCCCAGCAGTTGTGTAGCAGGTGATGTGTGGCCCCAGCAGTTGTGTAGCAGGTGATGTGTGGCCCCAGCAGTTGTGTAGCAGGTGATGTGTGTCCCCAGCAGTTGTGTAGCAGGTGATGTGTGGCCCCAGCAGTTGTGTAGCAGGTGATGTGTGGCTCCAGCAGTTGTGTAGCAGGTGCTGTGTGGCCCCAGCAGTTGTGTAGCAGGTGATTTGAGGCCCCAGCAGTTGTGTAGCAGGTGATGTGTGGCCCCAGCAGTTGTGTAGCAGGTGATGTGTGGCCCCAGCAGTTGTGTAGCAGGTGATGTGTGGCCCCAGCAGCTGTGTAGCAGGTGATGTGTGGCCCCAGCAGTTGTGTAGCAGGTGATGTGTGGCCCCAGCAGTTGTGTAGCAGGTGATGTGTGGCCCCAGCAGTTGTGTAGCAGGTGATGTGTGGCCGCAGCAGTTGTGTAGCAGGTGATGTGTGGCCGCAGCAGTTGTGTAGCAGGTGATGTGTGGCCCCAGCAGTTGTGTAGCAGGTGATGTGTGGCCCCAGCAGCTGTGTAGCAGGTGATGTGTGGCCCAGCAGTTGTGTAGCAGGTGATGTGTGGCCCCAGCAGTTGTGTAGCAGGTGATGTGTGGCCCCAGCAGTTGTGTAGCAGGTGATGTGTGGCCCCAGCAGTTGTGTAGCAGGTGATGTGTGGCCCCAGCAGTTGTGTAGCAGGTGATGTGTGGCCCCAGCAGCTGTGTAGCAGGTGATGTGTGGCCCCAGCAGTTGTGTAGCAGGTGATGTGTGGCCCCAGCAGTTGTGTAGCAGGTGATGTGTGGCCCCAGCAGTTGTGTAGCAGGTGATGTGTGGCCCCAGCAGTTGTGTAGCAGGTGATGTGTGGCCCCAGCAGTTGTGTAGCAGGTACTGTGTGGCCCCAGCAGTTGTGTAGCAGGTGATGTGTGGCCCCAGCAGTTGTGTAGCAGGTGATGTGTGGCCGCAGCAGTTGTGTAGCAGGTGATGTGTGGCCCCAGCAGTTGTGTAGCAGGTGATGTGTGGCCCCAGCAGTTGTGTAGCAGGTGATGTGTGGCCCCAGCAGTTGTGTAGCAGGTGATGTGTGGCCCCAGCAGTTGTGTAGCAGGTGATGTGTGGCCCCAGCAGTTGTGTAGCAGGTGCTTTGAGGCCGCAACAGTTTTTTCAAGTTTTTCTTAACATAGGAGAACTGCGATTTTCTAACGTTTCCAACTTTTTCTTGACTGCATGCAACATTTTTTGGAACCTTTCCCGTTCACGAAACTGCAACAATACGATTTGAAACAAACCACTGAACGGCTGGGGTTCGAACCCATTATTGGAGCCAGCTGGTTCAGTAGTTAACGCACTGGCCTCTGAGTTTTTGGACTCATTTGCCATGGGTACAAATCCTGAGCCGTTCCTTGGTCTGCAACGTTTCAATCTTTTGTTGACTTTATGGACTCTGTGTCTGCAACAACTCGACCATTAACTGACAGAGACCAACTTGTGCTTCAAGGATTTAGAGGAACATATATATACAGAAGAAAGGACGTGGACTCGAACTGTTGTCCGTGCGTACAGAGAGGCCAGTTCCTCAACCACACAGCCAGGGAGGATACCACAAGGGACTCGAACTGTGGTCCGTGTGTACAGAGAGGCCAGTACCTCAACCACACAGCCAGAGAGGTTACCACAGGGTGCTTGACACAAGCAGCTCTTCAGTGACTCAGGTTTGTACAACACTGTTGTCGTAATAATAATAATAATAATAATAATAATAATAATTATAATATAAATAAATAATAATAATAATACTAATACTAATACTAATAATAATAATAATAATAATAATAATAATAATAAATACAATTATTATTATTTTTATTACTATTATTTTGTGTTTAATAATGGTGGCTATGCCTCGTATATGAAAAAGTTCATTAAAATCTATAATATTATGTATTTTTACTCTACGTTAAAGCATTTTAAAGATAAAAAAAACATCCACTTTTTATGCAAAAATAAAAATTTCGTAAAAAAAACTTTGAGAACTAAAAATGATGTTTCTTTAAATTAATAACGAGATCAAAGGAACTTCAATTATACGTATGAAGTCAGTCAAGGACCTAAATTATTGGAACTACCTGAAGCACCCTCACCCTGTACTCCCTGGGACGTAGGAGAGAAAGATACTTCATAATTTACGCCTGGAAAATTCTGGGAGGGATTACTTCCAAATCTACACATTGAAATTACTCATTACAAAAGCCAGAAGCTCGGCAGAGTGTGCAAGATACCTCCAGTGACAAGCAGGTGTGTGATGGGAGCACTAAGAGATAACGCAGTAAGTGCAAAGGGACCAAGACTCTTATACACATATTAACTCACCTCCTTAAAAAGGAGATCTAAAAAAAAACATTTTTGAGATTAAAATAACAAAATTCGACGAAAAGGCTTTGACGTTTTCCATCACATGGAAGAATATAATCATAGCACAAACTGGGACGATGGTACATTATTTTTTATATATGTAAAAGAGTTATATCGAAAGACGAGTAGTTGAATTCAATGTAGTTGGTGGAATTCACAGCTGAATATGTCTGAAGGTCAGTATAACTTGTGTAGCATCCTTGGTTCTGCTCAGAGGAAGACTGTGTAGCCCAGGTGAAGGTGAACTCACCTGCATGACATCTGTCTTCCTGTATCAAATACATTATACATAAATATGAATATATATATATATATATATATATATATATATATATATATATATATATAAGAGAGAGAGAGAGAGAGAGAGAGAGAGAGAGAGAGAGAGAGAGAGAGAGAGAGAGAGAGAGAGAGAGAGAGAGAGAGAGAGAAAGGCAGTCAGAAGCCATTAAAGACTTTGGAAAACCCGGGGTAAAAAAGAGGAGAATTTGGCAGTTTTTCCTTTTAAGCGAGTGATGGTGAGGATGTGAGACTTAAGCTAGTTTAATCTCTGAGAATGATGGAGATGCTGAGAGAGAGAGAGAGAGAGAGAGAGAGAGAGAGAGAGAAGAGAGAGAGAGAGAGAGAGAGAGAGAGAGGACTAATAAACGTATACTCGCCTAATTATGCATTTGGGGGTCGAGTACCTGATCCTGGCTCAGCTGCAGTCGCCAGACTTGCTGGTTCCTGACATCTTGGGGCTTACCATATCTACTCTTGAAACTGCGTATATGGTTTTCACCTCCACAACTTCCGCATTTAGCTCATTCCTCTAATTTACCACACTGAGGCTGAAGAAGTATTTCCTAACATCCCCGTGTATCATCTGTACTTTAGCTTCCATCCAGGACTCCTCTTTCCTGAGCCTCGTATTTCCAACATTATTCTCATCCATCCTATCAAATCCTCTCCTGATTATTCAACCCCTTCTACTCTAGGACTAGTCTTGTTGCAATTCTTTGTAACTTTTCGGGGTTTCAAGTTAGGTTAGTTTAGGTTAGGTTAGGTTAGGTTAGGTTAGGTTAGGTTAGTCAGGAAACAGAATAAGTGTTCGTTTATGAGTCTCCATACATATCCCATTATGTTCCATTGTGTATGTGCGTGTGTGTGTGTGCTGTGTGTGTGTGTGTGTGCGTGTGAGTGTGTGTGTGTGTGTGTGTACAGAGGGTCGAGGTGTAAGCAAGCTGCGTGCAGACACTTTTTTGAGTGTAATCAAGCAATATTTTACACAAAGGGAGACAGTCACCAGTAACTACACAAACACGCAGTCAGAACACACCAGTAATTACACAAACACGCAGTCAGAACACACCAGTGACTACACAAACATGCAGTCAGAACACACCAGTGACTACACAAACATGCAGTCAGAACACACCAGTAACTACACAAACATAGAGTCAGAACACACCAGTAACTACACAAACATGCAGTCAGAACACACCAGTAACTACACAAACATGCAGTCAGAACACACCAGTAACTACACAAACATACAGTCAGAACACACCAGTAACTACACAAACACGCAGTCAGAACACACCAGTAACTACACAAACATGCAGTCAGAACACACCAGTGACTACACAAACATGCAGTCAGAACACACCAGTAACTACACAAACATACAGTCAGAACACACCAGTAACTACACAAACATGCAGTCAGAACACACCAGTAACTACACAAACATGCAGTCAGAACACACCAGTAACTACACAAACATACAGTCAGAACACACCAGTAACTACACAAACATGCAGTCAGAACACACCAGTAACTACACAAACATGCAGTCAGAACACACCAGTGACTACACAAACATGCAGTCAGAACACACCAGTGACTACACAAACATGCAGTCAGAACACACCAGTAACTACACAAACATGCAGTCAGAACACACCAGTAACTACACAAACATGCAGTCAGAACACACCAGTAACCACACAAACATGCAGCCAGAACACACCAGTAACTACACAAACATGCAGTCAGGACACACCAGTAACTACACAAACATGCAGCCAGGACACACCAGTAACTACACAAACATGCAGTCAGGACACACCAGTAACTACACAAACATGCAGTCAGGACACACCAGTAACTACACAAACATGCAGTCAGAACACACCAGTAACTACACAAACATGCAGTCAGAACACACCAGTAACTACACAAACATACAGTCAGAACACACCAGTAACTACACAAACATGCAGTCAGAACACACCAGTAACTACACAAACATGCAGTCAGAACACACCAGTGACTACACAAACATGCAGTCAGAACACACCAGTGACTACACAAACATGCAGTCAGAACACACCAGTAACTACACAAACATGCAGTCAGAACACACCAGTAACTACACAAACATGCAGTCAGAACACACCAGTAACCACACAAACATGCAGCCAGAACACACCAGTAACTACACAAACATGCAGTCAGGACACACCAGTAACTACACAAACATGCAGCCAGGACACACCAGTACCTACACAAACATGCAGTCAGGACACACCAGTAACTACACAAACATGCAGTCAGGACACACCAGTAACTACACAAACATGCAGTCAGAACACACCAGTAACTACACAAACATGCAGTCAGAACACACCAGTCACTACACAAACATGCAGTCAGAACACACCAGTAACTACACAAACATGCAGTCAGAACACACCAGTCACTACACAAACATGCAGTCAGAACACACCAGTGACTACACAAACATGCAGTCAGAACACACCAGTCACTACACAAACATGCAGTCAGAACACACCAGTCACTACACAAACATGCAGCCAGAACACACCAGTGACTACACAAACATGCAGCCAGAACACACCAGTCACTACACAAACATACAGTCAGAACACACCAGTCACTACACAAACATGCAGTCAGAACACACCAGTCACTACACAAACATGCAGTCAGGACACACCAGTCACTACACAAACATACAGTCAGAACACACCAGTCACTACACAAACATGCAGTCAGAACACACCAGTAACTACACAAACATGCAGTAAGAACACACCAGTGACTACACAAACATGCAGTCAGAACACACCAGTAACTACACAAACATGCAGTCAGAACACACCAGTCACTACACAAACATGCAGTCAGGACACACCAGTAACTACACAAACATGCAGTCAGAACACACCAGTCACTACAAAAACATACAGTCAGAACACACCAGTAACTACACAAACATGCAGTCAGAACACACCAGTGACTACACAAACATGCAGTCAGAACACACCAGTCACTACACAAACATGCAGTCAGAACACACCAGTCACACCCATCAATTGCACAACCCAGGACAGCATGGGTTTAGAGCAGGCCGCTCCTGTCTGTCCCAACTACTGGACCACTACGACAAGGTCCTGGATGCTCTAGAAGATAAACAGAATGCAGATGTTATATACACAGATTTTGCAAAAGCCTTTGACAAGTGTGACCATGGTGTAATAGCACACAAAATGCGTGATAAAGGAATAACAGGAAAAGTTGGTAGATGGATTTATAATTTCCTAACATGTAGAACACAAAGAGTAGTAGTCAACAGAGTAAAGTCTGAGGCAGCTACTGTGAAAAGCTCTGTTCCACAAGGCACAGTACTTGCTCCCATCCTATTCCTCATCCTCATATCAGACATTGACAGGGATATAAGCCACAGTGCTGTGTCTTCCTTTGCAGATGACACCCGAATCTGTATGACAGTGTCCACCGTTGAAGACACTGCAAGACTCCAAGCAGACATAAACCAAATCTTTAAATGGGCTGCAGAAAACAATATGAAGTTCAATGATGAGAAATTTCAATTACTCAGATACGGAAAACGTGAAGAAATTAAAATCTCATCGGAGTGTACAAAACTAATTCCAACCACACAATAGAGCGAAAAACTAATGTCAAAGACCTGGGAGTGATCATGTCAGAGGATCTCACCTTCAAGGACCATAACAATGTAGCAATTGCATCTGCTCGAAAAATGACAGGATGGATAATGAGAACCTTCAAAACCAGGGATGCCAAGCCCATGTTGACACTTTACAGATCGCTTGTTCTATCTAGGCTGGAATATTGCTGCACACTAACTGCACCTTTCAAGGCGGGTGAAATTGCTGACCTTGAAAATGTGCAGAGAACCTTCACCGCACGCATAAGTGCGATAAACCACCTCAACTACTGGGAACGCTTGAAGATCCTAAACCTGTACTCTCTAGAACGCAGGCGGGAGAGATACATTATTATATACACATGGAAAATTCTCGAGGGTTAGTACCAAACGTGCACACAAAAATCACTCCCTACGAAAGCAAAGACTCGGCAGGCGATGTAACATCCCCCAATGAAGAGCAGGGGTGCCACTAGCACGTTGAGGGACAACACAATAAGTGTGAGGGGCCCAAGATTGTTCAACTGCCTCCCAGCATACATCAGGGGGATTACCAACAAGCCCCTGGCTGTCTTCAAGCAGGCACTGGACAGGCACCTCAAGTCGGTACCTGATCAGCCGGGCTGTGGTTCGTACGTTGGACTGCGTGCGGCCAGCAGTAACAGCCTGGTTGATCAGGCTCTGGTCCAACTAGAGGCCTGGTCACAGACCGGGCCGCGGGGGCGTTGACCCCTGGAATTCTCTCCAGGTAGACTCCAGGTAGACACAAACATGCAGCCAGAACAAACCAGTAACTACACAAACATGCAGTCAGAACACACCAGTGACTACACAAACATGCAGTCAGAACACACCAGTGACTACACAAACATGCAGTCAGAACACACCAGTGACTACACAAACATGCAGGCAGAACACACCAGTGACTACACAAACATGCAGCCAGAACACACCAGTCACTACACAAACATGCAGTCAGAACACACTAGTGACTACACAAACATGCAGTCAGAACACACCAGTGACTACACAAACATGCAGTCAGAACACACCAGTGACTACACAAACATGCAGTCACAACACACCAGTAACTACACAAACATGCAGTCAGAACACACCAGTAACTACACAAACATGCAGTCAGAACACACCAGTAACTACACAAACATGCAGTCAGGACACACCAGTAACTACACAAACATGCAGTCAGAACACACCAGTAACTACACAAACATGCAGTCAGGACACACCAGTAACTACACAAACATGCAGTCAGAACACACCAGTAACTACATAAACATGCAGCCAGAACACACCAGTAACTACACAAACATGCAGTCAGAAAACACGTGACCAGTAACTACACAAACATGCAGTCAGAACACACCAGTAACTACACAAACATGCAGTCAGGAACACACCAGTAACTACACAAACATGCAGTCAGGACACACCAGTAACTACACAAACATGCAGTCAGAACACACCAAGTAACTACACAAACATGCAGTCAGGAACACACCAGTAACTCACAAACATGCAGTCAGAACACACAGTACTACACAAACATGCAGTCCCGAACACACCAGTGACTACACAAACATGCAGTCAGAACACACAGTATACACAAACATGCAGTCAGCAGAACACACAAACATGAGTCAGACACACCAGTACACAAACTGCAGTCAGACCAGTAACACAAGCAGACAAACACAGTAACTACACAAACATGCAGTCAGAACACACCAGTAACTACACAACATGCAGTCAGAACACACCAGTTAACTGCACAACACAGTGCACACCAGATCAACACCAGTAACTCACAAACACGCAGTCAGAACACCAGTAACTCACAAACATGCAGTCAGACACACCAGTAACTACACAAACATGCAGCAGAACACACCAGGTAACTACACAAACATGCAGTCAGAACACACCAGTAACTACACAAACATGCAGTCAGAACACACCAGTAACTACACAAACAGCAGTCAGAAACACCAGTAACTACACAAACATGCAGTCAGAACACACCAGTAACTACACAAACAGCAGTCAGACCAAACACACCAGTACACGTACACAAACAGCAGTCAGAAACACCAGTAACACAAACATCAGTCAGACACACAGTAATCACAAACCATCAGTATAACACACTGCAGTCCAACACAGTCACATAAACATGTAGGTCAACACATCTAACTAACACAAGAGTCATCAGTAGACACACAGTAATAAAAACGAGTAGAAAGTCACAAACATAGTAAACACAGTTAAGGAATCCAAGCACACGATAACACTTAAAGTCACAACACATCAACTAAAACACTGTCAGTCAGACACATCAGTACTAACACTGCTTAGGTCACGAACACCAGTCACTAAACCCTGTATAGGGTTGCAACAGAGATCAGAGAAAGCGTTAAGGACCAGAGTCACACAATATAACACAGTGGTTCACAACATTCCATGTTGAAGTCACAACACATTTCAAAACACTGGTTCACAGTGACACCAGTGATCAAACACTCATGTCATAACACTGCAAGGTCCAACACCAGTGTTATAACACCTGTGATCAGACAGTGTTCACAACACCAGTGATCAGAACACCAGTGTTCACAACACCAGTGATCAGAACACCAATGTTCACAACACCAGTGTTCACAACACCAGTGATCACAACACCAGTGTTCACAACACCAGTGTTCACAACACCAGTGTTCACAACACCAGTGTTCACAACACCAGTGTTCACAACACCAGTGATCAAATTCAATCAAACCCGTGTTACAACATGAAGCACCATACACATGTCAAACACTCAGTGTCACAACACATGTTACACTGTAAGGTCACAAGCACATCAATATAACACTGTTAAGGTCACAAGCACATCAGTGATAACACTGTTAAGGTCACAAGCACATCAATTATAACACTGTTAAGGTCACAAGCACATCAATTATAACACTGTTAAGGTCACAAGCACATCAATGATAACACTGTTAAGGTCACAAGCACATCAATTATAACACTGTTAAGGTCACAAGCACATCAGTGATAACACTGTTAAGGTCACAAGCACATCAATGATAACACTGTTAAGGTCACAAGCACATCAGTGATAACACTGTTAAGGTCACAAGCACATCAATGATAACACTGTTAAGGTCACAAGCACATCATATGAAGTACACACGAGTCCAAGCATCAATTATAACACTGTTAAGGTCACAAGCACATCAATGATAACACTGTTAAGGTCACAAGCACATCAATTATAACACTGTAAAGGTCACAAGCACATCATTTATAACACTGTTAAGGTCACAAGCACATCAATGATAACACTGTTAAGGTCACAAGCACATCAATGAGAACACTGTAAAGGTCACAACCACATCAATTATAACACTGTTAAGGTCACAACCACATCATTTATAACACTGTTAAGGTCACAAGCACATAAATTATAACACTGTTAAGGTCACAAGCACATCAATAATAACACTGTAAAGGTTACAAGCACATCAATTATAACACTGTTAAGGTCACAAGCACATCAATGATAACACTGTTAAGGTCACAAGCACATCAATAATAACACTGTAAAGGTCACAAGCACATCAATAATAACACTGTAAAGGTTACAAGCACATCATTTATAACACTGTTAAGGTCACAAGCACATCAATGATAACACTGTTAAGGTCACAAGCACATCAATGAGAACACTGTAAAGGTCACAACCACATCAATTATAACACTGTTAAGGTCACAACCACATCATTTATAACACTGTTAAGGTCACAAGCACATAAATTATAACACTGTTAAGGTCACAAGCACATCAATAATAACACTGTAAAGGTTACAAGCACATCAATTATAACACTGTTAAGGTCACAAGCACATCAATGATAACACTGTTAAGGTCACAAGCACATCAATAATAACACTGTAAAGTTACAAGCACATCAATTATAACACTGTTAAGGTCACAAGCACATCAATTATAACACTGTTAAGGTCACAAGCACATCAATGATAACACTGTTAAGGTCACAAGCACATCAATGATAACACTGTTAAGGTCACAAGCACATCAATGATAACACTGTTAAGGTCACAAGCACATCAATGATAACACTGTTAAGGTCACAAGCACATCAATGATAACACTGTTAAGGTCACAAGCACATCTATTATAACACTGTAAAGGTCACAAGCACATCAATTATAACACTGTTAAGGTCACAAGCACATAAATGATAACTCTGTAAAGGTCACAAGCACATCAATGATAACACTGTTAAGGTCACAAGCACATCAATGATAACACTGTTAAGGTCACAAGCACATCAATGATAACACTAGTCTCAACAAACAGTATATTATATTATTGTAACCACGAACGAGTGGTATTGATCAATAACAACACTGCGTCTAGCCAAGGACTCGAACCCATGTTTTGGCCCGCTGGGTGCTTGATTCTTGTAGAATTTTGTGGTCGTGGGTTAGAGTCATGTGGTTTTCGCTTACCATGAGGCGGGCGAAAGCAACATGGGTTCGAATCCTTGGCTAGTGGCAGTGTTGTTATATATATATATATATATATATATATATATATATATATATATATATATATATATATATATATATATATATATATATATTATTATTATAGTTAAGAAAAATGAAAATATCACGATTTATTATATTATTTGCTTTATAAATTTAACTGGATGTAGTGGCAGGTGTATCACACATCCTTCACTCTCTGTGTTGACACATTCCAGAGTTTTGGTTGGCTGTCTTGCATTGCTAACACTAGTTTGCATTCTGGGACGTGTGACCAGCTGGCAGCGGACCTGGCTCCAGCTGGCAGCGTACCTGGCTCTCTCCTGCACTGACCGCATCTCTCTCTCTCTCTCTCTTTTGCAAGAACTCTCTTCTTCTCTGCTCTTGTACACACCTGGTCGTCTTCTTCTCTGCTCTTGTACACACCTGGTCGTCTTCTTTTCTGCTCTTGTACACACCTGGTCGTCTACTTCTCTGCTCTTGTACACACCTGGTCGTGTGTACGTGAATAATTCCACCATCATTATTTTTCATTGTACAAACGTTATCAAACGTTTTATAGTTGGTATTAATTTAACCATTTATAATTCTGCTCTGAAAAGTCTGAAGCCTTGTTAGGAGGATAATTGGTGATGCTACAGTGAGCATCAGAGTTCATACTGACGGGCCTTTCACCTAGCCAGACACAGCCTTCATCAGAGGTGTGGTGTGAATTTATAAAATATCTTGACCTGTCCCATACATATTTGTTATATATATACTAATAATGACCAGTGAGTTGGCTGCTCACTGGTCATAATTTGTAACCAGTGTTCTGTATTACACTGTACACTGTACAGCAGTGTTACACCATGGTTATACTCTCAGACCCTCGGGAAGTGCAAATGTACCCCTGGGGGGTACACGCACCCCAGGCTGGGACCCCCCTGTGCTAGATGCTAGAAGGGTGTCACTAGACTCACCCTCTAGTAGATATCTGTGCTAATAGCTGTGGTATTTGTGACATAACATTCCAAACATCTGTTTATATTCACTATACACTTACCTGTAATATTTCCTGTAATATTTCTTGTAATATTTCTTGTAATATTTCTTGGGTGCGAGACTAGGCCTCGGGAATAATACTCAGAGGAATATTTAAAAGATCTATTGCGTTGTAATATTTAAGAAATCTTTAATATGGTAATATTAAAGTGATTTTTAACATAGTAATATTAACGTGGTAATATTAAAGTGATTTTTAACATAGTAATATTAACGTGGTAATATTAAAGTGATTTTTAACATAGTAATATTAACGTGGTAATATTAAAGTGATTTTTAACATAGTAATATTTCCCCCTTCATAAAAAGGTCGAAACTAAATAATGAAAAAACGACCAAAAAAAAAATCGAGAAATGAAAAAGTTCATGGAGAAATTTGGGCGAGTAAAAAAAAATGCATGAAATAAATTTTGAGGGGAAAAAATCTCGAGGATTATTCCAATTTATTCTTGATTGCGAAGGTGAAGCCAGAGAGAGAGAGAGAGAGAGAGAGAGAGAGAGAGAGAGAGAGAGAGAGAGAGAGAGAGAGAGAATGTTGAAGAATGTTGAAGAATGGTGGTAGAATGTTAAAGAATAGTGGTAGGATGTTGAGGAATGGTAGCAGGATGTTGAAGAATGGTGGTAGAATGTTGAGGAATGGTGGTAGAATGTTAAAGAATAGTGGTAGGATGTTGAAGAATGGTGGTAGAATGTTGAGGAATGGTGGTAGAATGTTGAGGAATGGTGGTAGAATGTTGAAGAATGGTGGTAGAATGTTGAGGAATGGTGGTAGAATGTTGAAGAATGGTGGTAGAATGTTGAGGAATGGTGGCAGAATGACTATTGGTAGTAATATTTTGTGGTGTGGAGGGAGGGTCGCCCAGGAGACACCGTGCAGGGAGGGTCGTTCAGGAGACACCGTGCAGGGAGAGTCGCCCAGGAGACACCGTGCAGGGAGGGTCGCCCAGGAGACACCGTGCAGGGAAGGTCGCCCAGGAGACACCGTGCAGGGAGGGTCGTTCAGGAGACACCGTGCAGGGAGGGTCGCCCAGGAGACACCGTGCAGGGAAGGTCGCCCAGGAGACACCGTGCAGGGAGGGTCGTTCAGGAGACACCGTGCAGGGAGGGTCGCCCAAGAGACACCATGCAGGCAGGGAGGGTCGCCCAGGAGACACCATGCTGGGAGGGTCGCCCAGGAGACACCTGCAGGGAGGGTCGCCCAGGAGACATCGTGCAGGGAGGGAGGGTCGCCCAGGAGACACCATGCAGGGAGGGAGGGTCGCCCAAGAGACACCGTGCAGGGAGGTTCGTTCAGGAGACACCGTGCAGGGAGGAGGATCGCCCAGGAGACACCGTACAGGGGGGATGGTCCCCAGGAGACACCGGGCAGGGAGGGAGGGTCGCCCAGAAGACACCGTGCAAGGGGGAGGGTCACCCAGGAGACACCGTGCAGGGAGGGAGGATCGCCCACGAGACACCGTGCAGGGGGAAGGGTCGCACAGGAGACACCGTGCAGGGAGGGAGGGTCGTCCAGGAGACACCGTGCAAGGGGGAGGGTCGCCCGGAGACACCGTGCAGGGAGGGAGGATCGCCCAGGAGACACCGTGCAGGGGGAAGGGTCGCACAGGAGACACCGTGCAGGGAGGGAGGGTCGTCCAGGAGACACCGTGCAGGGGGAAGGGTCGCCCAGGAGACTCCATGCAGGGAGGGAGGGTCGCGCAGGAGACACCGTGCAGGGAGGTTCGCCCAGGAGACACCGTGCATAGGGAGGGAGGGTCGCCCAGGAGACACCGTACAGGGAGGATGGTCCCCAGGAGACACCGGGCAGGGAGGGAGGGTCGCCCAGAAGACACCGTACAGGGGGAGGGTCGCCCAGGAGACACCGTGCAGGGAGGGAGGGTCGCCCAGCAGACACCGTGCAGGGGGGATGATCCCCAGGAGACACCGTGCAGGGAGGGATGGTCGCCCAGGAGACACCGTTCAGGGAGGGAGGGTCGCCCAGGAGACACCGTGCAGGGTGGGAGGGTCGCCCAGGAGACACCGTGCAGGGAGGGAGGGTCGCCCAGGAGACACCGTGCAGGGAGGGAGGATCGCCCAGGAGACACCGTGCAGGGGGAAGGTCGCACAGGAGACACCGTGCAGGGAGGGAGGGTCGCCAGGAGACACCGTGCAGGGGGAGGGTCGCCCAGGAGACCCTGCAGGGGGAGGGTCGCCAGGAGACACCGTGCAGGGAGGTTCGCCAGGAGACACCGTGCAAGAGGAGGTCGCCCAGGAGACACCGTGCATGAGGGAAGGGAGGGTCGCCCAGAAGACACCGTACAGGAGGATGGTCCCCAGGAGACACCGGGCAGGGAGGGAGGGTCGCCCAGAAGACACCGTGCAGGGGGATGATCCCCAGGAGACACCGTGCAGGGAGGGATGGTCGCCCAGGAGACACCGTTCAGGGAGGGAGGGTCGCCCAGGAGACACCGTGCAGGGAGGGAGGGTCGCCCAGGAGACACCGTGCAGGGAGGGAGGGTCGCCCAGGAGACACCGTGCAGGGAGGGAGGGTCGCCCAGGAGACACCGTGCAGGGAGGGAGGGTCGCCCAGGAGACACCATACAGGGGGAGGGTCGACCAGGAGACACCGTGCAGGGAGGGAGGGTCGCCCAGGAGACACCGTACAGGGGGGGAGGGTCGCCCAGGAGACACCGTGCAGGGAGGGAGGGTCGCCCAGGAGACACCGTGCATATTGAGAGAGGGTCGCCCAGGAGACACCGTGCAGGGGGGGGAGGGTCGCCCAGGAGACATCCACAAGGACAGACTTTAGAATATATTTAATTTTTATAAAAAAAAAATATCAAAATATCAAATATCAAAATTTGAGCGTGGTAAACCCTAAGAGGATTATGGTGGGTTTTTCCATGAATAGAATAAATTTGAGTTTGACCTCGGTGGAATAAACTAAAAATAGAGAACCATCTAGACCAGGCACGAAACCATTAGCAGAATATTAAAATAATTTCTGACACCTGGACAGCGTTTTCACTCGTTGTAATGTGCGTCAAGTGCGTCAAGTGCGTCAAGTGCGTCGAGTGCGTCAAGTGCGTAAAGTGCGTAAAGTGCGGGGAATAAATTGCAAGACAACCGAGTTGCAACAAAGAAATGATGTGACCCTGTTGATAAAACAGACAGGAAATATGTGTGTGTATGTCTCTTCTCTCTAGATATATATATATATATATATATATATATATATATATATATATATATATATATATATATATATATATATATATATATATATATAATTTTATATCAATAACAAGACTGCGACTAGCCGAGGATTCGAAACCATGTCGTCTTGGCAAGCCTCATAGTGAGCGAAAATCACACATGACGCTCGTGGAGGCTGGTACACCAAACGGGGAGTAGAATGAAATTAGCTCAGAGGCACCCACACCATCGTATGTCCTCGGATCACGGTAAAACACCTAGCTTGGCTGGGTGCGTGATTCTTGTAGAATTGCGTGGTCCTGTGGGTTAGAGCGTCATGTACGATTTTCACTTACCATGAGGCGGGCCAAAACGGCATGGGTTCGAATCCTCAGCTAGTCGCAGTGTTGTTAGTGATTCAATACCACTCGTTCGTGGTTACAATAATATAATATACTGCTTGTTGAGTTAGTACACCAAACTGGGAGTAGAAGGAAATTAGTGAAATTAGCTTAGAGGCGTCCACACCACCGTATGTCCTTGGGTAGCGAGTACAACATTCAGTGCTACTGGATGCTCTACTCTTAAGGATTGCGTGGTTCAGTGGACTAGAGTGTTATATAAATTTATATATATATATATATATATATATATATATATATACTATATATGTGTGTGTGTGTAACTATTAGTGCCACCACGAGTGACAACACTGTTGATGCCACCAGTGATGGCACCACTTTTGGCACCATTGGTGACAACACTGGTGGCACTAGTGTTGTCAGTCGAGTCTCAGTCTCACAAATTTCAGCAGTAATTTCACGCCAATTTGCTGGAGATCCTCAGGATTTTAGTATTGATTAATGTAGACCCCGAGTGTGTGTGTGTGTGTGTGTGTGTGTGTGTGTACTCACCTAATTGTGATTGCAGGGGTCGAGACTCAGCTCCTGGCCCCGCCTCTTCGCTGTCCGCTACTGGGTCTCTGCTCTCCCTGCTCCATGAGCTTTATCATACCTTGTCTTAAAACTATGTATGGTTCCTGCCTCCACTATATCTTTCTCTAGACTATTCCACTTCCTGACTACTCTGTGGCTGAAGAAATGCTTCCTAACATCCCTTTGACTCATCTGAGTCTTCAGCTTCCAGTTGTGTCCCCTTGTTTCTGTGTTCCCTCTCTGGAACATCCTGTCACTGTCTACCTTGTCAATTCCCCGCAGTATTTTGTATGTCGTTATCATGTCTCCTCTGACCCTTCTTTCCTCCAGTGTTGTTAGTCCTATTTCCCTCAACTTCCCTTAACTCTGTGTGCGTGTGTGTGTGTGCGTGTGTGTGTGTGTGTGTGTGTGTGTGTGTTGTGTGTGTAAGTAGTGAGGGGTGAGGGGTGGAGACTGAAGGTACGAGGCTGTGTGGGTGGTAGTGTTGGTGGTAGTGTGGGTGGCAGTGTGGGTGGCAGTGTGGGTGGCAGTGTGGGTGACAGTGTTGGATTCAGTGTGGGTGGTAGTGTTGGTGGTAGTGTGGGTGGCAGTGTGGGTGGCAGTGTGGGTGGCAGTGTTGAATTCAGTGTGGGTGGTAGTTGGGATGATGGTTGACTGGGTGGGTCCTAGTACCGATCCTTGTGGAACTCCTCTGGACAATATCTCGCTATTTTCTTCCATTAAATATTCTTTGCTTCACTGTGGTGCCTTCCATGTTATTCCTGCCTTTTCTTTAACTTTTGTCCCAGTATCTCTTGTACCACTGTATCGATCGCTTTTTTTTACAGTTCGAAAAATATGCAGTCCACCCATGCATCTGTCTTCTGTCTAACTTCTGTTATCCTGATCATGGGACAGAATTTACCCTCTCTAATACAGTACTGGCTGTTGTTTACGAATCTGTTTCCCCAGGTACTCCACCATGTTCCACTGGTCTGTAGTTGAATGCTCAAACGTCTGTTTTGTTTCTTAAGGACTGGGACCCCACCATGTGAACCTCAACACAGAACGATCGCTAGCACCTGAGGGCCTCTCGTATTCATGACCCTCTGTTAAAGTCCCTGAGGGAGAGTACACGATCCAGTCTTGCTTGTTTATCTACTCTTTCTCTGGTTGTGTTCCTGATATATTGGTATGTAAGATTTTCCATCAGAACTTCCATCATCTCAGGTGTCCATGTTTGTGGTGTCCCGTGTGGCTCTGGGGCCCTCCTGGCTGCCGCCTTGGGGTTAAAGTGCCCACATGATTAACAGCTCTGCACTGATCATGTGGACTCTTGTGGCAGACCCTCTTATTGTGTTCACCATCTCATGTTGTTCTTGTTGTTGGAGGTGGTGGTGTTGTTGTTCTTGTTGTTGGCGGTGGTGGTGGTGTTCTGGAGGTGGTGGTGGTGGTGTTGTTCTTATTGGTGTTGCTATGAGTGTTCACTCACCTACATGTGGTTATAAGGTTCGAGTCGCTGCTCCTGACTCGGCCCTTTTGTTGGACGATATTGGGTTTATGTTCTCTCCTGGTTTCGAGATACTTATCGTACCTCTTCTTAAAACTACGTATGGATCTTGCCTTTGCCTTCACCACTCCACTGTCTAGGTGATTCCACTCCACACGTTCTTGTGACTCACCTTTGTTTTCAACTCTGTATGTGTGTGTGTGTGTGTGTGTGTGTGTGTGTGTGTGTGTGTGTGTGTGTGTGTGTATGTCCTGAGGGAGGCGCCCGTCAACAATGGTTAAAGCACTATGGAGGTGGCCAGAACCTACACCTTTAACATCACCACACCTTCCTTTACCACTACCACCATTGCTACCACCACCACCACCACTACCACCACCACTACTACCACCACTACTACCACCACCACCACCACCACCACCACTACCTCCACCACTACTACCACCACTACTACCACCACCACTACCACTACCACCACCACTACCACCACTACCACTACCACCACAACCACAACCACTACCACCACCACTACTACCACTGCCACCATCACCATCACCAACACCACCACCACCACCACAACCACCACAACCACCATAACCATTACCACTACCACCGCAACCACAACCATTACCACTACCACCACCACCACCATCACCACCACCACTACCACCACCACCAACACTGCCATCACCACCACCAGTCACATCACCACCACAACCATCACCACCACTACTACCACCATCAGTACTTCCACAACCACGCGCGCGCGCGTGCACACACACACAGACCTGGACAGGCTGGACACCTGGTCCTGCAACTGGCTCCTTGAATTTAACCCCGTCAAATAGAAAGTCATGAAGATCGGGGAAGGGAAAAGAAGACTGAAGACAGAGTATAGTCTAGGTGGTTAACGACTGCAAACCTCACTCAAGAAAAAAGATCTTGGGGTGAGTATAATACCGAGCACATCTCCTGAGGCACACATCAATCAGATAACTACTGCAGCATATGGGCGGCTGACAAACCTGAGAATAGCGTTCCGATACCTCATCAAGGAATCGTTCAAGACTCTGTACACCGTGTACGTCAGGCCCATACTGGAGTATGCAGCACCAGTTTGGAACCCACACCTGGTCAAGCACGTCACGAAATTAGAGAAAGTGCAAAGGTTTGCAACAAGGCTAGTTCCAGATCTAAGGGGATTGTCCTACGAAGAAAGGTTAAGGGAAATATGCCTGACGACACTGGAGTACAGGAGGGTTAGGGGAGACATGATAACGACATACAAAATACTGCGAGGAATTGACAAGGTGGACAGAGACAATGTTCCAGAGATGGGACACAGCAACAAGGGGACACAGTTGGAAGTTGAAGACTCAGATGAGTCAAAGAGATGTTAGGAAGTATTTCTTTAGTCATAGAGTTGTCGGAAAGTGGAATAGTCTGGCAAGTGACGTAGTGGAGGAGGAACCATACATAGTTTTAAGACGAAGTATGATAAAGCTCATGGAGCAGGGAGAGAGAGAACCTAGTAGCGGTCAGTGAAGAGGCGGGGCCAGGAGCTATGTATCGACCCCTGAAACCACAAATAGGTGAGTACAGATAGGTGAGTACACACACACACACACACACACACACACACACATACACACACGTGACTATATAAGCGCCCACACTTTTAATCCCCACTCAGGTAATCTTTGATAATTCCCTGTACAGGCGTATACGCACGAGCACGTCATTTCTGATACCCCACACACTCATGACCTCATGTTTATAGTGTGTGTTGGTTACCTTGCAGAGTGGGACATCCTGCAGTTGCTAAGTATCAACGGGTCACAGACGGGAGTGTCAGCAGCCAAGGGCCCCATCCCTGACACTCCAGCCTGGAGGCTGAGAGCTCTCTATGACAACATTCAGCTGGACTCCAGCATCGTTCCCAAGGTTTGTTTACACCTGCTTCACACACTACCATGGCCAGATATGAGCAGTAATTGACCTTTGGAACACTCAGATATCTCTTTCTGATAGAATTTTTCGTCAATTAAGATAACTAAGCAACATTGCAGGTGTATCTAGCAACCTGTCAATTTTGTGTTCTATATGTAATAAATATGCAAAACAACCACTGTGGAAAAAATAGTAAACTTCGAAGCGCTTTCTTGATTTCTCACATGATCAAGGACCTGTAAAAATAAAATAATAGCAGAAAATATATAAAGGCGAGATTACATCTCACGGTTGTGGGGAGTAATCTCGCCCTTACAAGTCTTCTGTTCTATTATTTTCACAGGTCCTTAATAATGTAAGAAATCACGAAAGAGCTTAGGAGTTCACTATTTTTTTTAAAGTGGTTGTTTTGCATATTGTGGTATCACCTATTTACTGTGATCTTATTGCATGTTAATATGTATGTGTTGTCACTGATTTGTACAGATGTCCTCTGATTGCAAGATGTTGCAGTGTCTGACAACTTGTCAGACACTGCAACATCATGGAGCACCGATTTGTAGTTTTGTAGGATCGAGACTCAGCTCCTGGCCTCGAATTTCATCTGTATCACTGACAGATAACCTCATGGGCCTTATAATGTCTACTCTTGAAGCTGTGTATTGAGTTTGCCTCAACCACGGCCTCGTCCAAGTCATTCCACTTTTCAACTACCCTGAGACTAAAGAAAAAAAATTCTTATATTTCTATGTTTATCTGTGTTTGAGGCTTCCATCTCTGTCCCTCTTGATCCTGGGGCTATGGGGTGTATGGGGGGGGGAGTTGAATGGTAACTCTAGCCTTTTTGTGTTGCAATCAACACATCAATCAGAAGCTTGCAATGTTGCAGAAATGCGTAGGAGGTCCCAGCAGATTCGTTCGGTGGAACGTTCTTGCTAAGACTAAGGTAGGGAGGCCGGGGACGCTTAGTTCCTCAGGCATAACAGTGCCAGGTGCCAGCAAGATTACGCATTATAGGAATAGAAGACAGTCAGCCCACAAGCACTGGTAATGGAGTGATTATCTAGCAAACTTAACATTAGTAACATGAAAATTATAAAAAATTCGGTCAGACTTTGGGACGATATAGAAGACTTTACATTGGGAATATAGATGTGTCTGTCATTTGCCTTAGTAATTTTCATTGAAAATTAAGAAAACAGGTCTACGGTAGACTCGCTTAAAACTAAAGGGAGGCATCTATAGTCTATCCAAGGACAGACAGCCGTAGTTTATCTATTCTACCAGACTCTTTGAGCAGACGCTGGTCTAACCCAAGACGGCAGAGAATCAAACACTAATTCCTTGGAGTGGAACCATGACACTTAAGACAATCCAAAGTATTCGTATATGTGTCTGGTTTTTGGTTATGCACAACAGCCTCAATTATAAATGAATCGAGCATGAATGGTCCACAACTACCATTATATAATGAATGTTGATCACGTTTTATAATTGCCGATTCTAAAATATTTCTTTGCAGCCATGAATTACATGGAACTAGGACTTTGGCTTCTGACCAGTTAGCACAGGATTGTTGCAAACTCCGTGTGAGGTTGAAGATCGCACTTGACTCTTGAGCTGCTCTTATCGTATATTGATGTTGTGTTATTCTAGCATGTAGAGGTTTACCAGTCTGTCCCACATAAGTTGCAGCCTTGGCACCCAATCCTGTACACACCACCAACACAATGTTGAGGGAATTCTGGATCAACATATTCTTAACAGTCAGTGAATTCTTAAAAATAACTTGTATATTGAATCTCTCTTAAGGCATTTGACAGGAATGAGATAAATTCTCAATGAATGGCAGAACAAGAACATTCTTGGTTTGAGGAGTTATTCTAGGTTCTTAAGTATCATTGTTCCACTCCAAGGAATTAGGGTTTGATTCTCTGCCATCTTGGGTTAGACCAGCGTCTGCTCAAAGAGTCTGGGAGGATAGATAAACTATGGCTGTCTGTCCTCGGACCAACTATAGATGCCTCCCTTTACTTTTAAGGGAGTCTACCATAGACCCATTTTCTTAATTTCACGAAAAATTCCTGAGACAAATTCTAGATACATCAATATTCCCAATGCAAAGTCTTTTATATCGTCCTGAAGTCTAAGGAAAGTTTTTATAATTGTCATTTTACTAATGTTAAGTTAGCTAGGTAATCACTCCATTACCAGTGCTTGATTGTCTTCTATTCCAGTAATACTCAATCTTGCTGGCACTTGGCACTGTTATGCTTGGGGCACTAGGCGTCTCCTGCTTCCCTTCCTTAGTCTTAGCAAGAACGTTCCACCGAACGAATATGCTGGGACCTCCTACGCATTTCTGCAACATTGCAAGCTCCTTATGATGTATTGATTGCAATACGTAAGACCTAGAGCTATCATTCAACTCCCCCTATGGTTGTCAGTACTAACCCACGACTCTCCCACAGCACTAAAGCACGACTCTGCCACAGTACTAACCCACGACTCTGCCACAGCACTAAAGCACGACTCTGCCACAGTACTAACCCACGACTCTCCCACAGCACTAAAGCACGACTCTGCCACAGTACTAACCCACAGCACTAAAGCACGACTCTGCCACAGTAATAACCCACGACTCTCCCACAGTACTAACCCACGACTCTGCCACAGTACTAACCCACGACTCTGCCACAGTACTAACCCACGACTCTGCCACAGTACTAACCCACGACTCTGCCACAGTACTAACCCACGACTCTGCCACAGTACTAACCCACGACTCTGCCACAGTACTAACCCACGACTCTCCCACAGATCGCCTCAACACTTCACGACCAGCTCAGTCTCTACTTTGTGTACAAACAACACAAGAAGACTCTGGGGTCACTTATCTCCATCAACCTACCAGGCAAGATCAAGCCTTTCCTCCAGGTGTGTAGCACAGGTGTGACACCGGCCTCCAGGTGTGTAGCACATGTATGTCAGGCCTCCAGGTGTGTAGCACATGTATGACAGGCCTCCAAGTGTGTAGCACATGTATGTCAGGCCTCCAGGTGTGTAGCACATGTATGACAGGCCTCCAGGTGTGTAGCACATGTATGACAGGCCTCCAGGTGTGTAGCACATGTATGACAGGCCTTCAGGTGTGTAGCACAGGTGTGACAGGCCTCCAGGTGTGTAGCACATGTATGGCAGGCCTTCAGGTGTGTAGCACAGGTGTGACAGGCCTCCAGGTGTGTAGCACATGTATGTCAGGCCTCCAGGTGTGTAGCACATGTATGACAGGCCTCCAGGTGTGTAGCACATGTATGACAGGCCTTCAGGTGTGTAGCACAGGTGTGACAGGCCTCCAGGTGTGTAGCACATGTATGCCAGGCCTTCAGGTGTGTAGCACAGGTGTGACACCGGCCTCCAGGTGTGTAGCACATGTATGACAGACCTCCAGGTGTGTAGAAGAGGTGTGACAGTTTTACAGATGTGTAGCACAGGTGTGTGACAGTCCTACAGGTGTGTAGCACAGGTGTGACACCGGCCTCCAGGTGTGTAGCACATGTATGACAGACCTCCAGGTGTGTAGAAGAGGTGTGACAGTTTTACAGATGTGTAGCACAGGTGTGTGACTATTCCTACAGGTGTGTAGCACAGGTGTGACACGGCCTCCAGGTGTGTATGACACCAGGTGTGACACACAGGGCACACAGTGTGTAGCACAGGTGTGATACATACAGTGCACTATTGGCACTACACGCACATGTTAGCACTAATAAGTATTACAATAATTGTCATCACACACATACACACACACACACACACACACACACACACACACACACACACACACACACACACACACACACACACACACACACACACACTAACAGTACGTTCTATCACAGGTGATCTCCAATCTTAAGTCCCAACACCTGAACCTGGTCTACCACATCAAAGAAGACACCAAGACCCACCAAGCCTCCTTCAAGCTTCCAGACAAGGTCAGTAATACTCCGTCATATACAATACTCCTGTGTATATATACGTGTTTATACTATGACTTCGATATTCCTCTATCCTTCTTGCTCTTTCCACGGCCTCCTGTGTATTTCTCTCTCCCTGTCTCTGTGATGATGCAGATATCTTGATGCAAATTTCTGTGTCTGCTGTGTATGTGATAGTAACTCCAGCTCTGCTGGGAGGAAACCTTTGTTGTTGTCGTAGCTGATGAACCTTAACTGCAATACTGAGCCATATTCTCATTGTCCTACTGGAGTCTGACACCTCAAGCTGACACTACTGGAGTCTGACACCTCAGGCTGACACCACTGGAGTCTCTCAGCTCAGGCTGACACTACTGAAGTCTCTCAGCTCAGGCTGACACTACTGAAGTCTCCCAGCTCAGGCTGACACTACTGAAGTCTCCCAGCTCAGGCTGACACTACTGAAGTCTCCCAGCTCAGGCTAACACTACTGAAGTCTCCCAGCTCAGGCTAACACTACTGAAGTCTCCCAGCTCAGGCTGACACTACTGAAGTCTCCCAGCTCAGACTGACACTACTGAAGTCTCCCAGCTCAGACTGACACTACTGACGTCTCCCAGCTCAGGCTGACACTACTGAAGTCTCCCAGCTCAGACTGACACTACTGAAGTCTCCCAGCTCAGGCTGACACTACTGAAGTCTCCCAGCTCAGGCTGACACTACTGAAGTCTCCCAGCTCAGGCTGACACTACTGAAGTCTCCCAGCTCAGGCTGACACTACTGAAGTCTCCCAGCTCAGACTGACACTACTGAAATCTCCCAGCTCAGGCTGACACTACTGAAGTCTCCCAGCTCAGACTGACACTACTGAAGTCTCCCAGCTCAGACTGACACTACTGAAGTACACATGTGCAACAGTTGTGTATCTTTATTGATGAAACGTTTCGCCCAGACTGCAGACCTCTTCAGTCAAAAACAGAGTTGATGTGTGTAGTGCTGGTGAAGACTGATAGTCCAAACTGGAGGAGAACAAGCATGAGGAGACATGTCCAGTCTTACTGGGTACCTGATGTTTGTAGTATGGTGGACCAGTGGATAAATGCATCGAGAAATTTATCTAGTGTCTCGGGAGGCTGGATAAATGTCACAGGTTCGATTCCCGGTCAGTCGCAGTATTGTATATATATATATATATATATATATATATATATATATATATATATATATATATATATATATATATATATATATATATATATATATATATAGTATATTTATTTATGTATGTATGAATGTGTGTGTGTGTGTGAATGTATAATATTCTCGGTCGTGACCAACACATGAAGACTAATTCCCATTTATTCATTCAGTAGCTGTCGGTCCATAAAGACTGACTTTATCAATGTTTATATAAGTATCTGAAATATAACTTTCCCATTCTCCTTTCAGAGTGCAGACACTCTCCTTTCAGAGTGCAGACTCTACTTTCAGAGTGCAGACACTCTCCTTTCAGAGTGCAGACTCTACTTTCAGAGTGCAGACACTCTCCTTTCAGAGTGCAGACTCTACTTTCAGAGTGCAGACTCTACTTTCAGAGTGCAGACACTCTCCTTTCAGAGTGCAGACTCTACTTTCAGAGTGCAGACACTCTCCTTTCAGAGTGCAGACACTCTCCTTTCAGAGTGCAGACTCTACTTTCAGAGTGCAGACTCTACTTTCAGAGTGCAGACTCTCCTTTCAGAGTGCAGACTCTCCTTTCAGAGTGCAGACACTCTCCTTTCAGAGTGCAGACTCTACTTTCAGAGTGCAGACTCTACTTTCAGAGTGCAGACTCTACTTTCAGAGTGCAGACACTCTCCTTTCAGAGTGCAGACTCTACTTTCAGAGTGCAGACTCTACTTTCAGAGTGCAGACTCTAC
The DNA here is from genome assembly GCA_009830355.1 of Cherax destructor. Taxonomy (NCBI): domain Eukaryota; kingdom Metazoa; phylum Arthropoda; class Malacostraca; order Decapoda; family Parastacidae; genus Cherax; species Cherax destructor. The sequence goes on from WNWK01000314.1 coordinate 73,381, forward strand.
TTTCAGAGTGCAGACACTCTCCTTTCAGAGTGCAGACTCTACTTTCAGAGTGCAGACTCTACTTTCAGAGTGCAGACTACTTTCAGAGTGCAGACACTCTCCTTTCAGAGTGCAGACTCTACTTTCAGAGTGCAGACACTCTCCTTTCAGAGTGCAGACTCTACTTTCAGAGTGCAGACACTCTCCTTTCAGAGTGCAGACTCTACTTTCAGAGTGCAGACTCTACTTTCAGAGTGCAGACTACTTTCAGAGTGCAGACTCTACTTTCAAAGTGCAGACACTCTCCTTTCAGAGTGCAGACTCTACTTTCAGAGTGCAGACTCTACTTTCAGAGTGCAGACTCTACTTTCAGAGTGCAGACTACTTTCAGAGTGCAGACTACTTTCAGAGTGCAGACACTCTCCTTTCAGAGTGCAGACTCTACTTTCAGAGTGCAGACACTCTCCTTTCAGAGTGCAGACACTCTCCTTTCAGAGTGCAGACTCTACTTTCAGAGTGCAGACTCTACTTTCAGAGTGCAGACTCTACTTTCAGAGTGCAGACTCTCCTTTCAGAGTGCAGACACTCTCCTTTCAGAGTGCAGACTCTACTTTCAGAGTGCAGACTCTACTTTCAGAGTGCAGACTCTACTTTCAGAGTGCAGACTCTACTTTCAGAGTGCAGACACTCTCCTTTCAGAGTGCAGACTCTACTTTCAGAGTACAGACTCTACTTTCAGAGTGCAGACTCTACTTTCAGAGTGCAGACACTCTCCTTTCAGAGTGCAGACTCTACTTTCAGAGTGCAGACTCTACTTTCAGAGTGCAGACTACTTTCAGAGTGCAGACACTCTCCTTTCAGAGTGCAGACTCTACTTTCAGAGTGCAGACACTCTCCTTTCAGAGTGCAGACTCTACTTTCAGAGTGCAGACACTCTCTTTTCAGAGTGCAGACTCTACTTTCAGAGTGCAGACTCTACTTTCAGAGTGCAGACTACTTTCAGAGTGCAGACTCTACTTTCAAAGTGCAGACACTCTCCTTTCAGAGTGCAGACTCTACTTTCAGAGTGCAGACTCTACTTTCAGAGTGCAGACTCTACTTTCAGAGTGCAGACTACTTTCAGAGTGCAGACTACTTTCAGAGTGCAGACACTCTCCTTTCAGAGTGCAGATTCTACTTTCAGAGTGCAGACTCTACTTTCTACCTCTAGGATTAAACCTCAGCTAACCGGTTTCCCCTGAATCCCTTCATAATAATTAATAACACTTGAAATCACTCTGATCTGATGCACTTACGCACGACTGCTCTGTGTTCAAGCCCTTAGCACTTAAAACCTCTTTTATCCCCTCCCTCCAACCCCTCCTGAGGCGACCCCTGCTCTTTCCTTCCAATGTATATTTATAAACTCTCCTGGTCCTCCTGTTCTGCTCTAACGTGTCAAAATATTCAGACTACCTCAACAATCATTCCTCAGACCTTGAAATGTTTCCTTTCCAACCACTACACAATCTTCTGATCCCCAAGCATCGTATTCACTGCATAATATTTACACCAATCATTGCTCTCAGACGTCAAATCTTCACTGCCTCCAGCCTCCTCCTCGCTATAACGTTTAAAACCCATGCCTCGCATCCATATATTAGTATTGGTACCACTATACTCTTGTACATTCCCCTTTCCCCTCCATAGATAAACTTGTTTCTCTCCATTTTTCACAGCTCCATGTCAGAAAGTTCACTCTCAGATATGTAAACAAACTTACCTCCTCATACTCCCTTCAGTCTGATACCCAACCTTTCCTTACCTAAATAATTTGTTGCTCTCATTATCTTGAGCTTGTGTTTGTGTTTGTGTGTGTGTGTGTGTGTGTGTGTGTGTGTGTGTGTGTGTGTGTGTGTGTGTCACACTACCATCATCAGTAACATCTCTCCACAGCGGTAATATAAAATATCATCATGGTATAAACCTTGGTATTAGATACCATCAAATTGATTTAGAAAGACAATTAAGCAAACACTAGGACATAGTTATCAGAAAACGTTTCGCCCATGGGATCTTGATCACTTTTAACACACCGAGGTTAAAAGAACAATATATAGTCTCTTTTTAACCTCTGTGAGTTAGAAGTGATCAAGGTCCCAGGAGCGAAACGTTTTCTAATATATGTGTCCTAGTGTTTTCTTAGCTGTCTTTCCAAATAATGAAATGTCCTCACTGAAGCCATAAATAAAGTTGGCGTCTTAGAATCAATCTCAGTCTTGCCACTACATGAAGGCAACAGAGAGAAGTCTCTCGTCTCAGTGTTTTGACAATCTGGCTACATCTTAACCCCGGAAACAGACATGCAAGAAATAAACACAAAACAATAATAATTGCTGAGTTAAAGGGCCAGGTCATATACACTCCTGATGCTGTGTATAGTGTTTGCGTTCACCACCTGCTTCCTGGTCAGCCCGTAAGATTCTGAGTCTCTGAGTATCTTCTTCCCTGGTCATGAGTCTGTGGAAGTTGCGGTGTGGAACACAGTCGTTCCTCAAGTCGTCCATTGTGCTGCGTATTCGTGTTCTGAAATACGTGTTTGGAGGTTTGTGGATGTCTCGCCGAAGTATAATACGCATACCCCTGCAGAGGATTAAACCTTGTGGCGTCTCTTTCTGGTGATGTCGGATACGTGTTGGTGTGGAGGACTATGTATCTCCTCTCTGGGGTATCTTCTCCGGGTGAGATGAAGATGCCTTGCATATATCTTAGTTTTCGTCTGAAGACGGCTGCCCTCCAGCCGAAACTTTCCATCAATAAAGACACCTAGGTGTTGCACTTGTGTCTTATTTATTAACTTTGAGGGATGTGACACCGACACATGTACTCTGAGGTGCAGAAATACCTTGACTTCCTCCATACTTCTTCCCTACATCATAACCACTAACCTTCCCTACTTTTGAGTTCTTCTCTTAAAGTTCCACTTTTAAAGTTCTACTTTTAGAGTTCTCTTAAAATTTTATTTACTTTTAGAGTAGGAAGAAATAAAAGAATAAAACTTATAAAGTCACGGCTGAAGCAATTCACCTTAAACCCAAAATTCTGAACAGAGTGATGCAGCAGTAGGAGACGTAATCAAAGGTGGGCGGAGCCCCACGTAGTGTAAGTGGGCAGCACGCCTTGTATCCGTGTATCCTCACTCAGTGTTACACTGACACAGGTTGGATGGACGTGGACGAGGCTGCTGATCAGTATCAATCAGACGGACGTGCGCGTGTGGATCAACTGTGCAACTACGACAAGCAACGTCTGGCTGGACACATCGATCTGCAGATACCTGAGGGAGGGTTACTGTACTTCCGTCAGGAACCTGGACTCAAGAACAAGCTGATTGTGAGTACTTGTTACTGGCTGACCTTTGGTGTGAGTAACTGACACTGAGTGATCTTTGGTGTGTGACCTTAGGTGTAACACTGAGGACATTTGGTATGAGTAGCATAGTGTGACCTTTGGTGTGAGTAACTGACACTGAGTGATCTTTGGTGTAACACTGAGTGACCTTGGTGTAACACTGATCTTTGGTGTAACACTATGTGACCTTAAGTGTAGCACTGATCTTTGGTGTAACACTGTGTGACCTTTGGTGTAACACTGATCTTTGGTGTAACACTGAGTGACCTTAGGTGTAACACTGATCTTTGGTGTAACACTGTGTGACCTTAGGTGTAACACTGTGTGACCTTAGGTGTAACACTGATCTTTGGTGTAACACTAGTGACCTTAGGTGTAACACTGATCTTTGGTGTAACACTGTGTGACCTTAGGTGTAACACTGATCTTTGGTGTAACACTGAGTGACCTTAGGTGTAACACTGATCTTTGGTGTAACACTGAGTGACCTTGGTGTAACACTGATCTTTGGTGTAACACTGTGTGACCTTAGGTGTAACACTGATCTTTGGTGTAACACTATGTGACCTTAGGTGTAACACTGATCTTTGGTGTAACACTGAGTGACCTTGGTGTAACACTGATCTTTGGTGTAACACTATGTGACCTTAGGTGTAACACTGATCTTTGGTGTAACACTGTGTGACCTTTGGTGTAACACTGATCTTTGGTGTAACACTGAGTGACCTTAGGTGTAACACTGATCTTTGGTGTAACACTGTGTGACCTTAGGTGTAACACTGTGTGACCTTAGGTGTAACACTGATCTTTGGTGTAACACTATGTGACCTTAGGTGTACACGATCTTGTGTAACACGTGACCTTTGGTGTAACACTGATCTTTGGTGTAACACTGAGTGACCTTGGTGTAACACTGATCTTTGGTAACATGTGACCTGGTGTAACACTGTGTGACCTTGGTGTAACACTGATCTTTGGTGTAACTTGTGCTTAGTGTAACACTGATCTTTTTACACTGATGACCTTTGTTAACACTGATCTTTGTGTAACCTGTTGACCTTAGGTGTACTTGTGTGACCTTAGTGTACCTGATCTTTGTAACACTATGTACCTTGGTGTAACACTGATCTTTTGTACACTGAGTGCCTAGTGTAACACTGATCTGTGTAACACTATGTGTACTATGTTGAAATGATCACACTGATGTTTATGTAACACTGATCTTTGAGTGCCAACACTGAGTCTTTGTGTAACTATGTTGGTAACACTGAGTGATTTTGGTTACACTGTTTTGGGGAACACTGATTGTGTCATGTCTTTGGTGACACTGAGTGATGCTTTATGTTACTATGTTGAGTGCCACCACTGAGTGTGTTTATGTTACTATGTTGAGTGCCATCACTGAGTGTGTTTATGTTACTATGTTGAGTGCCACCACTGAGTATGTTTATGTTACTATGTTGAGTGCCACCACTGAGTATGTTTATGTTATTATGTTGAGTGCCATACCTGAGTGTGTTTATGTTACTATGTTGAGTGCCACCACTGAGTGTTTATGTTGCTGTGTTGCAGGGCAGCATCCAGATGGCTAAGTTGATGAACTTCAGTGAGAACGACCGGGTATGGAACTGCTCCTACGACTCCCAGTTTGGCCCAGGTTGGCGCCCGCCTCTCATTGGCTAACTCACTAGCCCAGTCGTCGCCCAGCCTGCCCTCCCATTGGCTAACTCTCTCGCCCAGTCGTCTTCCCCATCCCCAAGAAAGTAGCCCAGGCAGCCTGTCCTACCGCTCAGCTAAGGACTTCCCAATAACAGCGCTGTGAGCTCAAAGCTAACACTTGGCCGGCTGGGCTCAGCAGAGCTATCCCAAGCTAACTCACTACCCACCTGCTGCCCAACACTTCTACCACTGCTCTCCTCTAACCTCACATAACACGCATGATGCAACAACTGACACAGGTCCTGATATCAACGTGTGTGTTATTAACGCTGTACATTAGCTACCAGTCTGTACAGATAACGGGAGTACCGTTGTTATTACCAGTCTGTACAGATAACGGGAGTACCGTTGTTAGTACTGAAGTGTTAGTGGTCTGTCTATCAGGAAGCAGGACACTGATTTGGCAGTCCTTCGCCTCTGGCAAGATTCTTCTTGGATGATATATATGTTTTTATTTTGTATTTACAGAGATGGACTTACGGGATAAATTTCCTGACTTGCGGAACTTGACGCTCAAAAAATGCTATATTTCTGTACCCATTTTGGTGAAGGCGTATCTTCTATCTTCGAATCATGTGAAATTGACCCTTTTTTTAACTGGATTTATATGTTAAAACCTTTTGCCTCAGCTCATTTCTTTCTAAGATACACTTTTACACACCTTTCATGACGCCCATCAGAGTCTACTGACACCAAGGTACCTAATTATTACAAGGTGAATATGGGCAACATGTATTAGGAGATCTGACCATAAGTCAGTAGGACACCCCAGGATGCCACCCAGAACAGTCGAGTCAAACCCAGGTGCCTATTTGCTTCTGATAGTTTGGGAGCTGACACAACTATCGTAAGAGGAAAGTCATGAATTAAGTCAAGTCAGGAGAATTTAAGCTTTTTGGTAAGTGAGAAACCCACTTTTGTATACAAGGAAGACTGAGGATCAAGCCAGCGTTCCTGCAAACCCAGAAGTGTAAGAGTAAGCCACTGAATTGTCTCCTGAAGTGGGTTATTGAGTCTATTACTGTAGAGGGTTGCTAGAATTGAGGAAATGTTTCCAAAGATCTTAGAAAATGGTCATACATGATGTTTTGTTTATCGGTATTTACCGTACGCACTTGCGCGTAAGCGCGAGCGCGCGCACACACACACACACACACACACACACAACAACAACAACAACAAAAATCACATACATACAAACCGCTTCAGTTAGTCATTATATTATACCTGCAAAAGTTCGTATACCTAATATACAAAAACATACATGATATACACGCACATACTCATTGTGTATAATATACATGTATATGAGTGTGTGTGAATATGATAAGTAAGACACATGTGCAAGAGTCAGGTGTTTTTATTCCATAACGTTTCGCCCACAGAGCAGGCTTCTTCAGTCGAGTACAGAGGAGGCAACAGAAGCAGTAGATATACTAAGACGATGTCATCAGTCCATCAACCTTGAAAACGTAGTTTTGAGGTGGTCAGTCCCTCACTGTTGAACATGTGCCTTACTTATCACCATATGAATTTGTAATAGATAATATTGATAAATGATTTACAGTTAAGTGGCAGACATAAATTCCAGACATTTACGTGCATTCAATATACCTATGTACACCCATGTACATTCAGTACACTGGTAAAAAGCTCTGTACCGCAAGGCACAGTACTCACCCCACTTCTGTTTCTCGTTGTGATATCCAACAGTGAGGAGCACGGTACTACGGTGCTCATAGCACCTTAATATCCTTTGCTGATGACACTAGCCAGAATGTCTGTGAGAGTGGCGTCTGTTGAACAATGACAGGATCTTCCACTGGACCTCAGACTCAAGTATGGTGTTTATCGAGGACAAGTTTCAATTGCTCCTCTGTGGAAGACTGGAGGAAATAATGACTGTAACGGAGTACTAGACAAACTCAAATCATGTGCGAGACATAGGAGTAATGATGTTAGAAGATCTCACATTCAAGGCTGACATCAATGATGTTATTATTACCGCAAGTAAAATAGGCTGGATAACCACAGCTTTCAAGACAAGAGATGCTGAGCCAGTGATACTTTAGGTCACCGGTTCTCTCCAGGCTGGAATACTGCTGCATACTGACGGTCTCCAGGCTGGAATACTGCTGCATACTGACGGTCTCCAGGCTGGAATACTGCTGCATACTGACGGTCTCCAGGCTGGAATACTGCTGCATACTGACGGTCTCCAGGCTGGAATACTGCTGCATACTGACGGTCTCCAGGCTGGAATACTGCTGCATACTGACGGTCTCCAGGCTGGAATACTGCTGCATACTGACGGTCTCCAGGCTGGAATACTGCTGCATACTGACGGTCTCCAGGCTGGAATACTGCTGCATACTGACGGTCTCCTGGCTGGAATACTGCTGCATACTGACGGCCTCCTGGCTGGAATACTGCTGCATACTGACGGCCTCCAGGCTAGAATACTGCTGCATACTGACGGCCTCCAGGCTAGAATACTGCTGCATACTGACGGCCTCCAGGCTAGAATACTGCTGCATACTGACGGCCGCCTTCAAGCGGGAAAAAATGCTGACAACTTTCACTGCTGGTATACACTCAATCATCTGAACTATTGGAAACTCTTTAAGTCCCTTCAACTGTATTCCATTCGTTGACGAGAAAACTACATAATAATTTACACCTGCAAGAGCCTGGAGGGACTGTTCCTAAACCTGAACAACGAAATTATTCCGTATGACAACAAGTGACTTTGAAGACAGTGCAAAAATGCCTTCACTAAATAGCATGGAAGCGACGAGTATACTTAAAAGGACCTCGATGAGTGTTAGAGGTCCTCGACTCTCCAATGGCCTCCCTCCATGCCTGCAGGGAATTACCAACAAACCTCTGGCTGTCTTCAAAGGGGAATTGGACAGGTTCTTCAAATCAGTTCCTGACTAGCCAGGCTGTGGTTCGTAATTTGGACAGCGTGCAGCCAGCAGTAACAGCTTAGTTGATCAGGTCCAGATCATCCAGAAGACCTGGCCTGGGACCGAATCAAGGTCCTTCAAGTGTGCTCTAGTGTGTCCTCTCTAATTCACCTGACAATATAGGGTAGAATCCTGCAGTTTTGCATGTAGTAGGTGGCAACACTGCCAGGAACACGTTATGCTGTCGTATAAGGTGACAACACTGCCAGGAACACGTTATGCTGTCGTATAAGGTGACAACACTGCCAGGAACAAGTTATGCTGTCGTATAAGGTGACAACACTGCCAGGAACAAGTTATGCTGTCGTATAAGGTGACAACACTGCCAGGAACAAGTTATGCTGTCGTATAAGGTGACAACACTGCCAGGAACAAGTTATGCTGTCGTATAAGGTGACAACACTGCCAGGAACAAGTTATGCTGTCGTATAAGGTGACAACACTGCCAGGAACAAGTTATGCTGTCGTATAAGGTGACAACACTGCCAGGAACAAGTTATGCTGTCGTATAAGGTGACAACACTGCCAGGAACAAGTTATGCTGTCGTATAAGGTGACAACACTGCCAGGAACAAGTTATGCTGTCGTATAAGGTGACTACACTGCCAGGAACAAGTTATGCTGTCGTATAAGGTGACTACACTGCCTGGAACAATGGACAACTGACAGTTCAGAGAGTAACGATGTTTCGGCTGCTCGTGGACAATCGTCAGGGTGCGCGTGAGAGAAACGTAGAGGCAATCAAGAGACTGGTCAACTCAAGAGGTCAGAAGAAAAGTCAGGTAACGTGACCCAATCTTAGCACCTTTAACGGTACCTCCACCTCTGTATCTACAATGGTACCTGCATCTCTGTATCTACAATGGTACCTGCACCTCTGTATCTACAATGGTACCTGCATCTCTGTATCTACAATGGTACCTGCACCTCTGTATCTACAATGGTACCTTCACATCTGCAGTGGCTAAGAAAAAACAGACTGTGTATGTGAAGGATGGAAGAGGAGAGGAAGGGTCTGTGAAGGATGGAAGAGGAGTGGATAGGACTGTGAGGGCTAGGAAAGGAATTGATAGCTATATTTGGGATAATTTCGGGAGGGAACATTTTGTGAGAATTCTTTGGTCGACACGAAGGTCAGAAAGATGACCTCAACTACTACTGTGTTCCTTAAGTCGATCTGAAAAAAGTGACCAATTTTACCTGTGTATTGAAAAGGCTAAGAGAACAGCAGTGACCCGAACCTTCCTGTCACCTCGTCCCTCATGTCTCTGCCTTGTCCTCACCTCTCCACCTGTCCTGTCACCTCACCTGCTGACCTCTGTCTACCTCTTACCACTTCATGTGTACTATGCCCTCTCTTTCTCCACTTAATAATAGTTTGAAGCGAGATAAATGGGGTATGAGAGGAGAATAGTGTCAGTGTGTAATAGAGAAGTGAGAGTGAATCAGAGGTGATGGTTAGTGGATAATGAAAGAATGGTGGGTTAGCGTGAGGAGGTGAGGTGTGGGTATAGAACTGCAGTAGAAGTTTGTGTATACAGCAGGGTGGGTGCAGGTGGCAAGAGCAATGATTGGTGGAATGATGAGGTGACTGTGGAGGCAATGTGTCTGAGGCAGTGAGGCAGTAAATAGCACTAGAAGTGAGAGTAGAGGCAGTGTGTGAGGCAGTAAACAGCACCAGAAGTGAGCGTGGAGGCAGTGTGTGAGGCAGTGAGTAAGGCAGTAAGCAGCATGATAATTGAGAGTAGAGGCAGTTTGTGAGGCAGTGTGTGAGGCAGTGTGTGAGGCAGTGAGGCAGTGTGTGAGGCAGTGTGTGAGGCAGTGTGTGAGGCAGTGTATGAGGCAGTGAGTGAGGCAGTGTGTGAGGCAGTGTGTGAGGCAGTGAGTGAGGCAGTGAGTGAGGCAGTGTGTGAGGCAGTGTGTGAGGCAGTGTGTGAGGCAGTGAGTGAGGCAGTGAGTGAGGCAGTGTGTGAGGCAGTGAGTGAGGCAGTGTGTGAGGCAGTGTGTGAGGCAGTGAGTGAGGCAGTGAGTGAGGCAGTGAGTGAGGCAGTGAGTGAGGCAGTGTGTGTGAAGCAGTGTGTGAGGCAGTGTGTGAGGCAGTGTGTGAGGCAGTGTGTGAGGCAGTGTGTGAGGCAGTGTGTGAGGCAGTGTGTGAGGCAGTGTGTGAGGCAGTGTGTGAGGCAGTGTGGAGGCAGTGTGAGGCAGTGTGTGAGGAGTGATGAGGGCAGTGATGAGGCATGTTGGAGTGAGAGAAAGGATAATGCAGGTAAGATAGATGGGCTTTGGGCTGAGAGAATAATAGCAGGTGGAAGATACAGTGTGGAATGATCTTACAGGTGGAAGATAGTGTGGAATGATCTTACAGGTGGAAGATACAGTGTGGAATGATCTTACAGGTGGAAGATAGTGTGGAATGATCTTACAGGTGGAAGATAGTGTGGAATGATCTTACAGGTGGAAGATAGTGAAAGTGTGGAATGATCTTACAGGTGGAAGATAGTGTGGAATGATCTTACAGGTGGAAGATAGTGTGGAATGATCTTACAGGTGGAAGATAGTGTGGAATGATCTTACAGGTGGAAGATAGTGTGGAATGATCTTACAGGTGGAAGATAGTGTGGAATGATCTTACAGGTGGAAGATAGTGTGGAATGATCTTACAGGTGGAAGATAGTGTGGACTGATCTTACAGGTGGAAGATACAGTGTGGAATGATCTTACAGGTGGAAGATACAGTGTGGAATGATCTTACAGGTGGAAGATACAGTGTGGAATGATCTTACAGGTGGAAGATACAGTGTTACAGGTGGAAGATACAGTATGGAAATATCTTACAGGTGGAAGATACAGTGTGGAATGATCTTACAGGTGGAAGATACAGTGTGGAATGATCTTACAGGTGGAAGATACAGTGTTACAGGTGGAAGATACAGTATGGAAAGATCTTACAGGTGGAAGATACAGTGTGAATGATCTTACAGGTGGAAGATACAGTGTTACAGGTGGAAGATACAGTGTTACAGGTGGAAGATACAGTATGGAAAGATCTTACAGGTGGAAGATACAGTGTGGAATGATCTTACAGGTGGAAGATACAGTGTTACAGGTGGAAGATACAGTATGGAAAGATCTTACAGGTGGAAGATACAGTGTGGAATGATCTTACAGGTGGAAGATAGTGTGGAATGATCTTACAGGTGGAAGATACAGTGTGGAATGATCTTACAGGTGGAAGATACAGTGTGGAATGATCTTACAGGTGGAAGATACAGTGTTACAGGTGGAAGATACAGTATGGAAAGATCTTACAGGTGGAAGATACAGTGTGGAATGATCTTACAGGTGGAAGATACAGTGTGGAAAGATCTTACAGGTGGAAGATACAGTGTGGAATGATCTTACAGGTGGAAGATACAGTGTTACAGGTGGAAGATACAGTATGGAAAGATCTTACAGGTGGAAGATACAGTGTGGAATGATCTTACAGGTGGAAGATACAGTGTGGAAAGATCTTACAGGTGGAAGATACAGTGTGGAATGATCTTACAGGTGGAAGATACAGTGTGGAAAGATATTACAGGTGGAAGATACAGTGTGGAAAGATCTTACAGGTGGAAGATACAGTGTAGAAAGATCTTACAGGTGGAAGATACAGTGTGGAATGATCTTACAGGTGGAAGATACAGTGTGGAAAGATCTTACAGGTGGAAGATACAGTGTGGAATGATCTTACAGGTGGAAGATACAGTGTGGAAAGATCTAACAGGTGGAAGATACAGTGTGGAAAGATCTTACAGGTGGAAGATACAGTATGGAAAGATCTTACAGGTGGAAGATACAGTGTGGAATGATCTTACAGGTGGAAGATACAGTGTGGAAAGATCTTACAGGTGGAAGATACAGTGTGGAATGATCTTACAGGTGGAAGATACAGTGTGGAAAGATCTTACAGGTGGAAGATACAGTGTGGAATGATCTTACAGGTGGAAGATACAGTGTGGAAAGATCTTACAGGTGGAAGATACAGTATGGAAAGATCTTACAGGTGGAAGATACAGTGTGGAATGATCTTACAGGTGGAAGATACAGTGTGGAAAGATCTTACAGGTGGAAGATTGTTTAAGGTCAACAACTTAAGAAGCTAACTGGTAATAAGAAGCGGCAGAGTGAATATTGGAATTATTATGGTACGAAGATAAAGAAGGTAAAGAAGGAGGATTTAGAGGAGAATGATGATATGTAGACCAAGTGTTTACATTAAAACACGTACTTTGTGCTTGTTACATCCATGAATATGGGAGAGGGATGCCCTAGTGAGTGGTAGTTAGTGTTGCAGGCGTTGGAAATGCATGAAATGGGGAGTAAGTTGTTGAAGGATTTTACGAAGAGAATGTCTCTCTTGGTCAGCTATTTAATAAGTAAAAGGGAAATAAGTTTCAGTAGAAAGCGATCCTTGTTTTAGGACGTGTAATGTCACTGTGGTCCCTCGATATTTTAAGCAATGAGGTTGTAATAGATGTGAATGCTGGGGTGTTGGGGACAAGTGTGGGGGATCAGAAGATGTGAGGTGAGAGATGTGACATAGTTACTCTTTGCTGATGAGGGAGAATATTAGGTGTGTAAGAGAAGAAAATTTAAGGCAAATAGCAGGAGGAGAGTAAGAATTAAGTGAATGAAAGAGTGAGACTGCTGCAACACTTTACAGTGACTCACAAAATGCGTGCAAAAGGAATAACTGGAAAAGTACATGGATGGATATTTAATTTTCTAACCAACAGAGCCCAAAGGGCAATAATAAACAGAGAGAAATCAGAGGTTGCCACAGTGAAGAGAATTGTTCCTCAAAGCTCAATACTTACTCTTGTCCTCTCTCTCATTCTCACATCCTACTTAGATACATAAATCATAGTACCATGTGATCCACTGCAGACGATTACAGAATGTGCATGAGAGCGACATCTATTGAGGACACATCAAACCTCCAAGCTGATATGAACAAAGCCTTGCAGTGACCCACTGGCAACAATAGTATGCTTAATGAGGACAAGTTGCACTTACTTCGTTATGCTAATATTGAGGAAATTTAGACTGGAAAGAAGAATAATGATAACTCAGTTTACTCAACAGAGTGAAAGGCTATTGTGAGAGACCTGGGAGTGAATATGTCAGAGGATCTCTCCTTCAAGGATCACAACAGTGTCACTATCACGACAACAAGGAAAAGTATAGGATGAATAACTTGAACCTTCAAAACAAGAGATGCTGGAGTACTGTTGTACTCTAACAGCTCCGCTCAAGTCAAGTGAAACCAGAGACCCGAATAATGAATGTACACAGAACCTCTACTGCTCGTATACACTCAGTCAAGCACCTACATTACTGCGAATGTTTGAGGTCCCTCGATCTGTACTTCCTGGAACATAGAAGATAAAGCTACATTGTAATCTTGACATGGGGAATTTCTAGAAGGATTGATCCCAAATCTGCACACATCAATCATCAAACATAATTGGCAGACGATGCAAATGCTCCCAATTAAAAGCAGGGAAGCAATAACACTACGAAAAAACTCATTAAGCGTGCGAGGACCAAGACTTTTCAACACCCTACCATCATATATAAGGAGGATTACTAACAGACCTCCTTAGATGTCTTCAATAGAGAACTTGATAGGTTTCTCCAGTCATTCCCGATCAGCCGGGTAGTAGTGCATATATAGTAATTCATGCGGCTGGCACCAACAGTCTGGTGAATTTGGTCATCTACCGAGAGACCTGGTCTGGTGGGAAAGAGTATGGAGAAAGTAAGTGTATATATAGAGCAGTGTATATACATAAGGCAGTGTTTATACATAAAGCAGTGTATATACACATGGCAGTGTATATACATAAGCGTACAAACATTTGGAGTGGAAATGTGTATGTTAAGATGACTTGACTCACAACAGATGAGAGGAACAAAGAGGCAGGAAGAGTCCGCTCTGCCTCTTGCAGAAGATCAGGATAACTGCTGAAGAAACAGTAGTATATCTGCTCAACTACTGTAAGAGTCCTACTGCCTCGCTTCTGCCTCTTGAGACTTGTATCGTGAGCCTTGTCTCGTGAGGCTTGTCTCGTGAGCCTTGTCTCGTGAGCCTTGTCTCGTGAGTTCTATATTTCTATGTCTGCCAGCAGATCACTTTCTCAAACTGGTCACGAGTAAACATCCTAACCATCCACGTATTAAAACTAACTTTGCATACCGAGAAAGACTCAGTTAACTGTAAAATTAATACGTCATCACACAGTCTGGACAACAAGCAGGTCCAGTCCTTGTAGCAGTGGTTCCCACAGTCTGGACAACAAGCTGGTCCAGTCCTTGTAGCAGTGGTTCCCGCGGCCTTCACACTGACTACAGGACGGAAGGCAGGTCAAGACCCCACCACTCCATTAATTAATCCACAAGCTCTCAGGTGTTCCTTCAGAAGACATGGATGATGCCCACGGTACGTCACTGTATACCCTCAAGTATACCCTCCGTGTGACAGTACCCAGTACCACCATGGGACCGGGCCATAGATCCCCCCAAAAAATAATTTAGATATCTACTCCAGTAACTACTTTAGGATCTACTTCACTGTCGACTGGATTTCCAACAATTCAAACACTTCTGGGCTTGGAAGTACATGTTAATGAGAGTGAGGAAGTAAACAAACTCACAATACCTTGGCTCGAACAACGGTATTATTTTCTTAAAAGATATTAATTAAGACTATATATATATATATATATATATATATATATATATATATATATATATATATATATATATATATATATATATATATATAGTATAGTATATATTACCAATTGTATGCCAGCAAAGATATTGTGGGAACATCAGTGGTAGTGTGGGAACATCACTGTTAGTGTGGGAACATCAATGATAGTGTGGGAACATCAGTGGTAGTGTGGGAACATCACTGTTAGTGTGGGAACATCAATGATAGTGTGGGAACATCAGTGGTAGTGTGGGAACATCAGTGTTAGTGTGGGAACATCAGTGTTAGTGTGGGAACATCACTGATAGTGTGGAACATCAGTGTTAGTGTGGGAACATCAATGATAGTGTGGGAACATCAGTGGTAGTGTGGGAACATCACTGTTAGTGTGGGAACATCAATGATAGTGTGGGAACATCAGTGGTAGTGTGGGAACATCAGTGTTAGTGTGGGAACATCAGTGTTAGTGTGGGAACATCACTGATAGTGTGGAACATCAGTGTTAGTGTGGGAACATCAATGATAGTGTGAGAACATCAGTGTTAGTGTGGGAACATCAGTGTTAGTGTGGGAACATCAGTGTTAGTGTGGGAACATCAGTGTTAGTGTGGGAACATCAGTGATAGTGTGGAACATCAGTGTTAGTGTGGGAACATCAATGATAGTGTGGGAACATCAGTGGTAGTGTGGGAACTTCAGTGGTAATGTGGTAACATCAGTGGTAGTGTGGTAACATCAGTAATAGCGTGGTAACATCAGTGATAGTATGGTAACATCCGTGTTAGTGTGGTAACATCAGTGGTAGCGTGGTAACATCAGTGGTAACGTGGGAACATCAGTAGTAGCGTGGGAACATCAGTGGTAGTGTGGGAACATCAGTGGAAGCGTGGGAACATCAGTGGTAGCGTGGGAACAACAGTGGTAGTGTGGGAACATCAGTGGTAGCGTGGGAACATCAGTGGTAGCGTGGGAACATCAGTGGTAGCGTGGGAACATCAGTGGTAGCGTGGGAACATCAGTGGTAGCGTGGGAACATCAGTGGTAGTGGGGAAACATCATGTTTTTGGTATAGATACCATGAGCACATATTCTGAGGCAGGTAAGATGTGAACTCTTCTTTATTGTATATCTTCAAGAAGTAAGCCTTATATATATATATATATATATATATATATATATATATATATATATATATATATATATATATATATATATATATATATATATATATATATATATATATATATAAAATATATATATATATATATATATATATATATATATATATATATATATATATATATATATATATATATATATATATATATATATATATATATCAGCTCTGTAATGACCAAAATTCCTTGGCAAATTTACATAGGCTTACTTTTATTTCCCATTTATACATCTTAATATGTAAAGTTTCTCCTCTGAAGGTCTTGTTGTTTGTACATGTAAATGCACATTATACTCGGAAATGTTAACCCAGGGCATTACCCTTGTGCTATAGATTCATGTGGTATATATATATATATATATATATATATATACTTCTTTGTGCGTTAGACATTAGTTTTGGTATTGTTTTGTGAAGGGAATGAGATGTTCCGTGTTCGTAATACGAGCAAGTTCCTGTGTAGATTATCCGCCATGAATACTTCAGTCCCCCCATCTTATAAACAAACACTAGAACCTTCAGTAGCCAAACAGATAATCTTAGCTGTGAAACTTTGTAAGAAAAGATATTCCTTGCGTATTTTTTTAACTGCCGACTGTATCATAGCTAGAAATATAGGGAGCACAGATGCTCTTGTACACAGCAAGACTGTGTTGCTGTGTACACACGGGTGTTTAAGTTTGTTGATATGTGTTACGCACACTTTGATGCTCCTATATATTAAATAATATATATGTATATGGTATTATTCGAGCCTTAGATCCCGATATTCCCTCGGTGTCTTGAGAAATATTTTGAGTAATAGTTGGTCGTAGTTCTCCAGCCACTGTGATGTTCTATGTACATTTAAAGTGTACATTGTGGCCTCCAGTGTAGTGTACATGGGTAACAGAGTGTGGCCTCGACCGCAGTGTACGGTAGTGTAGTCACAAGTGTGCCACAGGTACACAGTTCAATAAATCTACCTATGATTTTGCATTACATAGGCAAACTATAATGTGGTACAGTAAACTTAGACATGACGAGCCTAGTATCTGCCCATTTACTAGACGCTAACAAGAGATGGTTTAGTCTGTGGGTCAGAGGCCACAGACACTGCGTGTCAGAGGCCACAGAGACTGCGGGTCAGAGGCCACAGACACTGCGTGTCAGAGGCCACAGAGACTGCGGGTCAGAGGCCACAGACACTGCGGGTCAGAGGCCACAGACACTGCGGGTCAGAGGCCACAGACACTGCGGGTCAGAGGCCACAGACACTGCGGGTCAAAGGCCACAGAGACTGCGGGTCAGAGGCCACAGACACTGCGGGTCTGAGGCCACAGACACTGCGGGTCTGAGGCCACAGACACTGCGGGTCTGAGGCCACAGACACTGCGGGTCAGAGGCCACAGACACTGCGGGTCAGAGGCCACAGACACTGCGGGTCAGAGGCCACAGACACTGCGGGTCAGAGGCCACAGACACTGCGGGTCAGAGGCCACAGACACTGCGGGTCAGAGGCCACAGACACTGCGGGTCAAAGGCCACAGAGACTGCGGGTCAGAGGCCACAGACACTGCGGGTCAGAGGCCACAGACACTGCGGGTCAGAGGCCACAGACACTGCGGGTCAAAGGCCACAGAGACTGCGGGTCAGAGGCCACAGACACTGCGGGTCTGAGGCCACAGACACTGCGGGTCTGAGGCCACAGACACTGCGGTCTGAGGCCACAGACACTGCGGGTCAGAGGCCACAGACACTGCGGGTCTGAGGCCACAGACACTGCGGGTCAGAGGCCACAGACACTGCGGGTCAGAGGCCACAGACACTGCGGGTCAGAGGCCACAGACACTGCGGGTCAGAGGCCACAGACACTGCGGGTCAGAGGCCACAGACACTGCGGGTCAGAGGCCACAGACACTGCGGGTCAGAGGCCACAGACACTGCGGGTCAGAGGCCACAGACACTGCGGGTCAGAGGCCACAGACACTGCGGGTCAGAGGCCACAGACACTGCGGGTCAGAGGCCACAGACACTGCGGGTCTGAGGCCACAGACAGACCCTCTGAGGTTAATATTTTCAAGTGTAATTCTATATTTTTCACACATCTTCTATAGAGCAACTCAATAAACGCATCAATAACACCTGTGTATTCTTCACCTCACTTACTGCTATTTTACAAAGGTATTCACTGGACAGTATTCTTTACAAAGGTTACAGTGTGTGTGTTTTTACTCGCCTATGTATGTATCGGTGTATATGTATAACACTCACAGTTATGAAGTAAAGTATTTATTTTAATATTTATTAATGTTTTTAAAGTATCGGGTGTTTTTACACCGATATCTTAAGAGTGGCCGATAACCACCGATACCGATACCAATACTTTGGCACATCACTGTCTACCATTTACAATATTAATCTCAGATTGTAGTGAAACCTGGGTAGTGGCGACCGTAGAATTCATCTGGCAATTACCATAAGAATTCAAAACTGATATTTAGATTAGCGTAATCCAAGGATCACCTGAACATCCTGATCCCAACTCAAACATCCTGGATCCTGGTGAAAGGGATTTTCATCGAGGCAATTAACGATAACCTTCCATTCCTCGGATCAAAGCTGACTGCCTCTCAATCTCCAAGTTTTGCAGGACTCCTATAAGTTCCGCATTTGCTTATGACAAGATCAATGGTAACTAGAGTGTGTGGTTTCCAACGCCCTAAGTAACGCTGATGTAGCCTGCGTTGCCAGACGTTGCTTCTATGTTGATGTAATGTCCTCATTGCTCGTTAACTGTTAGGACATATAGGTAAAACTAGGTGATGTTAACCTAACCTAACCTAATATGATCTAACCAATTCTTCTGTATATTAATCAATTTTAACATAACCCTATTCTAACCTAGCTTAGTATAACTTACCTAAGATAACCTGTCGTAACTTTTCCTATCGTAACTTAACCTAGTCTACCTTACTAAGCTAATCTAACCTAACTTGTCCTGTACTAACCTAACTTGAACTGGAATAATATAGAATTTTGAAGCCAAAATCGACTCAGTGTAAAACTTGCGAAAACGAAAGTTGTATAAATGGTGAGTGAAATAGGATGAAAAAAAAATAAGTGAAATATGGGATGGTGAGAAAGATGGAACCTAGATATGGGATGGTGAGAAAGATGGAACCTAGATATGGGATGGTGAGAAAGATGGAACCTAGATATGGGATGTTGAGAAATATTGGAAGGCACTTCTCATCCATCCACTGGGTCGTACCTCTCATCCATCCACTGGGTCGTACCTCTCATCCACCCACTGGGTCGTACCTCTCATCCACCCACTGGGAAGGAGGATATTTACATTGTTACCCTATCAACCAATAACCACGCATTTAAACCAGTAAAACTAACTCTTAACTATCCAGTAGTAGTAACAGTAGTAGTTTAAAATGATACAGGTATACGGAAAAATAGTTAATTTATATTGTACTAATATGGTCAAATCACTGAATATATAAATGACGTAATAACCGTATGCATGACAGTCATGTCTATGTACACACATGGTTCACACCAGCAACACCCACCTGAACCACACACCACTAATTCAGCAAAGGCATATGTAAGTTCAGCACTAAAATCGACAAGCAATAAAGATAGCAAAGGAATGTGTAGCGTAGTGATGTTAGGCAGTAGTGACATCCAGGAGTTTGCTGATGTTGTCTCAGCAAGTAGCTCCTGAATGTTAGAATGATGATAGACACATTCTTGCTATGTCTCGTGTCTATGAAATTTCGATGCAGGCTTTCCATATTATTACCCTCAGACAGCTCCCTCCTTGACGGCCCCCTCTTTGAAAGCTCCCTTCCTGACATCTCTATAAGACTCTGTTCATTATTTTCCCATATTTACTTGTGGCTTCTAACATACACGTTACACTCGTGGCTTCTAACATACACGTTAAAATCGTTGTTTACGGTGTTCACAGTATTTACGAATAAGAGAGAACCGCTGACAATTAAAGTGTCACAATGAGCCACGTAGACCCATTTTAGTGCAAGGATATAGCGAATGACTCATTTGAAGGACAGAGGCCCATTTATGGACACCAATTTCTAGGTGGGAATCATCAGTGTTGCACTAATACTGTGCTAGCCACCTCAGCGGTGGCTAGATGGATGGTGGATGATGGACGGCTTTGTGACTCAAATAACTATGTAATTAAAAGCCTCTCATTTGGCTTTAAGACGAAGCATGGATTGTGGGAAGTTCTTTGTGGGAAAGTGGCAGACAATGATTTAGAGAGAGAGATAATTACTAATGGCGCAGGGAAGTATCGGTGTTGACTTACTTGGACAAGAAAGTGTATCTCAGTCACTTGTTCACCTGTTTTGTACAAAGGACGGCTTCACAAAGCATAACAATGCTTGTGAAAGCATTTCTTTTGATGATTCTGTCTCTGATGCTGAGAATGTCGTGTTATTACTGTATGTTAAATATTTTGGTGGCATATTTATTTGCTGGCTTTTCAGACAACCCGACAGCCTTCAGAGCCAGTCGGAGTTCTTGCTACTTAGTTTGTAGGTCACCAGAGGTTCCTCCCAGGTATGTCTGGTTACTACCGCCACTTAGAACGATGTAAACACCTGGATTACTGTAGTGCTGGTGATGGTCGTTCTGTCTACTCAAGTCGTTAATGGTGCTGGATGTATTAGTGGCAATACCTGTGTTGCTCTTGGCGAGGCTGCGTGTAATATATCCTGCAGTGTGGCCTGTAAGCAGGTCGAGTCTACTGTCTGTGTTGTTCTCCTGTGTCAGTTATCCTGCAGTGTGGCCTGTAAGCAGGTCGAGTCTACTGTCTGTGTTGTTCTCCTGTGTCAGTTAAGTAAAGATTTTGTATGCACGATCCCTGAAGTCCTTGATGGTGTGTGAGCAGGGAAATTTATTGTGAGACGTAGTGTGTATAGTGTGACACACACCAGTGTCAGAGGACGTAGTGTGTATATAGTGTGACACACACCAGTGTCAGGGACGTAGTGTGTATAGTGTGACACACACCTGTGTCAGAGGACGTAGAGTGTATAGTGTGACACACACCAGTGTCAGAGGACGTAGTGTGTATAGTGTGACACACACCTGTGTCAGAGGACGTAGAGTGTATAGTGTGACACACACCAGTGTCAGAGGACGTAGTGTGTATAGTGTGACACACACCAGTGTCAGAGGACGTAGTGTGTATAGTGTGATACACACCAGTGTCAGAGGACGTAGTGTGTATAGTGTGACACACACCAGTTGCAGAGGACGTAGTGTGTATAGTGTGACACACACCAGTTGCAGAGGACGTAGTGTGTATAGTGTGACACACACCAGTGTCAGGAACACAGTGTCTCTGATGTGACACACACCAGTGTCAGGAACACAGTGTCTCTGATGTGACACACACCAGTGTCAGAAACATAGTCTGTGTTGTGACACACACCCTTGACACAAGGCTGGTATCAACGTATGTGAAACCAGTGTATGTGAAGTGTCTGACAGTCATACTCACTTGCCAACTCCTGCGCCAGACCAAATATATAGCTGAGCTTCATATATATATATATATATATATATATATATATATATATATATATATATATATATATATATATCCCAATAGGGTCGGAGACCCATGGAGCATGGGGCAAGTGTGCTCTAAAGTTTCTCAAGGAGCTGGGTGGAAAACTCATCATAGAAACCAAGGACCACAGGGCGACCAGCTTCCTGTTTCAGAGACTCAGTGTTGCGATCCAGAGGGAAATGCCTGCAGTATTCTGGGCACGCGGCCCACTGCCGGGGAGTTGGACGAAGTATTTGACATGTAGCTCTGAGTTGTTATCTATGTTGTTTACTCCCCATTGTATTTTGTATTTTGTCTTGAAATAAAGTTTGTATAAAAAAAGATGGGGTAGTAGGGGAAGTGGAATATTCAAATGGCTTCAGAAAGAAATCTAAATATTCTTCCTTGAAGTCTTTTATCCACTTCTCGAGGCAATGGGTCCCACAATTGACACTAGAGGTGGACCCCATCCTATATATATATATATATATATATATATATATATATATATATATATATATATATATATATAAATGTATCGTGTAGGGAACTACGAGGACACACTGGGACGCTCTGCAACACACACATGACACTTCTTATGGGAAAATAAAAATAATTGAAATGTGTAATGGAATCCAAGTGACTCATTCGTTTTGAACACTTTAAGAGACACAGTCTCAAACGTGAAATAAAACTGGTGAATCTGGTTTCTGGTTAATTCAGTCCCTGGTTTAGTTTAGGCTTGGTGAGATTAAGTCGGATTACCTGGTAATAGGTGGGATTAATTTAAGTGAGGATAGTTGGTTAGAACAGTAGATGGATAGGTTTAAGGTTAGGCGGAATATATTAAATAAGGTGAGGTTTGGAGAGGTGAGGTTAGATTAGTTCCTTTGGGATGATATGCGATTGATTGTACAGGAAGAAAAGGAATTGACAGCATCTGAGACTCAACCCTTGAGTTGATAAAGAAGCGATGACCTTAGTCATAGCTACAAACTGAAAGATATTCGCTGGTTATTAACAGAGGCAAATTCTGTGACCAGTGAGGGGATATTCAGCTCCTCCAGACAGTCTTTGTTGACGGTGCACTGCTTGCATGTCTTTAGTCTTGGCTGAGTCAGTACTGAGCGAAGGTATGTCTGTGTGTGTTTGGGTACACAGAAACTCATCTATGAGGCAGCAGTTGTTAATGGTTAGGTTAAATAAATTCTGTGAAGCGGAATTATTTCTCTCATCCGACTTTTTGGTATTTCTCCGCCAGATTTCATTGTTTCTCGGACAAATATACACCGCGTGTGCATGACACAGAACTCTGAACAACTGACCATGTTCAGATCATTACAATACAGCCTACTTATTCCATCAGGAATATCAAACTGCCTCCCTATCAAACTGCCTCCCTACAGCAGTGTTTTACTGCTAGAAGGTGTTACTGTCTCACCTATCCCAGTTCTTCTGAGTTAACCGCTTGTCAACATTGTCTAACACTTCAGAGTACTGACGTCGCAGGTATGACATGACATCATTGTCTTGGTGACCTGCTGGTCCTGAAAGACGTGTTGCAACTTTCTTCTGACCTCGAAACTTAGAGTCTATGATGCCATCTTCTAAGTCTAAATCTGACATTTCTTTTTTTTTTATATTTTGGAAAAACTTCGGGTAAATCACATCATTCCGCATTCTTTGATGTGGGATTCTCATCTCCTGGACCAAGAAAACTGTTTCGTACACTGTCGCAACCTTTGCCTGGAAACCCCTGGAGAGCTCCTCGCCCACACTAAGCTCCTTTACACCTAAGTGGAAACTAAAATATATAAGAGAATTTTCCCATGAGGGCCACAATACCATTCACTCTCCTACTATGTTCTGAGCCACAGCTGCTGTCGTTCTCTGGTCTGGTCATAACAGACAGCACACACTTTTATTGAAATTTGCCCCGGCATGTCCAGCGAGGGGTATTTGAAGTGTGTGTGCTAAGTATCCCTATGACTGGGATCACTGCCTTTGATAACTGATGACAACCTACCCGATGTCTCTGCAGAAATTTCCACAGAATATTTTAGTTCCTCTGCTAAGTCCAGAGTCTCTAGCATTAACTTACACTGGGGAGAGGCATCTTGCAGTGCAACATAAATGCAGTGTTCAAAACAATGCATAAGCAAAGCGGCTGGACGTAGATCGTCGTAGATATATCTTTTATTTCCCCCTTCCCCCCATTACATGTTTGCATCTCCGTCACAATTTGAAAGAGGAAAAATTAGTTGAATAAGATCTAGAATAACCTTTGGACCTACACTAGAAGTATCATGAGAATCAAAGGCATCATGTGCCCAACGTACGGTGAGGTTGAGCTGTACCTCGCCTGAGTTTGAGCTATACCTCGCCTGAGGCTGAGCTGTACACCCTTCAGGATACTACACAAAACTGTAGGTACAGTTTGTCGAATCATTTCGTTTTGAATTACTGGAGACAAATACTTACGGTAACAAATCCTTTGCTTTTCAGTTCTCACATATCTAAAGCTCCTCCAAGTTTCATCAGCTTATTTAAGTTGCCAGTTTCGTCTAAGTTTCCTCGTATGGCTAAGTTTTGGCGAAGGATGTAATTGAGGATTTCCATTACCTTGACGAGACATGTCTCGTGTTTGTGTTGTTGTAAACAGCGACTCCCCAGGTATATTCTTCTCAGCCGTGTGATTGTTGCAGGTCGTCTGCTGGTGGTCCAGCATCCTTGTGAGATAAACAGTCCTGGGAGATAACATCTTCGCTATGTAACACAGCCACTGTAACTAAATCCTTTTATCTTTTTCTGACTATCAGTTTTCGCTTTCTGTGCTGCTCTTTGTAGATTTTCCAGAACATCATTTTCTTGTACAGGTCATGCATAAAGTCAATTAAGGAAAATCAACGAAGCACTCATCTCTTAACTTGGTAAACTAGGTAAATTAGGTAAACTAGGTAAATTAGGTAAACTAGGTAAATTAGGTAAACTAGGTAAAATAGGTAAATTAGGTAAACTAGGTAAACGTCATTACTGAAAACTTGTGTTTGTTTTGGTTACCACCAGTCGAGTCCACTATACGTGGATCTTAAGAACGAAAAAATGCAAACGTTTGATATTTTAAACGCACTTAGACACCAAACTGTTTCTCTAATCTTATATTATTAATATATATAAGAACATAAGAACATAAGAAAGAAGGAACACTGCAGCAGGCCTACTGGCCCATGCGAGGCAGGTCCAAATCTCCAACGGCTTAAGCCAATGCCCCGACCCAGCCAGGTCAGGTTACATTCACTTAAGGAAGGAGCACTGCATCTGACCTAGTAGCACAACCTAGTCAGGACCAATTCACACCCAACCGCACCCACTCATATAATTATCCAGCCGACCACCTGGTCAGGTCACTTCCACTTAAGGAATTAGTACAGGTCAGGTTACATTCACTTAAGGAAGGAGCACTGCATCTGACCTAGTACAAGCTCACACCCATCCACACCCACTCATGTATTTATCTAACCTATTTTTAAAACTACACAACGTCTTAGCATCTATGACGGTACTCGGGAGTTTGTTCCACTCATCCACAACTCTATTACCAAACCAGTGCTTTCCTATATCCTTCCTGAATCTGAACTTTTCCAACTTGAAACCATTGCTGCGAGTCCTGTCTTGGTTGGATATTTTCAGCACGCTATTTACATCCCCTTTGTTTATTCCTGTTTTCCATTTGTACACCTCAATCATATCCCCCTAATTCTACGCCTTTCTAGAGAGTGCAGATTCAGGGCCCTCAGTCTATCCTCATAGGGAAGATTTCTGATACATGGGATCAACTTTGTCATCCTCCTCTGTACGTTTTCCAGTGCATTTATATCCATTCTGTAATACGGTGACCAGAACTGTGCAGCATAATCTAAATGAGGCCTAACCAAAGATATATAGAGTTGAAGAACAACCTGAGGACTTCTGTTATTTATACTTCTTGATATGAAGCCAAGGATTCTGTTAGCTTTATCGTGAACACTTATGCACTGTTGTCTAGGCTTAAGATTACTACTAACCAGAACTCCTAAATCCTTCTCGCAATTACAAGTAATAAGATCTATATTATTCAGCTTATATGTGGCATGGTTATTGTCCTGCCCAACATTTAGAACTTTGCATTTGTTTACATTAAACTGCATCTGCCACTTCTCCGACCACTGCATCAGTCTATTCAAATCATCCTGGAGTGCTCTAATGTCCTCGTTTGAATGAATTGGACGGCCTATTTTGGTGTCATCAGCAAATTTACTTATGCTACTATTTATTCCCTCATCTATGTCGTTTATGTAAATTGTAAACAACAGGGGCCCAAAACTGACCCCTGTGGAACACCGCTTGAGACACGCCCCCATTCTGATTTCTCTCCATTTATGCAAACTCTCTGCCGCCTATTAGTCAACCATGCCTCTACCCAGGAAAAAATTTCTCCTCCTATTCCGTGTGCCTTAATATGTATATATGTATATATATGTATATATGTATATATATATATATATATATATATATATATATATATATATATATATATATATATATATATATATATATATATATATATATATATATATATATATATCGAGGCTGGATTACAATTTTTTTTTAAATTTCTTAAAAATCACTAATTCCCTGAAAACAACAAAAAATATTATCAGTTTTCTCTTGACGTTCATTAAAACTTAATGTAGAGAACATAATAGATTATAAGAAAACACAAATGGTAATCAAAAAAGCCCAACTTACAAATATCAGAAGAAGAAATATTCACTCTTGATGAATGGTTCACGAAATCGTAATGACACGATTGCAAACAAACCATACAACGGGCGGTGAGTAATGCGAAGGTCTGGAGTTTTAAGACTCTCTGACCGCGGGTTCGATCCCCACCCGTGGTATGGTTTGATAAATGGTGATTAGGTGAAGCAGCATCGTTCTTTCACCTAGCACCATTCCCCTACGTCTTTAAGACGTAGGGAAAACACAGTAGGCTAACGAACCCTTGCTAACGTATACACCAAGCAGGACTTCAAACAGACCTGGACAAGCTTGACATCTGGTCTAGCAACTGGCTTCTCGAATTCAATCCCACCAAATGCAAAGTCATGAAGATCGGAGAAGGACAAAGAAGACCGCTGACAGAGTACAGGCTAGGTGGACAAGGGCTACAAACCTCGGCAAAGGAGAAAGACCTTGGGGTGAGTATAACGCCAAGTACGTCTCCTGAGGCACACATCAACCAGATAACTGGGGCAGCATATGGGCGACTGGCAAACCTAAGATTAGCGTTCCGTTACCTAAACAAGGAATCGTTCAAGACACTGTACACCGTGTACGTCAGGCCCATACTAGAATATGCAGCACCAGTCTGGAACCCACACCTTGTCAAGCACGTAAAGAAACTAGAGAATTTCAAAGGTTTGCGACAAGGCTAGTTCCACAACTCAGGGGTCTGTCCTATGAAGAAAGGTTGAGGGAAATAGGACTAACAACACTGGAGGAAAGAAGGGTCAGAGGAGACATGATAACGACATACAAAATACTGCGGGGAATCGACAAGGTAGACAGGGACAGGATGTTCCAGAGAGGGAACACAGAAACAAGGGGACACAACTGGAAGCTGAAGACTCAGATGAGTCAAAGGGATGTTAGGAAGAATTTCTTCAGCCACAGAGTAGTCAGGAAGTGGAATAGTCTAGAGAAAGATATAGTGGAGGCAGGAACCATACATAGTTTTAAGACGAGGTATGATAGAGCTCATGGAGCAGGGAGAGCAGAGACCCAGTAGCGGACAGCGAAGAGGCGGGGCCAGGAGCTGAGTCTCGACCCCTGCAACCACAATTAGGTGAGTACAATTAGGTGAGTACTAGGCCTACTTGAGTAAGATAATTTAATCAAGTTCTGTTACTTTAGAGCTCTGGGATCTAGAGGTTCACCTCAGATGGCGAGTGTCCCTTGATAGTGAGTGTTGAACCTTGCTAGTGTCCCTTGATGGTGAGTGTTGAACCTTGCTAGTGTCCCTTGATGGTGAGAGTGTTGAACCTTGCTAGTGTCCCTTGATGGTGAGTGTTGAACCTTGCTAGTGTCCCTTGATGGTGAGTGTTGAACCTTGCTAGTGTCCCTTGATGGTGAGTGTTGAACCTTGCTAGTGTCCCTTGATGGTGAGTGTTGAACCTTGCTAGTGTCCCTTGATGGTGAGTGTTGAACCTTGCTAGTGTCCCTTGATGGTGAGTGTTGAACCTTGCTAGTGTCCCTTGATAGTGAGTGTTGAACCTTGCTAGTGTCCCTTGATGGTGAGTGTTGAACCTTGCTAGTGTCCCTTGATAGTGAGTGTTGAACCGTGCTAGTGTCCCTTGATAGTGAGTGTTGAACCTTGCTAGTGTCCCTTGATGGTGAGAGTGTTGAACCTTGCTAGTGTCCCTTGATGGTGAGAGTGTTTAACCTTGCTAGTGTCTCTTGATGGTGAGTGTTGAACCTTGCTAGTGTCCCTTGATGGTGAGTGTTGAACCTTGCTAGTGTCCCTTGATGGTGAGAGTGTTGAACCTTGCTAGTGTCCCTTGATGGTGAGAGTGTTGAACCTTGCTAGTGTCCCTTGATGGTGAGAGTGTTGAACCTTGCTAGTGTCCCTTGATGGTGAGAGTGTTGAACCTTGCTAGTGTCCCTTGATGGTGAGTGTTCAACCTTGCTAGTGTCCCTTGATAGTGAGTGTTGAACCTTGCTAGTGTCCCTTGATAGTGAGTGTTGAACCTTGCTATTGTCCCTTGATGGTGAGAGTGTTGAACCTTGCTAGTGTCCCTTGATGGTGAGAGTGTTGAACCTTGCTAGTGTCCCTTGATGGTGAGTGTTGAACCTTGCTAGTGTCCCTTGATGGTGAGAGTGTTGAACCTTGCTAGTGTCCCTTGATGGTGAGTGTTGAACCTTGCTAGTGTCCCTTGATGGTGAGAGTGTTGAACCTTGCTAGTGTCCCTTGATGGTGAGTGTTGAACCTTGCTAGTGTCCTTTGATGGTGAGTGTTGAACCTTGCTAGTGTCCCTTGATGGTGAGTGTTGAACCTTGCTAGTGTCCCTTGATGGTGAGTGTTGAACCTTGCTAGTGTCCCTTGATGGTGAGTGTTGAACCTTGCTAGTGTTCCTTGATGGTGAGTGTTGAACCTTGCTAGTGTCCCTTGATGGTGAGAGTGTTGAACCTTGCTAGTGTCCCTTGATGGTGAGAGTGTTGAACCTTGCTAGTGTCCCTTGATGGTGAGAGTGTTGAACCTTGCTAGTGTCCCTTGATGGTGAGTGTTGAACCTTGCTAGTGTCCCTTGATTTTGAGTGTTGAACCTTGCTAGTGTCCCTTGATGGTGAGCGTTGAACCTTGCTAGTGTCCCTTGATAGTGAGTGTTGAACCTTGCTAGTGTCCCTTGATGGTGAGAGTGTTGAACCTTGCTAGTCTCCCTTGATGGTGAGAGTGTTGAACCTTGCTAGTGTCCCTTGATGGTGAGTGTTGAACCTTGCTAGTGTCCCTTGATGGTGAGTGTTGAACCTTGCTAGTGTCCCTTGATAGTGAGAGTGTTGAACCTTGCTAGTGTCCCTTGATGGTGAGTGTTGAACCTTGCTAGTGTCCCTTGATGGTGAGTGTTGAACCTTGCTAGTGTCCCTTGATGGTGAGTGTTGAACCTTGCTAGTGTCCCTTGATGGTGAGTGTTGAACCTTGCTAGTGTCCCTTGATAGTGAGTGTTGAACCTTGCTAGTGTCCCTTGATGGTGAGAGTGTTGAACCTTGCTAGTGTCCCTTGATGGTGAGTGTTGAACCTTGCTAGTGTCCCTTGATGGTGAGAGTGTTGAACCTTGCTAGTGTCCCTTGATGGTGAGTGTTGAACCTTGCTAGTGTCCCTTGATGGTAGAGTGTTGAACCTTGCTAGTGTCCCTTGATGGTGAGTGTTGAACCTTGCTAGTGTCCCTTGATGGTGGAGTGTTGAACCTTGCTAGTGTCCCTTGATGGTGAGTGTTGAACCTTGCTAGTGTCCCTTGATGGTGAGAGTGTTGAACCTTGCTAGTGTCCCTTGATGGTGAGTGTTGAACCTTGCTAGTGTCCCTTGATGGTGAGAGTGTTGAACCTTGCTAGTGTCCCTTGATGGTGAGTGTTGAACCTTGCTAGTGTCCCTTGATGGTGAGAGTGTTGAACCTTGCTAGTGTCCCTTGATATAAGCACGGCATGGCTAGCCTAGATAACAAACAACTACCCGCCCGTGTTTCCTTGATCTTAGCAACATCAGAATTGGTCTTATTAACCTGCAAGGGAGAATACGTGTAAACAGTAGCCTCTCCAGCGGTTCTTGTTAACTTTCTCAATACCATTCTCAACTTGGTTCATCAATTAATGTTTCTCAAATTTGTTAACTCAGAGATTTTTAATTAGGTAATTTACATAATAAACAAGACTGATACAATGGGTTGGACTCGTCAAGAAACAGGACAGTTACTGCCTGACGCGGGTCTTAGTCATTAGATAACAAGCCACTGCAGCTTCTGGTCATCTGACAGAAGACTTCCACTGGCTCACCGGTCCACCCCTTCTAAAAATTACGGTCATAGTTATAACCATTTTACATTAATTACAAATTTACAAACAAGGCTGTGAAGTTTCTCATTATTACCAGCTCAAGGTGGAAATGACAATGGTAAACATGTGAGTGGAATCCACGTCACCTTTACCATTGCCAGATCCACATTATGATTGGCTGAACCAAGGTGTTGATCTGGTGATGGGGCCCCGATCACCAAATCCTTAACAAGATGGTTCGCTGGTTGGTGAGGCAGCCTATGCTCTGAATAAGGGGACGTTCTCTTTGCATGCAACAGTCCTATATTAAAAGATTATGCAAATATCACAACAGGAGTTAATATCTAGATGAAACAATAATTAAATAAAGTAACAAATATAATTATTTAATTACTGTAAAACGAAATATAAAATTTTCTTCATAGTTTTGTTAGTAAAGATAAAAGTCGTATGTGAGAGCCATCAAGACAGAGGCGAGGCTGTACCTCCGCAGGCGGCTGAAGTTATATTCTTAACAACAGCTTCAGGACTCAGGCTCTAACAGTCTGTGTTTTTTTTTTTTTTTTGAGGAAAGAATCTGTGTCGACATTGTGGCTCTGCTGAGATGACGACAGCATCACATGGGTGACCAGCATCCGGCTCAGCATCACATGGGTGACCAGCATCCGGCTCAGCATCACATGGGTGACCAGCATAAGGCTCAGCATCACATGGGTGACCAGCATCCTTCTCAGCATCACATGGGTGACCAGCATCCGGCTCAGCATCACATGGGTGACCAGCATCCGGCTCAGCATCACATGGGTGAAAAGCATCCGGCTCAGCATCACATGGGTGACCAGCATCCGGCTCAGCATCACATGGGTGACCAGCATCCGGCTCAGGGTTGATGTATGTTACTATCAATCTTGTCGCCAGATGGCCAAGTGTCGAGGCGTGACGTTCTTTTTAGCAAACAAATGGTGAATGGTTCAAAGAGATATACCATCACCACAACACTATCACCTTCAGATATACCTCCACCACAACACTATCACCTTCAGATATACCACCACCACAACACTATCACATTCAGATATACCACCTTCACAACACTATCACCTTCAGATATACCATCACCACAATACTATCACCTTCAGATATACCACCACTACAACACTATCACCTTCAGATATACCTCCACCACAACACTATCACCTTCAGATATACCACCACCACAACACTATCACCTTCAGATATACCTCCACCACAACACTATCACCTTCAGATATACCACCACCACAACACTATCACCTTCAGATACACCTCCACCACAACACTATCACCTACAGATATACAACCACCACAACACTATCACCTTCAGATACACCACCACCACAACACTATCACCTTCAGATATACCACCACCACCACAACACTATCACCTTCAGATATACCACCACCACCACAACACTATCACCTTCAGATATACCACCACCACCACAACACTATCACCTTCAGATATACCACCATCACAACACTATCACCTTCAGATATAAATCTAGCACATGGCATGGTGGGCATCTGTGGATATATTTCAATGATATATGCTGCTCCCTGTGATATATTACAAGCATATATTTAACAAGAGAACACTGCTTCATTCTCTGACGTTGATAAAGGGAACACAGGATAATCTGCGATATTTCTCCTGTGAGGTCTTGTGAGGTCTTGTGAGGTCTTGTGAGGTCTTGTGAGGTCTTGGGAGGTCTTGAGAGGCCTTGGGAGTGTTTTTTGAGGTCTTGTGAAGTCTTAAGAGTCCTTGTAAGGTTTTGTGAGTTTTTATGAGATATTGTGAGGTCTTATGAAGTCATTTAAGATCTTTTAAGGTCTTGTAAGATCTTTATACAAGACCTTGCAAGGTCTTGCAAGGTCTTGTATGGTCTTGCAAGTTCTTGTGAGGTCTTGCAAGGTCTTGTCTAGCCAGCCAATAGATGTGGTGAGATTCACTCTCTACTGTTATTAAAAGTATAAACGATACCAGTTGTTAGTATTTATTGGTCTCTTTCTCTCTCTCTATATATATATATATATATATATATATATATATATATATATATATATATATATATATATATATATATATATATATATATATATATATATACTATATACTCTGTACTATTAAATACTGACTGGGGCCTCCAACTACTGGACAGCTTATACAAGACAAGATAGAAGGAAAGTTTTCACTTGTGACGTTAATTTTTGACAAGAGTAAAGGTCAGAGAAACTATAAGCTGCTGTTTCAAACTAGTCTTGTTCATGAATGGTCTACAATACCAACAAGATGAAAATTAGACACATGTGAACATCTGGGTATCTTTATTGTAGACGTTTCGCCCTCCAGTGGCTTTATCAATACAGATTCTAGGACAGAACTTGAAGACAGTAGAACTATATACAATAGATGAGTGAAGCAGCGACCTGTCGCTGCTTCACTCATCTATAACATAAAACGTCCCGTCAAATAAACATTAGTCAGGTTCCGCCATTCTTCACCGGATAACTGTTGTCTAAGTCGACGGAGATCTGCTGAGCAAAAACATCTGGATCCTTATTGAGATATTTATGTTTTACAGATTACGTTCATTGCTACGTCACATTTATGCTCTTAAATGTGTCTTTATATTATTACAAGTATCTCTAAGTTCTTCCATGTATCTTTTTGTTCTTCCATGTATCTTTAAAGATTTGAGGTCGCTTGTGTCAGGTTCTTATGTGACCTCCAGATAGGTCACGAGTCTCCATCTTTGATAGAACCACCACTGCCAGTTGGTTCTTGTCTCCCACTGGTTCTGTTTATCTCCCCAGTGAGTGACGAAGCTGAGTGTGACGCTGTCTACCTGGAGCTTGATGAAGCTTACGGTCAGCTGGACACCTATGTTGTGCAGGTGAGCAGTGTAGCACCCTAGGTGAGGTATATAGCACCCCAGGTGAGGTGTGTAGCACCCCAGGTGAGGTGTGTAGCACCCCAGGTGAGGTGTGTAGCACCCCAGGGGAGGTATGTAGCACCCCAGATGAGGTGTGTAGCACCCCAGGTGAGGTGTGTAGCACCCCAGGTGAGGTGTGTAGCACCCCAGGTGAGGTGTGTAGCACCCCAGGTGAGGTGTGTAGCACCCCAGGTGAGGTGTGTAGCACCCCAGGGAGGTATGTAGCACCCCAGATGAGGTGTGTAGCACCCCAGGTGAGGTGTGTAGCACCCCAGGTGAGGTGTGTAGCACCCCAGGTGAGGTGTGTAGCACCCCAGGTGAGGTGTGTAGCACCCCAGGTGAGGTTGTAGCACCCCAGGTGAGGTGTAGCACCCCAGGTGAGGTGTAGCACCCCAGGATGAGGTGTGTAGCACCCCAGGTGAGGTGTGTAGCACCCGGGAGGTGTGTAGCACCCAGGGAGGTGGTAGCACCCCAGGTGAGGTGTATGCACCCCAGGGAGGTGTGTAGCACCCCAGGTGAGGTGTTAGCACCCCAGGTGAGGTGTGTAGCACCCCAGGGAGGTTGTAGCGCCCGGGAGGTGTGTAGCACCCAGGTGAGGTTTAGCACCCCAGGTGAGGTATATAGCACCCCAGAGAGGTGTGTAGCACCCAGGTGAGGTGTGTAGCACCCCAGGTGAGGTGTGTAGCACCCAGGGAGGTTTAGCACCCAGATGAGGTGTTAGCACCCAGGTGAGGTGTGTAGCACCCAAGGGAGGTATGTAGCACCCCAAGGGAGGTGTGTAGCACCCAGGTGAGGTTAGTGGGTGAGCACCACAGGTGAGGTGTGTAGCACCACAGGTGAGGTGTGTAGCACACCAGGTGAGGTGTGTAGCAGCCCAGGAGGTGGCACCCTGATGAGGTGTCAGCCCAGGTGAGGTGTGTAGCACCCCAGGTGAGGTGTGTAGCGCCCCAGGTGAGGTGTGTAGCACCCCAGGTGAGGTGTGTAGCACCCCAGGTGAGATGTGTAGAAGCCCAAAGGAGGTATGTAGTACCCCAGGGGAGGTGTGTAGCACCCCAGGTGAGGTATATAGCACCCCAGGTGAGTGTGTAGCACCCCAGGTGAGGTGTGTATCAGCCCAGGGAGTGTGTAGTACCCCAGGGGAGGTGTGTAGCACCCCAGGTGAGATGTGTAGCACCCCAGGTGAGGAGTGTAGCAGCCCAAAGGAGGTATGTAGTACCCCAGGGGAGGTGTGTAGCACCCCAGGTGAGGTATATAGCACCCCAGGTGAGGTGTGTAGCACCCCAGGTGAGGTGTGTATCAGCCCAGGGGAGGTGTGTAGTACCCCAGGGGAGGTGGGTAGCACCCCAGGTGAGATGTGTAGCACCCCAGGTGAGGTGTGTAGCAGTCCAGGGGAGGTATGTAGTACCCCAGGGGAGGTTTGTAGCACCCCAGGTGAGGTATATAGCACCCCAGGTGAGGTGTGTAGCACCCCAGGTGAGGTGTGTATCAGCCCAGGGGAGGTATGTAGCAGCCATGGGGAGGTGTGTAGCACCCCAGGGGAGGTGTGTAGTACCCCAGGGGAGGTGTGTTGCACCCCAGGGGAGGTATATAGCACCCCAGGGGAGGTGTGTAGTACCCCAGTGGAGGTGTGTTGCACCCCAGTGGAGGTGTGTTGCACCCCAGGGAGGTATGTAGCACCCCAGGGGAGGTATATAGCACCCCAGGGGAGGTACTAGAGTGCTACAGTTAGCTTGTAAGGCTGTTCATGTAACTGAGAAAATTAACTCCTGTTGCTCTCTATTCTAACATTACTACTACTACTGTCATTATTAGTACTACTTCTACCACCACTACCACCACTACTACCACTACCATCACTACTACTACCACCACTACTACCACCACTACTACCACTACCACCACTACTACTTCCTCCACTTTCCTTCCTCCTCGCGTGTTTTCTTCTGTGACTTTACAATGGTGTAGGACTGACTGAAACATGCTCAGATGTTTCCTCTTTACTCGTTTATTTTACGAGTTCATGTAAACATCTGAATGCAGGTACAGAGGAAGGGCCAGGAGCTCAGACTCAACCACTGCAACTAAAATTATACATAATGTGGATGACGGAAACGAAATCATTGTTGGCTAATGGATACCGTAAGGAAATATAACGCAACGAAAACACACCAGATAACACAATGCAAAAAAGAACAACAAATACAATACGAACAAGAACAACAAACACAATGCAAACAAGAACACCAAATAAAATACGAACAAGAACAACAAACACAATACAAACAAGAACAACAAACACAATACAAACAAGAACAACAAACACAATACAAACAAGAACACCAAATATAATTCGAACAAGAACAACACAATACCAGCAACAACAGACGGCTAAAATCAGCATTGAACTCTAAACACACACACACACACACACACACACACTGGCTGAAGTGGTCAGAAGGGGTCATGCGAGCAGGGCAAAGCTGCTGATTGTGGGTGACTTCAATCACAAGGAAATTGACTGGGAGAACCAGGACCCACATGGGGGCCCAGAAACGTAGAGGGCTAAGATGATGGAGGTGGTACTGGAAAACCTCTTGTACCAACACGTAAGGGGCACTATCAGAGAGAGAGGTGAGGATGAACCAGCAAGACTGAACCTAGTATTCACCTTGAGTAGTGCAGATATTGAGACATTACATATGAAAGACCCCTCGGGGCCAGTGATCATGTGGTTCTGAGCTTCGAATATATAGTAGCGTTAGAAGTGGAGATGGACGTAGGAAGGGCAGGACGAATGAAGCCAAACTACAAGAGAGGGGACTACACAGGCATGAAGAATTTCCTGCACGGGATTCAGTGGGACAGAGAACTGGCAGGGAAGTCAGTAAATGAGATGATGGAATATGTGACAATAATATGCAAAGAAGCGGAGGAGAGGTTTGTACCCAAGGGTAACAGAAACAACGAGAAAGCCAGGATAAGACCTTGGTTCACCCAAAGGTGTAGAGAGGCCAAAACCAAGTGTGCTAAAGAATGGAAGAAGTATAGAAGGCAAAGGACCCAGGAGAACAAGGAGAGCAGTCGTAGAACCAGAAGTGAATATACACAGGTAAGAAGGGAGGCCCAACGACAATACGAAACCGACATAGCAGCGAAAGCCAAATCTGATCCGAAGCTGTTGTACAGCCACATCAGGAGGAAAACAACAGTCAAGGACCAGTTGATAAGGCTGAAGAAGGAAGGAGAGGAGATCACACGAAATG
This sequence comes from Cherax destructor, assembly GCA_009830355.1. Classification (NCBI taxonomy): domain Eukaryota; kingdom Metazoa; phylum Arthropoda; class Malacostraca; order Decapoda; family Parastacidae; genus Cherax; species Cherax destructor. Next base: position 109,773 of record WNWK01000314.1, read on the forward strand.
ACCGCGAAGTATGTGAGGAGCTCAACACGAGGTTCAAAGAAGTATTCACAGAGGAGACAGAAAAGACTCCAGAAATACAGAGAGGTGGGGTACACCATCAAGTGTTGGACACAATACATACAACCGAGGAAGAAGTGAAGAGGCTGCTAAGCGATCTAGATACCTCAAAGGCGATGGGGCCAAATAACATCTCTCCATGGGTCCTGAGAGAGGAGCAGAGGCGCTATG
>WNWK01000314.1:115000-137500 GCA_009830355.1 Cherax destructor
CACACGTAAGCTTATCTGCTATAGTAGATCATATCGAAGGTCAGTACTCACGTAAGGTCAGTACCCACATGTAAGGTCAGTACCCACACGTAAGGTCAGTACCCACACGTAAGGTCAGTACCCACACGTAAGGTCAGTACCCACACGTAAGGTCAGTACCCACACGTAAGGTCAGTACCCACACGTAAGGTCAGTACCCACACGTAAGGTCAGTACCCACACGTAAGGTCAGTACCACACGTAAGGTCAGTACCCACACGTAGGTCAGTATCAACGTAGGTCAGTACGACGTAAGAGTAGTAGCCTACACGTAGTAGTCAAAGTAAGGTCGAGTGAAGTATGTAGGCAGTGACCAGTAGTGTAGGACAGTATAGTAGTGTGAGAGACTGTGTATAGCTAGTGTAGGACATGATAAGTGTGAGGACATGATAGTAGTGTGAGGACGTGATAGTAGTGTGAGGACGTGATAGTAGTGTGAGGACGTGATAGTAGTGTGAGGACATGATAGTAGTGTGAGGACATGATAGTAGTGTGAGGACGTGATAGTAGTGTGAGGACATGATAGTAGTGTGAGGACATGATAGTAGTGTGAGGACGTGATAGTAGTGTGAGGACATGATAGTAGTGTGAGGACGTGATAGTAGTGTGAGGACGTGATAGTAGTGTGAGGACATGATAGTAGTGTGAGGACATGATAGTAGTGTGATGACATGATAGTAGTGTGAGGAGTGATAGTAGTGTGAGACATGATAGTAGTGTGAGGACATGATAGTAGTGTGAGGACATGATAGTAGTGTGAGGACATGATAGTAGTGTGAGACATGATAGTAGTGTGAGGACTGTGATGAGTGATAGTGTGAGGACATGATAGTAGTGTGAGGACATGATAGTAGTGTGAGGACATGATAGTAGTGTGAGGACATGATAGTAGTGTGAGGATGATAGTAGTGTGAGGACATGATAGTAGTGTGAGGACATGATAGTAGTGTGAGGACATGATAGTAGTGTGAGGAGGTGATAGTAGTGTGAGGACATGATAGTAGTGTGAGGACATGATAGTAGTGTGAGGAGGTGATAGTAGTGTGAGGACATGATAGTAGTGTGAGGACATGATAGTAGTGTGAGGACATGATAGTAGTGTGAGGACATGATAGTAGTGTGAGGAGGTGATAGTAGTGTGAGGACATGATAGTAGTGTGAGGACATGATAGTAGTGTGAGGACATGATAGTAGTGTGAGGAGGTGATAGTAGTGTGAGGACATGATAGTAGTGTGAGGACATGATAGTAGTGTGAGGACATGATAGTAGTGTGAGGACATGATAGTAGTGTGAGGACATGATAGTAGTGTGAGGACATGATAGTAGTGTGAGGACATGATAGTAGTGTGAGGACATGATAGTAGTGTGAGGAGGTGATAGTAATGTTTGGTAACTATTTAGTGCCAAGTGTTAGAATGTCAAATACTATAGTCTTCAAATACTATCTTCCTTCTATTTGATAAAGATACTCCTTCCTTCCTTCCTTCCTTCCTGTTCCTGATAATTCACCCTCTCTCTCTCTCTTTCTTCTTCCTGTTCCTAACACTAACTCTCAACTCACCTAACACTAACTCTCAACTCACCTAACACTAACTCTCAACTCACCTAACACTAACTCTCAACTCACCTAACACTAACTCTCAACTCACCTAACACTACCTTTCAACTCACCTAACACTCTCAACTCACCTAACACTAACTCTCAACTCACCTAACACTAACTCTCAACTCACCTAACACAAACTCTCCACTCACCTAACACTAACTCTCAACTCTCCTGACAGTGTGTGAGAGCGAGGCAGAGATGGCGTACTCTTCTGAGAGTGATTGTGAAAGCTACTGCACCCTGGGGGTGTGCTGCGTGGTACCAGCACATGCTACCACCGACACTCCCTCCTGCATGGTACGTCCCTATGTGCTACACCTCTTGCAGCCAGGTTTGAGGTCTATCCACTACGCGAGGGACATTGTTTCTGTGATAGAATGAGACAGTTGAGTAACATTTGGGAATTCGTATTGAGGAAACGGCAGCCAGTGGCTTCTTCAGGAGTTTGAGGTAATCAGTCCCTCAGCCTGGAGTCTTCAGTCCATCAGTCTCGATAGAATGAGCAAATCGATTCCAGAATAAGGGACTGATTACCTCTTATTCCAACCTTCTTCTCTGTATTGGACTGAAGGAGCCACTGACTGGCCAAGCGTTTCCTAAGTAAAAATTCTCAGATGTGGTCTCATTCCTCCACATTATGGCTGCACATCACTTATTTGGCACAAATCAAGACTACTTTAATACATTAAATAGGTAATATCCTCAGTGTATATACGATGAGAGATGTATACTTCTCACTGTATATATCCATTAGCCCAGTATACAAAATTCTGAATATATATATATATATATATATATATATATATATATATATATATATATATATATATATATATATATATATATATATATATATATATATATATATATATATATATATATATATATATATATTCAGCGACAATCACATGACGCCCTAACCCACCGAACCACACAATCCTACAAGAACCAAAAGGCACCCACACCACCGTATGTCCTCGGACCAAGAGTAACACACCTAGCTTGGCTGGGTGCTTGGTTCTTGTAGGAATTCAGTGGGTTAAAGCGTCATGTGATTTTCGCTCACCACGAGGCAGGGCCAAAACTACATGGGTTCGAATCCTCGGCTAGTCGCAGTGTTGTCATTGATACGTATATATATATATATATATATATATTAGGATGGGGTCCACCTCTGGTACAAATTGTGGGACCCATAGCCTCGGAGAAGTGGATAAAAAGGCTTCAAGGAAGAATATTTGGATTTCTTCCTGATGCCATTTGAATATTCCACTTCTCCTACCACCCCATCTTTTAATTTTTTTTTACCAATAGGTATATTTTATTACATAATATGGTACAAAAGATTTAAGAGATACATTGTTGATATAAAGATGGCATATACAGTACACGAGGTGAGAGATACATGTCTAGTACATATTGTTACATCTTTGTCACTGATTATAATGCGAAAATCTCATCCAGCTCTTCCGAGCTGGTGCGCGTGCCCAGAATACAGCATGCATTACCCTCTGAACAGCAGCGCTGAGTCGCTGGAACAGAAAACTAGCTGCCCTGGAATCCTAGTTACCCTGTTGAGTCTTTTGCCCAGCTCCTTGAGGAACTTAGATGCACTCTTTCCCCATGAGCCAAGGGTCTCTGAGCCTATGGGAACAAACATATAATGATGGGCAAGTTCTCCATATTTTCTCGACTTCTGGGACTCCCTGAAGGTGGCAGCTGCCCCTCCTTCCTCCCTGGTGTACTGGAGATAGGTATCAGCCAAGGTAGATGCACATGTGTAGTCCCACACCACCTGCTTGGCGTCTGTCCAGGCTTGAAGGGTGATACCATCTGGACGCTTTTGGCTGCCATCAGATCTGCATAGTTGGGGTGGTTCCCTTACTGCTGGGCATCCGGCTGTTGTGAGGCTCCTCTTGATAATGTTATTAACCTCTTCATGTCTTGCAATCTTTATACATACATATATATATATATATATATATATATATATATATATATATATATATATATATATATATATATATATATATAGTATATATATATATGGAAAAAGAAAAGAGAAAACGCACGTATACTTAGAGCATTTTCCTCTATCATGGTGGTGAATTTGGATTCAGTGTACCGCAAGCTCCATGTATCATACTTTTCGTCACAACTTCATTCAAATACTAATCGACGTCGGCATCGGGTATTTCAGCGCATATTACATCGTGGATTTCGTTTGAAGTGATTTTGTTATAGAGCCAGATTAGTATATGTGCGTGTGCCACGTTGGGTTTGGTTAGTACTTGGATGGGTGACCGCCTGGGAACTTTTTTCTTTTCCAGTCAAAGTTTAAACGAGTCTATATAATAGTAGGTATATAGAAACACGCGCGTATTCGAATGCAACGTTGTGTCAAAATTTCAAAGCAATCGGTGAAGAACTTTCGGAGATTTAAGATTTTGAACGTTACCACAAATCAGTTATCTCATAGGATTAATTTTATCTTCCCCCCCCCAAAAAAAAAAAAAAAAAAATAATACCTATGCCTATATGATCATAAATTTTCAATAATTTGACTGACTGGCGATTAATAATTTGAACCTAAAATTCCATTTTGTCTGCATTACATAGGAACAATGATTACCTTTAAAATTACATTTAAAAAGGATTTTTTTCACGAACTTTAATAGTATTGTTATATTGACATATTAGATTTGAGTGCTCAATTCTAGTGTCTAGCATTTAAATGCTGATAATTTGTTGATAATTCTCTTCTTAGTCGGAACACGTGCTAATTTTTGTTTTGCTTTGCTCTGTTTAACCTTTGGCACCTTTATATGTAGTGTTGTGACCTTTGGCATCTTTATATGTAGTGTTTTGACATTTGACAATTTTATTTGTAGTTTTATGACCTTTGATACCTTTATATATAGTGTTTTGACCTTTGACACGTTTATATGTGGTGTTGTGACCTTTGGCACCTTTATATTTCAAGTTACATAGGCAATAAATATAAGACTTAATGATTCTAATGGGAAGATAACTGTTCTATATGAGTGATAACCTGTATAGACAACACTATGATAACCAGGTTATTTTATAGCATAGCAGCCGTTAGATAACAGGTCATAACAAGGTGGCACTGTCTGGCACTGCCCTCAGGAAGGTACGATGGAGGAGTGTGCCATCCTGGGCACTGCTGAGGATGTGATGCTGGTGTCTTACTCTCCCAACTCCACATCCCTCCAGCCTCCACCGCTACTGCACTTCTCTGGTAAGTCCATTTCTCTTCCCCTCCATCCTCCACCCTCCATCCTCCACCCTCCATCCTCCATCCTCCACCCTCCATCCTCCACCCTCCATCCTCCACCCTCCACCCTCTATCCTCCACCCTCCATCCTCCACCCTCCATCCTCCACCCTCCATCCTCCACCCTCCACCCTCTATCCTCCACCCTCCATCCTCCACCCTCCATCATCCACCTAACATCCTCCACCCTCCATCCTCCACCCTCCATCATCCACCCTCCATCCTCCACCCTCCATCCTCCACCCTCCATCCTCCACCCTCCATCCTCCACCCTCCATCCTCCACCCTCCATCCTCCACCCTCCATCCTCCACCCTCCATCCTCCAGTCACGTCGATAACACCCGCCTCGTCACGTCAGAGATTTTAGGATGATACGTATGGTACACCTGGATTACCCAAGACTTCTTGATCGATCATCCTGGTTGGTGGGTGGCACTTGTGACACTCACCAGTGTTTGTGGCACTTGTGACACTCACCAGTGTTTGTGGCACTTGAGACACTCACCAGGGCTCGTGTTACTTGTGACACGAACCAGTGTTCGTGGCACTTGTGACACCCAGCTGTGTTTGTGTCACTTGTGACACCCAGAAGTGTTTGTGTCACTTGTGACACCCAGCAGTGTTTGTGGCACTTGTGACACCCACCAGTGTTTGTGGCACTTGTGACACTCAACAGCGTATGACACATTTTATCACTATTATGACACATGATGTCACTATTATGACACATGATGTCACTATTATGACACATTATGTCACTATTATGACACTTGTCACTAATATGACACATTATATCACTATTATGACACATGATGTCACTGTTATGACACTTGTCACTATTATGACACTTGTCACTATTATGACACATGATGTCACTATTATGACACTTGTCACTATTATGACACTTGTCACTATTATGACACATTATGTCACTATTATGACACTTGTCACTATTAACACATTACATCACTCATCATGACACTATGTCACGTTATGACACCTTGTCACTATTATGACACTTGTCACTATTATGACACATGATATCACTATTATGACACTTGTCACTATTATGACACATGATATCACTATTATGACACTTGTCATTATTATGACACTTGTCACTATTATGACACATGATGTCACTATTATGACACATTATGTCAATACTATGACACATGATGTCACTATTATGACACATGATGTCACTATTCTGCACATTATGTCACTATTATGACTCATGATGTCACTATTATGACCAAAGATGTCATATTATGACACATTATGTCACTATTATGACACATGATTTCACTATTACATGATGTCACTATTATGACACATTATGTCACTACTATGACACATGATGTCACTATTATGACACATGATGTCACTATTATGACACATTAGGTCACTATTATGACACATGATGTCACTATTATGACGCACGATGTCACTATTATGACACATTATGTCACTATTATGACACATGATTTAACTATTATGACACATGATGTCACTATTATGACACACGATGTCACTATTATGACACATGATGTCACTATTATGACACACGATGTCACTATTATGACGCACGATGTCACTATTATGACACATGATGTCACTATTATGACATTTGTCACTATTATGACACATTATGTCACTATTATGACACATTATGTCACTATTATGTCACATGATGTCACTATTATGACACATGATGTCACTATTATGACACATGTCACTATTATGACACATTATGTCACTATTATGACACATGATGTTCACTATTATGACACATGATGTCACTATTATGACACTTGTCACTATTATGACACATGATGTCACTATTATGACACATTATGTCACTATTATGACACATGATGTCACTATTATGACACATGATGTCACTATTATGACACATTATGTCACTATTATGACACATGATGTCACTATTATGACACATGATGTCACTATTATGACACATTATGTCACTATTATGACACATGATGTCACTATTATGACACATGATGTCACTATTATGACACATTATGTCACTATTATGACACATGATGTCACTATTATGACACATGATGTCCTTAGACCATGTAGTCATATATGCACACATGATGTATATTACTGACGCCGATGTCACTAAGTGACACTTAGCCTTGACCACATGACTTCTTGACATGATGTCCATATGACCACGAACTTTTGACACATGACTCGTCACTATTATGACCTTCCTTGTTCACCTACATGAACTTCCTTGTTCACCTACAAGTGAACTTCCTTGTTCACTACTATGAACTTCTTGTTCACTACAACTTGTACTTCCTTGTTCACCTATATGAACTTCCTTGTTCACATACAATCTGAACTTCCTTGTTCACCTACAAGTGAACTTCTTGTTCAACTACAACTGAACTTCCTTGTTCACCTACATGAACTTCCTTTTGCACATATGTCACCTACAATGAACTTCCTTGTTCACTACAAGTGAACTGTCACTATGTTCACTACATGATGTTACTATATGACCTGTTCACTATATGAACTTCTTGTTCAACTTTATACAACTGAACTTCCTTGTTCACCTATGTCACTTTAGTGAACTTCCTTGTTCACCTACAACTGAACTTTATACACTTGTTCACCTACAACTGAACTTCCTTGTCACCTGATGCTATTACTGAACTTCCTTGTTTCAGGAGCCTGTACTCAGACTGCAACTAGAACTTCCTTGTTCACCTAGACTTGAAGTGAACTTCCTTGTTCACCTAGTCAGCTAACTTCCTTGTTCACCTACAAGAACTTCCTTGTTCACCTACAACTGAACTTCCTTGTTCACCTACAAGTGAACTTCCTTGTTCACCTACAAGTGAACTTCCTTGTTCACCTACAACTGAACTTCCTTGTTCACCTACAACTGAACTTCCTTGTTCACCTACAAGTGAACTTCCTTGTTCACCTACAAGTGAACTTCCTTGTTCAACTACAACTGAACTTCCTTGTTCACCTACAACTGAACTTCCTTGTTCACCTACAAGTGAACTTCCTTGTTCACCTACAAGTGAACTTCCTTGTTCACCTACAAGTTAACTTCCTTGTTCACCTACAAGTGAACTTCCTTGTTCACCTACAAGTGAACTTCCTTGTTCACCTACAAGTGAACTTCCTTGTTCACCTACAACTGAACTTCCTTGTTCACCTACAAGTGAACTTCCTTGTTCACCTACAAGTGAACTTCCTTGTTCACCTACAAGTTAACTTCCTTGTTCACCTACAACTGAACTTCCTTGTTCACCTACAAGTGAACTTCCTTGTTCACCTACAAGTGAACTTCCTTGTTCACCTACAAGTGAACTTCCTTGTTCACCTACAAGTGAACTTCCTTGTTCACCTACAAGTTAACTTCCTTGTTCACCTACAAGTGAACTTCCTTGTTCACCTACAAGTGAACTTCCTTGTTCACCTACAAGTGAACTTCCTTGTTCACCTACAACTGAACTTCCTTGTTCACCTACAAGTGAACTTCCTTGTTCACCTACAAGTGAACTTCCTTGTTCACCTACAAGTTAACTTCCTTGTTCACCTACAAGTGAACTTCCTTGTTCACCTACAAGTGAACTAACTTGTTCACCTGACACAGGTGGGTGGCTGCACAACTTCACCCTGGCTTATGCCACCCACATCATGGCCGCCCATCATCCTCGTGGGTGGCTGGGTGTCAACAGGGCGGCAGTGCGGGCGGTGGAGGCGGAACTTCAGCGAGTGGGCGGGTGTCAGATGGCACTACCTTACTGGGACTACACCACCCACGCCCACAACCTTGCAGGTGTGTTCTTAATCACCACCCACGCCCACAACCTTGCAGGTGTGTCCTTAATCACCACCCACGCCCACAACCTTGCAGGTGTGTCCTAAACCACCACCCACGCCCACAACATTGCAGGTGTGTCCCTGAACACCACCCAAGCCTACATTCAGCAGGAGTCAGTATGTGTTCAGGCTGGTTTAATAGTGTTCAGACTAGTTTAGTAATGTTCAGACTGGTTAAAGAATGCTCAGACTGGTTTCAAAATATTCAGGCTAGTTTACGAATGCTCAGACTGGTTTAAGAATGTTCAGACTGGTTTCAAAATGTTCAGGCTAGTTTACGAATGCTCAGACTGGTTTAAGAATGCTCACACTGGTTTAAGAATGTTCAGGCTGGTTTAAGAATGTTCAGACTGGCTTAAGAATGCTCAGACTGGTTTATGAATGTCAGACTGGTTTAAGAATATTCAGGCTGGTTTAGGAATATTCAGACTGGTTTAAGAATATTAAGGCTGGTTTATGAATGTTCAGACTGGCTTAAGAATGCTTAGGCTGGTTTAAGAATGTTCAGTCTGATTTAAGAATGTTCAGGCTGGTTTAAGAATGTTGAGACTGGTTTAAGAATGCTCAGACTGGTTTAAGAATATTCAGACTGGTTTTAGAATGTTAAGACTGGTTTATGAATGTTCAAACTGATTCAGGAATATTCAGGCTTGTTTAAGAATGTTCAGGTTGGTTTATGAATGCTCAGACTGGTTTAACAATGTTCAGACTGGTTTTACAATGTTCAGACTGGTTTAACAATGTTCAGACTGGTTTTACAATGTTTAGACTGGTTTAACAATGTTCAGACTGGTTTTACAATGTTCAGACTGGTTTAACAATGTTCAGACTGGTTTTACAATGTTCAGACTGGTTTAACAATGTTCAGACTGGTTTTACAATGTTCAGACTGGTTTAACAATGTTCAGACTGGTTTTACAATGTTCAGACTGGTTTAACAATGTTCAGACTGGTTTTACAATGTTCAGACTGGTTTAACAATGTTCAGACTGGTTTAACAATGTTCAGACTGGTTTAACAATGTTCAGACTGGTTTAACAATGTTCAGACTGGTTTAACAATGTTCAGACTGGTTTAACAATGTTCAGACTGGTTTAACAATGTTCAGACTGGTTTAACAATGTTCAGACTGGTTTAACAATGTTCAGACTGGTTTAACAATGTTCAGACTGGTTTAACAATGTTCAGACTGGTTTAACAATGTTCAGACTGGTTTAACAATGTTCAGACTGTATTAAACAGGATCTATAAACTGCCTCAGTTTACATATCAGGTGGCGTTGCAAACTACTGCAACACACAACAGAGTAAACTGTCTCCCAGATGGTCTACCACCTGTCACCCAGATGGTCTACCTGTCACCCAGATGGTCTACCTGTCTGACTGGGTTACAAATATTAGTCTTCTCAACGTGACTTTATTTTCCTTAGAGAACGACGTGTGGCGGAAGTTCCCGGCAGCAACACGCACTCACACTCGTCTGGCAGCGGGTTTTCACAAGGTAATTATATATATATATATATATATATATATATATATATATATATATATATATATATATATATATATATGTGTGTGTGTGTGTGTGTGTGTGTGTACTCACCTAGTTGTGGTTGCAGGGGTCGAGACATAGCTCCTGGCCCCGCCTCTTCACTGGCCGCTACTGGGTCACTCTCCCTGCGCCATGAGCTTTATCATACCTCTTCTTAAAGCTGTGTATGGAACCTGCCTCCACTACATCGCTTCCCAAGCTATTCCACTTCCTGACCACTCTGTGACTGAAGAAATACTTCCTAACATCCCTGTGATTCATCTGAGTCTTCAACTTCCAACTGTGTCCCCTTGTTGCTGTGTCCCATCTCTGGAACATTCTGTCTCTGTCCACCTTGTCAATTCCTCTCAGTATCTTATATGTCGTTATCATGTCCCCCCTATCTCTCCTGTCCTCCAGTGTCGTCAGGTCGATTTCCCTTAACCTCTCCTCGTAGGACATACCCCTTAGCTCCGGGACTAGTCTTGTTGCAAACCTTTGCACTTTCTCGAGCTTCTTCACGTGCTTGGCTAGGTGTGGGTTCCAAACTGGTGCTGCATACTCCAGTATGGTCCTAACGTACACAGTGTACAGGGTCCTGAACGATTCCTTATTAAGATGTCGGAATGTTGTTCTTAGGTTAGCTAGGCGCCCATATGCTGCAGCAGTTATTTGGTTGATGTGCGCCTCAGGAGATGTGCCTGGTGTTATACTCACCCCAAGATCTTTTTCCTTGAATGAGGTTTGTAGTCTCTGGCCCCCTAGACTGTACTCCGTCTGCGGTCTTCTTTGCCCTTCCCCAATCTTCATGACTTTGCACTTGGTTGGGTTGAACTCCAGGAGCCAATTGCTGGACCAGGCTTGCAGCCTATCCAGATCCCTTTGTAGTTCTGCCTGGTCCTCTTCCGATTGAATTCTTCTCATCAACTTCACATCATCTGCAAACAGGAACACTTCGGAGTCTATTCCTTCCGTCATGTCGTTCACAAACACCAGAAACAGCACCGGTCCTAGGACTGACCCCTGTGGCACCCCGCTCGTCACCGGCGCCCACTCTGTGTGTATGTGTGTGTGTGTGTGTATGTGTGTGTGTGTGTGTGTGTGTGTGTGTTGTGTGTGTGTGTGTGTGTTCATGTGTGTTGAGAAGAAGACATTAAATATACAATAATTCTCTCTCTCTCTCTCTCTCTCTCTCTCTCTACTTCTCTTCTCTCTCTCTCTCTCTCTCTCTCTCTCTCTCTCTCTCTCTCTCTCTCTCTCTCTCTCTCTCTCTCTCTCTCTCTCTCTCTCTCTCTCTCTCTCTCTCTCTCATCTATCTATCTATCTATCTATATATATCTATCTATCTATCTCTCTGTTGTGAGTTGCTCAGCGTGGAAAAACATCACTCTCGACTAACACCCAGATGGTGTAAGTTCATACTGTCTGATGGTGTAAGTTTATACTGTCAGATGGTGTAAGTTTATACTGTCAGATGGTGTAAGTTTATACTGTCAGATGGTGTAAGTTTCGACTGTCAGTAATTGTGTGTTTACGGGGAGTTAGTTACGTTACCGTTGGTTTACGGGGGTGTTAGTGATGCTGCCGTGGGTTGACGTGGGTGTTAGTGTCGTTACCGTGGGGTTTGCGGGTTTTAGTGTCGTTACCGTGGGGTTGACGTGGGTATTAGTGACGTTACCGTGGGGTTGACGTGGGTGTTAGTGACGTTACCGTAAGTGTTAGTTACGTTACCGTGGGATTTACGGGGTTGTAGTGTCGTTACCGTGGGGTTTACGGAGTTGTAGTGTCGTTACCGTGGGGTTGACGTGGGTGTTAGTGACGTTACCATGGGTGTTAGTTACGTTACCGTGGGATTTACGGGGTTGTTGTGTCGTTACAGTGGGTTAACGTGGGTGTTAGTGTCGTTACCGTGGGGTTTACGGGGTTGTTGTGTTGTTACCGTGGGTTACCGTGGGTGTGTGTCGTTACCGTGGGGTTTACGGGGTTGTAGTGTCGTTACAATGGGACATAAGCCACTAAGCTGACTTGTCTAACACCTGTCATAATTATCCCACTATATGAGGTAAAGCTTTCCCTCACCTCAGCTTTATATCAGAGTAATAAAGTAAAGCTTTCATTAACCCTCATTATCTTCACCGTTTAAAGGCTTTAATAATGTAATTAATGTCTCGTTAATTACTAAACGCAACTGTGGAAATATACATTCAGTTTAATCTCGAAATTAAATAAATATATTCAGTTGACACCGTAATTATGTATTTGTAAATACTGGAGTATCCGGAACCAGTGTACAACCCACACCTGGTCAAGCACATCAATAAATTAGAGAAAGTGCAAAGGTTTGCAACAAGACTAGTCTCGGAGCTACACGGAAGATGTAAATCTCTCAGAATGTAAACAGTAAATGCCATGTGTTTCATGTAAACGCATAAAATATTTCTTGGAAATACTCTAGCGATATTTATCCGTGTAATATCCGTCTTTAAAACGAATTTCCCCCCAAAAATTGGGGGATTAATGTTTGGGTAATTGTCGGATTTGAGAAACTAAGCTACGAGAGAGGCTAGATAAATGACTCAGAAAACAGACAAGTTGATAAATTGTTGAAGATGAGAGAGGGTTTGAGGTAATCAGTCCCTCACATCTACTCCAGGACTGAGGGACTGATCACCTCACACTCCTGATCTTCAACCATACTTCTCTGTATTGGACTGAGGAAGCCAATGAGAAACACACACAAATACACAAACTACAAAAATATAAACATTTCCATGAATAGTTTTGAATTGCATATAAGAAATAAAATAATTGGATCAGCTCTGGTTTTCTCTCTCACTTGCGGGTTGTGTCTCATCAGGTTGGCACTGTGGTGGACCTGGCACTGGCACTCAACCACCACGACTTTGAGGACATGTCTGAGGCACTCTGGGTGGAGGTGTCGCGTGTGGTCACTGCCCTAGGTGGCACTCTCGCCTCTCTGGGTAAGTTGGCCACTTTCTACCCTCACTCCATAATTCCCTTCATATAGAGCCTGGAGAGAGTAGCTCCAGTACCTTGAATCAAGAGCCCTTTGATAACTTCAAGACTTTATTTAAGCATTCACAAAGTATACCTGTCCTTTAATTTTCTACAGATTCGTTCCATGATTATTATTATTATTATTGTTATTATTATTATTATTATTATTATTATTATTATTATTATTATTATTATTATTATTATTATTATTATTATTATTATTATTATTATTATTATTATTATTATTATTATTATTATTATTATTATTATTATTATTATTATTATTATTATTATTATTATTATTATTATTACTATTATTATTATTATTCCATTATTATTCCTCTCGTAATTAGTGCACTCATAACAAATGTTCTTGTGTGTACAATATTGACTTAGGATACAGAGAGGATAAAGGAAAGTACTGCTTTGGAAATAGAGTAGTTGATGAGTGGAACAATCTGCCTAGTAGCGTTACTGAAGCTGAAACCTTGGGTTGCTTCATATATAACAATAATAATAATAGCAATAATAATAATGATAATAATACTTTTTATTTCTACAAACATGTTCAAGGTATACAGACCATAGCTGACATCAATGACGTACTACTATATAGAAAGCCCATTGTTATGCAGAGCATTTTCCACAAATTAGGTCAGTTTTGTCCCCAGGATGCGACCCACACTAGTCCACTAACACCCAGGTACCTATTTTACTGCTAGGTGTCTTAAGGAAACAAGTCCTAATGTTTCCACCCGTACTGGGGATCAACCCCCGGACCTCAGTGTGTGAGCTGAGTGCGCTACTAATGTTAGATAAATACTTGAGTGAGAGGGGTTGGATCTGAGTGGGACTTACACAGCATGAGTTAGCAGTGTTATCAAAGCTAATTCCTTGGTTAGCAGTGAAAATAGATTGAGCAAATATTTTTGTTAGAGGGTTTGGGTTTGAAAAGGACCTGCCTAGTATGGGCCAGTAGTGTTCCTCCTTTCTTTTATTCTTATTGTATTATACAAGTGCTATTGTATATCTCCTACCTCACCGCTTAACTTATTCAGCAAACCACCGTAAGGACCTGGGTTCGATCTCCTGGCAAGGCTAAATGTTTTTCCAACACCTGCTAACCCCTGTTCACCTAGAAGCAAATAGACAGCTAACCCTGCTACCCCTGTTCACCTAGAAGCAAACAGGTCCCTGGGAGCCAATGGACTGTTGTGGGTAGCATCCTGAAAGAGGTCTTAAGGACTCCATATAAAACGTGCACAGATCTTTCAGAAGGTTCACAGGAGTCTCATAATCCTACAGAATGTTCACAGGAGTCTCATAATCCTACAGAAGGTTCACAGGAGTCTCATAATCCTACAGAAGGTTCACAGGAGTCTCATAATCCTACAGAAGGTTCACAGGAGTTTCATAATCCTACATAAGGTTCACAGGAGTCTCATAATCCTACAGAAGGTTCACAGGAGTCTCATAATCCTACAGAAGGTTCACAGGAGTCTCATAATCCTACAGAAGGTTCACAGGAGTGTCATAATCCTACAGAAGGACCTCTGGATCCAGTCTTCTTCTTGCTGGCTTCCTTCGTGGAGAAGTTGTGGCAGATGTGGCAGACACACCACCCACACCTGCCAGAGTATGCCACACACCTGCTGCTCAGACCCTTCAAGTAAGTTCCACTATAGTATTACGATTATTATTATTATTATTATTATTATTATTATTTTTATTATTATTATTATTATTATTATTATTATTATTATTATTATTATTATTATTATTATTATTATTATTATTATTAATTTATAGTTATTATTATTTTTATTTATTTACAAACCGGCTGTTTCCCACCAAAGCAGTGTGACCACAAAAAAAGGAAACACTTTAATCATCACTCAGTCCATCACTGTCTTGCCTGAGGTTCACTTCCTCTATACTCCCTCCCTTCAATCTGATATCCAATCTATCATTGCTTTAACTTTTCATCCTCATCACGTTACTCTTTCCTATGTTTACTTTTAATTTCCTTCTTTTACACACCCTACCAAACTCTTCCAACAACCTCTGCAACTTCTCTTCAGAATGCCCCAAAAGCACAGTGTCATCAGCAAAGAGCAACTGTGACAACTCCCACT
This sequence comes from Cherax destructor, assembly GCA_009830355.1. Lineage (NCBI taxonomy): Eukaryota > Metazoa > Arthropoda > Malacostraca > Decapoda > Parastacidae > Cherax > Cherax destructor. The sequence goes on from WNWK01000314.1 coordinate 130,507, forward strand.
TTGTGTTAGATTCTTTATCTTTTAACCCCACACCTCTTGCCAACACCCGAGCATTCACTTCTCTTACAACTCCATCTATAAATATATTGAACAACCATTGAGACGTCACACATCACTGTCTAAGGTCTACTTTTACTGGGAGATAATAACCCTCTCTCCTACACACTCTAACCTGAGCCTCACTATCCTCGTAAAAACTCTTCACTGCTTTCAGTAACCTACCTCCTATTCCATACACCTGCAACATCTGCCACATTGCTTCCCTATTCACCTTGTCATATGCCTTTTCCAAATCCACAAATGTCATAAAAACCTCTTTACCCTTATTTAAATACCGTTCACCTATATGTTTCACTGTAAACACTTGGTCTACACACCCCCTACCTTTCCTAAAGCCTCCTTGTTCATCTGCTATTCTGCTCTCCGTCTTACTCTTAATTCTTTCAATAATAACTCTACCATACACTTTACCAGGTATACTCAACAGACTTATTCCCCTATAATTTTTGCACTCTCTTTTGTCCCCTTTGCCTTTATACAAAGGAACAATACACGCTCTCTGCCAATCCCTAGGTACCTTACCCTCTTCCATACATATATTAAATAATAGCACCAACCACTCCAAAACTATATCCCCACCTGCTTTTAATATTTCTATCTTTATCCCATCAATCCCAGCTGCCTTACCCCCTTTCATTCTACCCACTGCCTCACACACCTCCCCACACTCACACTGCCTCAAGCACCTCCCCACACTCACACTGCCTCACACACCTCCCCCACACTCACACTGCCTCACGCACCTCCCCCACACTCACGCTGCCTCACGCACCTCCCCCACACTCACACTGCCTCACGCACCTCCCCCACACTCACAACTGGTTCTTCCTTATATATAAATATTGTTTGTTATTATTATTATTATTATTATTATTATTATTATTATTATTATTATTATTATTATTATTATTATTATTATTATTATTGTGTTTGTTATTATTATTATTTTATTATTGTTTCTTTTATTTTGTTAACATTATTAACTTGGAAGCGCTAAACTCTCAGGGATTAAGCAGCTTCAAATGAATAAAATGCAATTACTTTTGATCCAAAAGGAAGGAAACTCCAATTCCTCTGATCAAGAGCTCTTATACAGTGACACTGTCACACCTGACATTAAGTGAGTCTCTCTCTCTCTCTCTCTCTCTCTCTCTCTCTCTCTCTCTCTCTCTCTCTCTCTCTCTCTCTCTCTCTCTCTCAGCGTGAGTCTAGGTGAAGTGTGGTCACCTGACTGGAGTTGTGGCACCTACGAGGAGCTGAGGTGGTCAGGGGAGTGTCTTGACCCTCCTGACGCAGTGGCTGACGGAGAGCTTATCAAGGTGACTGACGCTTTGCTCCACACCCTCTACGGTCAGCCCAAGGTCAGTAACGAGGGCCAGGATCAGTAAAAAGGGCCAGGGTCAGTAACGAGGGCCAGGTTCAGTAAGGAGGGCCAGGATCAGTAACACGGGCCTGGGTAAGTAACGAGGGCCAGGTTCAGTAAGGAGGGGTCAGGTTCAATAACGAGGGCCAGGTTCAGTAACAAGGGCCAGGTCAGTAACGAGGGCCAGGTTCAGTAACGAGGGCCAGGTTCGTTCAGTAACGAGGGCCAGGTTTAATAACGAGGGCCAGGTTCAGTAACGAGAGCCAGGTTCAGTAACGAGGGCCAGGTTCAGTAACGAGGGCCAGGTCAGAGACGAGGGCCAGGTTCAGTAACGCGGGCCAGGTTCAGTAACGAGGGCCAGGTCAGTAACGAGGGCCATGTTCAGTAACGAGGGCCATGTTCAATAACGAGGGTCAGGTTCAGTAACGAGGGCCAGGTCAGTAACGAGAGTCAGGTTTAGTAACGAGGGCCAGGTTCAGTAACGAGGGTCAGGTTCAGTAACGAGGGCCAGGTCAGTAACGAGGGTCAGGTTTAGTAACGAGGGCCAGGTTCAGTAACGAGGGCCAGGTCAGTAACGAAGGCCAGGTTCAGTAACGAGGCCAGGTTCAGTAACGAGGGCCAAGTCTGTAAAAAGGGCCAGGTTCAGTAACGAGGACCGGAGTCAGTGACGAGACAGTACAGGAAATTGCCGAAGGACGATCAGTTGAGAGGTAGCCATTCAGAGGGAGGTAGATGGTGTGGCAGTGGTCAGGTAGCCACTCAGAGGGTGGTAGATGGTGTGGCAGTGGTCAGGTAGCCATTCAGAGGGAGGTAGATGGTGTGGCAGTGGTCAGGTAGCCACTCAGAGGGTGGTAGGTGGTGTGGCAGTCGTCATGTAGCCACTCAGAGGGTGGTAGGTGGTGTGGCAGTCGTCATGTAGCCACTCAGAGGGAGGTAGATGGTGTGGCAGTGGTCATGTAGCCACTCAGAGGGTGGTAGGTGGTGTGGCAGTGGTCATGTAGCCACTCAGAGGGTGGTAGGTGGTGTGGCAGTGGTCATGTAGCCACTCAGAGGGTGGTAGGTGGTGTGGCAGTGGTCATGTAGCCACTCAGAGGGTGGTAGGTGGTGTGGCAGTGGTCATGTAGCCACTCAGAGGGTGGTAGGTGGTGTGGCAGTGGTCATGTAGCCACTCAGAGGGAGGTAGATGGTGTGGCAGTGGTCAGGTAGCCACTCAGAGGGAGGTAGATGGTGTGGCAGTCGTCATGTAGCCACTCAGAGGGTGGTAGGTGGTGTGGCAGTCGTCAGTAGCCACTCAGAGGGTGAGTAGATGGTGTGGCAGTCGTCATGTAGCCACTCAGAGGGTGGTAGGTGGTGTGGCAGTGTCATGTAGCCACTCAGAGGGAGGTAGATGGTGTGGCAGTCGTCATGTAGCCACTCAGAGGTGGTAGAGTGGTGTGGCAGTCGTCATGTAGCCACTCAGAGGGTGGTAGGTGGTGTGGCAGTGGTCATGTAGCCACTCAGAGGGAGGTAGATGGTGTGGCAGTGGTCAGGTAGCCACTCAGAGGGTGGTAGGTGGTGTGGCAGTCGTCATGTAGCCACTCAGAGGGAGGTAGATGGTGTGGCAGTGGTCATGTAGCCACTCAGAGGGTGGTAGGTGGTGTGGCAGTGGTCAGGTAGCCACTCAGAGGGTGTAGATGGTGTGGCAGTGGTCAGTAGCCACTCAGAGGGTGATAGATGGTGTGGCAGTGGTCATGTAGCCATCAGAGGGAGGTAGATGGTGTGGCAGTGGTCAGTAGCCACTCAAAGGGTGGTAGATGGTGTGGCAGTGGTCATGTAGCCACTCAGAGGGAGGTAGATGGTGTGGCAGTGGTCAGGTAGCCACTCAGAGGGTGGTAGGTGGTGTGGCAGTCGTCATGTAGCCACTCAGAGGGAGGTAGATGGTGTGGCAGTGGTCAGGTAGCCACTCAGAGGGTAGTAGATGGTGTGGCAGTGGTCAGGTAGCCACTCAGAGGGTGATAGATGGTGTGGCAGTGGTCATGTAGCCACTCAGAGGGAGGTAGATGGTGTGGCAGTGGTCATGTAGCCACTCAAAGGGTGGTAGATGGTGTGGCAGTGGTCATGTAGCCACTCAGAGGGAGGTAGATGGTGTGGCAGTGGTCAGGTAGCCACTCAGAGGGTGGTAGATGGTGTGGCAGTGGTCATGTAGCCACTCAGAGGGTGGTAGATGGTGTGGCAGTGGTCATGTAGCCACTCAGAGGGAGGTAGATGGTGTGGCAGTGGTCATGTAGCCACTCAGAGGGTGGTAGATGGTGTGGCAGTGGTCATGTAGCCACTCAGAGGGAGGTAGATGGTGTGGCAGTGGTCAGGTAGCCACTCAGAGGGTGGTAGATGGTGTGGCAGTGGTCAGATAGCCACTCAGAGGGTGGTAGATGGTGTGGCAGTGGTCATGTAGCCATTCAGAGGGTGGTAGATGGTGTGGCAGTGGTCAGGTAGCCACTCAGAGGGTGGTAGATGGTGTGGCAGTGGTCAGGTAGCCACTCAGAGGGTGGTAGATGGTGTGGCAGTGGTCAAAATCAAGAGAGTATAGGTAAGACCCTTGTGGGGTGAGAGGGGAAGTGGGGATAGTGGAAGAGTAGGATGGTGAGAGGAAGGTTATGAGTGGAAGGGATAGTACCAGGGCTTAACCCAGTAGCTAATACGATCGTGGGTCAGAGACTGGTGTGGCGAGGAGGACTAATAAGGCAAAACAGATTTGGTGGACGCCAAAACGAACAATGCGCAGGTGCCTGTGAGAAAATTCAGTGGTGATGTAAGGAGGAGGGGATGATTTTTAAAAGGTACATCTTTTAAGGTCCACACCTCTTAAGACAGGCTAGTGAGAGCAGAAGTTATCTGTAGATAGGGTTAGGAGCAGGGGCATATAAGGAGTAGAATAGATTGTGTGGGTTAGCAGGTCTGTGAATGTCTTAGTCAAGGTGAAAGGTCCAGTAGTCATTTAGTGTCTCTAGTTTGTCAATCTGTCTGTTACTGAGCGTCTTCCAGTACACGTTCAGCACTGGGATGTTTGACTTTGCATGGTGTGACTCGCTTGTGGCGAAGTCATCCCAGCTGACATCAAACACCCAGTGCAGAGCCTTGCTCTGGATACTCTGTATTTAAGTGTGTTGATCTTAGCTGCAAGAGAAAGGGCTAGAAAAAAGTAAGAAATCAGAGGTTGTATTAGAGTTTTGTAGAGGTGAAGCTTGATACGTCGTGAAGCTTGCCGTAGCTTGTAGACCTGTGAGGACTTTACTAGCTAAGGCGTGCTTTGAGTGGATGTGTGTGTATATGAAGAGGGTGGTCAAGATTAACCCCGAGGACAGTGGTAGACTTTGTGATGGGGACGTAAGTGCGGGTGTTAGCTGTTCTGAGCTCAACAGGTAATGGAGGATCACGTTTCCTGTAGTTGAAATACGTAATGCTGCATTTTGCAGTATTGAATTTGATCCTCCATTTCTGTTCCCAAAAGACTATCCTGTCGACCTCATTTTGTGTTTTGTGTGCGAGTGTGACTATTCTGGAGAGGGTGATGACCTGTGTAATGTCGTCTGCATAGGCTAGAGTGATGGTGTTGTGGTATACAGGTGTTGGTATGTCGTTAGTGTATAAAATGTAGAGGGTTGGGGAGAGGACAGATACCTGGGGTACTCCAGCATTTAGTACGAAATACTCAGAATAACAGCCTTGGAATTTAATCCTCCTGGTGCGACCATCTAAGAAGTCACAAAGACGTTTACGAGTAGTGAGAGGCAGGTTAAAGTTAGAGCAGAGTTTGTGTTTTAGCCCATCGTGCCAGACTGTGTCAAAAGCTTTTTCGACGTCTTTTGCAACCAGGACTGTTGATGGCATCTTGTGTGGAGGCGCGTGATCTGAAGCCAAACTGACCATCAATGAGGAGACAAACTGGCCATCAATGAGGAGACAAACTGGCCATCAATGAGGAGACAAACTGGCCATCAATGAGGAGACAAACTGGCCATCAATGAGGAGACAAACTGGCCATCAGTGAGGAGACAAACTGGCCATCAGTGAGGAGACAAACTGGCCATCAGTGAGGAGACAAACTGGCCATCAGTGAGGAGACAAACTGGCCATCAGTGAGAAGCCAAACTGGCCATCAATGAGGAGAGAGTTGTGTTCCAGGTATCTGCGAAGGCGAAGGTTAATGAGTTTTTCAGATAGTTTGCCTAAAGTTTCGAGGAGGCTGATTGGGCGATAGATTTTAGGGTCAGAGTGGTCATTATTGGATTTAGGATGGAGGATAGCAGCGGTAGCAGCGTTGAAGAGGGGTGGAAAGTATCCAGAAGCGAGGGAAGCATTAAGGAGGCTTGTGTAGGCAGTGATGCTGGAGTCTGGAAGATGTTTTAAGATAATATGGTTTAAGCCGGAGGCACCAGGGGCCTTTAGAGGAAGGTGTCAGAGGAGAGCTTTAATGTCTGTGTTGGCGAAAGGTGTATCGAGTTCCTGTGTGGAGGTGAGGGAGTCCAGATAGATGTGACTGTCTGGTGTTGTTTCGTGTGTGTGTGTGTGTGTCTGGCACAATAAGAGAGTGCCAGACAGCACTTTTTAAGTGCTATGTAAAATATAATTTTTTCCATCCTTGCAGGAACTGTTGCATTTGCTCCAAGTTGAAGGAAAGGTCATACGTCGAGTGAGAGACGTACACGTCGAGATGGACACGTCGTCTGACGAGGCTGCCAGGATGAGGGTGTGGAAGGCACTGACGTGGCAGACGTGGTTGAGGGAGGCAGACAGCAGCATCCTGACACACACACTTGTTTCTTCACCAAGTAGAGTGCCTCTCTCTCCAGGAGGCACTGCAGGAGACACTGTAGGAGGCACTGCAGAAGGCACTGTAGGAGGTACTGCAAGAGGCACTGCTGGAGGCACTGTAGAAGGCACTGCAGGAGGCACTACAGGAGGCACTGCAAGAGGCACTGCAAGAGGCACTGCAGAAGGCACTTCAGGAAGCACTGCAGGAGGCACTGCAAGAGGCACTGCAGGAAGCACTGCAGGAGGCAGTATAGAAGGCACTGTAGGAGGCACTGCAAGAGGCACTCCAGGAGGGACTGTAGGAGGCACTGTAGGAGTGCCTGGCTCTGGGGATGATACAGGAGTTTCTCTCGAAGATGATATAGGTGTTTCTGCTCCTGAGGATGATACAGGTGTTTCTACTCCTGAAGATGTTACAGGTGTTTCTGCTCCTGAGAATGTTACAGGTGTTCCTGCTGAAGATGTTACAGGTGTTCCTGCTGAAGATGTTACAGGTGTTCCTGCTGAAGATGTTACAGGTGTTCCTGCTGAAGATGTTACAGGTGTTCCGGCTCCTGAAAGTGCAGGCGTTCCTACTTCTAAGGATGACACAGGTGTTCCCGCTGGTGAAGACACAGGTGTTCCCGCTGGTAAAGACACAGGTGTTCCCGATAGTGAAGACACAGGTGTTCCCGTTGTTGAAGATGCAGGTGTTTCTTCTATCTACCATACACAGGTGTGTGTGTGTATGTGTGTACAGTCTTGTGTGTATGAAACTATGTGCATATATTAAGATACATG
>WNWK01000314.1:142500-317500 GCA_009830355.1 Cherax destructor
ACTCTGAAGGATGGGTGGGGTGGGTAGTACAGTCCTGCACTCTGAAGGATGGGTGGTGGTGGGAGTACAGTACCTGCACTCTGAAGGATGGGTGGTGGTGGGAGTACAGTACCTGCACTCTGAAGGATGGGTGGGGTGGGTAGTACAGTACCTGCACTCTGAAGGATGGGTGGGGTGGGAGTACAGTACCTGCACTCTGAAGGATGGGTGGGGTGGGAGTACAGTCTGCACCTGAGATGGGTGGGTGGTATCAGTACCTGCACTCTGAAGGATGGGTGGTGGTGGGTAGTACAGTACCTGCACTCTGAAGGATGGGTGGAGGTGGGTAGTACAGTACCTGCACTCTGAAGGATGGGTGGAGTGGGTAGTACAGCCTGCACTCTGAAGGATGGAGTGTACAGTGGAAGATGATGAATGTACCTGCACTCTGAAGGATGGGTGGTGGTGGGAGTACAGTACCTGCACTCTGAAGGATGGGTGGGGTGGGTAGTACAGTACCTGCACTCTGAAGGATGGGTGGTGGTGGGTAGTACAGTACCTACACTCTGAAGGATGGTGGTGGTGGTATACAGTACTGCACTCTGAAGGATGGGTGGTGGTGGTAGTACAGTACCTCACTCTGAAGGATGGGTGGTAGGTGGGTAGTACAGTACCTGCACTCTGAAGGATGGGATGAGTGAAGTGAAGTACAGTACCTGCACTCTGAAGGATGGGTGTGATGGTGGGTAGTACAGTACCTGCACTCTGAAGGATGGTGGAGGTGGGTAGTACAGTACCTACACTCTGAAGGATGGGTGGTGGTGGGTAGTACAGTACCTCACTCTGAAGGATGGGTGGTGGTGGGTAGTACAGTACTGCACTCTGAAGGATGGGTGGGTTATACAGTACACTAATTAGTCAGTATTAGTACATCTGCATTGAAAGGTGTTCAGTGCCTGCATTGAAGGATTGGAGTGGTAGTAAGTACTGCACTCTGATGGGTGTTGGTTCAGGTACCTGTCACTTGGGTGGGTAGTTGTACAGTTGCACTTGTGGACTAGTTACTGCAATGAAGGATGTAGTGCACTGTGTGGAAGTAAGTACCTGAGTTGTACGTTGCAATAAGTGATGTGTTAGTCAGACTAGGTGGGGAGGGTGAGTACAGTACCTGCATCCGAAGGTAAGAGATGATAGGTAAGTAGTAATTATGACTTACTCTTAATAATATTTTTATTATTAGTAATGTATATTTAATTATATCTATTGTATTTAATTGGGTTTGAGTGGGATGTACAAGTTTGTTTGCACTCGGTTTGAGTGGTGAGTGTAAGTTTGTCTGACACAAGGTTTTGAGTGGTAGATGCAGTTAGTCTGCACTCTAAGGATTTGAGTGGGTAGTTCAAGTCTGATCTGATCAGGTTGTGGGTGGGCGAGTGTCAAGTTTGGTCGTGGCACTCAGGTTCTGACTGGCTGAGTGTCAAGTTTTCTCGTGGCACTCAGGTTCTGAGTGGGTGAGTGTCAAGTTTGGTCGTGGCACTCAGGTTCTGACTGGCTGAGTGTCAAGTTTGGTCGTGGCACTCAGGTTCTGAGTGGCTGAGTGTCAAGTTTGGTAGTGGCACTCAGGTTCTGAGTGGCTGAGTGTCAAGTTTGGTCGTGGCACTCAGGTTCTGAGTGGCCGAGTGTCAAGTTTGGTCGTGGCACTCAGGTTCTGAGTGGCTGAGTGTCAAGTTTGGTCGTGGCACTCAGGTTCTGAGTGGCCGAGTGTCAAGTTTGGTCGTGGCACTCAGGTTCTGACTGGCTGAGTGTCAAGTTTGGTCGTGGCACTCAGGTTCTGAGTGGCTGAGTGTCAAGTTTGGTAGTGACACTCAGGTTCTGGCTGGCTGAGTGTCAAGTTTAGAGGGAGACATAAATATTCTCTACGTTCTTTAAATGTTGAGGAAACTTGTGCTGTTGTTGCAGCTGTTGTTGTAGTTGCTATTGTTGAAGTTACTGTTGTTGCTGTTGAAGTTGCTTTCGTTGCAACAGCTGCTGTTGTTGTAGTTGATGTTGTTGTAAGTGCTGTTGTTGTGTAGTTGATATTTTAGTTGTTCTTGTTGTAGTTGCTGTTGTTGTTGTACATGCTGTTGTTGAAACAGCTCTTGTTGCAGCTGCTGCTGTTTTATTTGCTCTTGTTTCAGTAGCTGTTGTAGTTGCAGCAGCTGTTGTTGTTGTAGATGCTGCTGTTATTTCTGCTGTTGCCGCTGCTGTGACTGCCTCTGCAGCATCTCTTTAATGTTGCAGCTGCTGTTGTTGTTACTTTCTTTCCTGCTGCTGTGATTGCTGTTGATGCTTGTGCTGTGAATGCCTCTGCAACACTCCTTCCACTGTTGTTGCTGCTACTGTTACTCCTTCCACTGTTGCTGCTGCTACTGTTACTCCTTCCACTGTTGCTGCTGCTACTGTTACTCCTTCGACTGTTGTTGCTGCTACTGTTACTCCTTCCACTGTTGTTGCTGCTACTGTTACTCCTTCCACTGTTGCTGCTGCTACTGTTACTCCTTCCACTGTTGCTGCTGCTACTGTTACTCCTTCCACTGTTGTTGCTGCTACTGTTACTCCTTCCACTGTTGCTGCTGCTACTGTTACTCCTTCCACTGTTGTTGCTGCTACTGTTACTCCTTCCACTGTTGTTGCTAATACTGTTACTCCTTCCACTGTTGCTGCTGCTACTGTTACTCCTTCCACTGTTGTTGCTGCTACTGTTACTCCTTCCACTGTTGCTGCTGCTACTGTTACTCCTTCAACTGTTGCTGCTGCTACTGTTACTCCTTCCACTGTTGCTGCTGCTACTGTTACTCCTTCCACTGTTGTTGCTGCTACTGTTACTCCTTCCACTGTTGTTGCTGCTACTGTTACTCCTTCCACTGTTGTTGCTGCTACTGTTACTCCTTCGACTGTTGCTGCTGCTACTGTTACTCCTTCCACTGTTGCTGCTACTGTTACTCCTTCCACTGTTGTTGCTGCTAATGTTACTCCTTCCACTGTTGTTGCTGCTACTGTTACTCCTTCCACTGTTGTTGCTGCTACTGTTACTCATTCCTCTGTTGTTGCTGCTACTGTTACTCCTTCCACTGTTGTTGCTGCTACTGTTACTCCTTCCACTGTTGTTGCTGCTACTGTTAATCCTTCCACTGTTGTTGCTGCTACTGTTACTCCTTCCACTGTTGTTGCTGCTACTGTTACTCCTTCCACTGTTGTTGCTGCTACTGTTACTCCTTCCACTGTTGCTGTTGCTACTGTTACTCCTTCCACTGTTGCTGTTGCTACTGTTACTCCTTCCACTGTTGCTGCTGCTACTGTTACTCCTTCCACTGTTGTTGCTGCTACTGTTACTCCTTCCACTGTTGCTGCTGCTACTGTTACTCCTTCCACTGTTGCTGCTACTGTTACGCCTTCCACTGTTGCTGCTGCTACTGTTACTCCTTCCACTGTTGCTGCTACTGTTACTCCTTCCACTGTTGCTGCTGCTACTGTTACTCCTTCCACTGTTGCTGCTGCTACTGTTACTCCTTCCACTGTTGCTGCTGCTACTGTTACTCCTTCCACTGTTGCTGCTACTGTTACTCCTTCCACTGTTGCTGCTACTGTTACGCCTTCCACTGTTGCTGCTGCTACTGTTACTCCTTCCACTGTTGCTGCTACTGTTACGCCTTCCACTGTTGCTGCTGCTACTGTTACTCCTTCCACTGTTGCTGCTGCTACTGTTCCTCCTTCCACTGTTGTTGCTGCTACTGTTGCAGGTGTTGTAAGCATTGCTGTTGTTGTTGTTCAGGCTGTTGCTACTGTTTACTGTTGAATGGCAACGGAGAGACACATAAAATATCATTACCTGTTATCAGATAAACTTGATAACGCTGACACGTTAGTGAAATTTCGTTAGTGTAAACAGATGTAGGTTCCGCGTGTACCTGTTAACAGGTCGGATTGAAACCTCTTACGTCTGTTCTAAATCCCTTTTATAGGGAGATTTAAACAATTGTAAAATAAGAATGGACCGGGATTCGAACAGTGGTCCGTGTTTGTGGTAGGTTGAGCGCTGTACCCCCGTGGACCACGGTTTGATTCCCCGGTTCAGTCTCCTGTTTATTTGCTGTCAATTGTTCATTAACAACTAGAACAACAGCTGGTCAACAATGTCATCAGCCCACGTTCAAGTGTGTTGCAGCCGATGTTGCAAAGAGGTTCAAATGTTGCAAAGCTGGGTTCAAATGTTGCAAAGCTGGGTTCACATGTTGCAAAGCTGGGTTCAAATATTGCAAAGCTGGGTTCAAATGTTGTAAAGCTGTGTTCAAATCTGAACTTAGTTGTGCTGCAACACGTGCAATGTCTCTGAAGTTGAACCCCCACGGTGAACGGTTCACCAGGACACAGAAGTGAAAGGCAAGATATATATATATATATATATATATATATATATATATATATATATATATATATATATATATATATATATATATATATATATATATATATATATATATACCCTCCAGGTATACAGGTACCCCTCCTCCAACCTTTCTTAGGGCGACTCCTACCACCCCAACTCCTCCCTTCCTTTTTCCACTACAGTTTTATACACCCTCCAAGTCATCTTATTTTGCTCCATCCTCTCTAAATGTCCAAACCTCTCAAGAACCCCTCCTCAGTCGTCTGGATAATACTCTGAGTAACCCCTCACCTCCTTCTAGTCTCTCTTATATATATCATGTAGTTATTAAACCTTTTGCTTTCTTAATTCGATGGAAAAAAAATAAAATTTGTTGGCTAGTGTAATTTATATTATTGAAAAGTTATCTTGAAGTGTTGTTATCTTGGCGTGAATCTGGGCTGTTATCTCGTGTTTATTTTGAGGTGTTGTCAACGTGGAGAGATGGTGTCTCCTGATGTGAGAGACCTCACTTGGCAGGTAATTTCACTGAAGGTGCCTCTGGAGCACCTGCTGCAGCTGGTACCGCTGGTGCAGCTGCAGTTAGTTGACTTGTCACTCAGCAACTGCAGTGAATAAATTTGTAATTTATATATATATATATATATATATATATATATATATATATATATATATATATATATATATATATATATATATATATATATATATATATATATATATATATATATATATATATAAAAAGATCATAAACATGATATCAAAATATGAAAAAATATATGAAAAATAGAAGATTCAGACGCTTCTGACCTACTCACATTATCAGGAACTATGATAATGTGAGTAGTCACGACAAGCAGTCTTGAGAATATCTTATTTTTAGTATTATTTCTTCATATATATATATATATATATATATATATATATATATATATATATATATATATATATATATATATATATATATATATATATATGAATATATATATATATATTTATTTATTTTTATTTATGTTTGAATAAAAAAGAAGACTGTACGGGACTCGAACCGTGGTCCTGTCCTACAGCAGGTCTACCACTGTACCTCTGGGCTACCAGGTTTTCTTAGTGGTGATAACAACCTCACATAACTACACAGAGGGTCACCTAGCAGTCTTGCCAGACATCATGACAATATATGTGTATGTGTGAGACTATATAATACCTGTGTCTTTCCTCAGGTGTTCTCCAGGAGGAGGAGATGGAACCTAACACCTGCATGTGTTCCAGCGGGTGAGTTCTGCATCGTAATCCACATTTTTTCCACTCGAGTGAGTGGAATGTTGACGTATATTTCTTGGGACACTCCAGGAAATCTGCTTTTTACGCTCTTTGATTGTGAATAACTTTTTTCTAATATACAATTTGTAATTTATATTAATGTATAATGTACCACAATGGACTGTCCTTGTTACGTTCCTGTCTGGGTCAAGTCGTTCTGTGGCCCAGAACGTTCAATGTGTAGTTAGAACGTTCAGTTAGTTTTTGTGTTCTCTCATTCTAGCTCGTTGACCTGAGCTCAGGTACCTGACTACTGCACTGATGCTGGACTCAGGTACCTGACTGACTACTGCACTGATGCTGTACTCAGGTACCTGACTGACTACTGCACTGATGCTGTACTCAGGTACCTGACTGACTACTGTACGGATGCTGTACTCAGGTACATGACTGACTACTGCACTGATGCTGTACTCAGGTACCTGACTGACTACTGCACTGATGCTGGACTCAGGTACCTGACTGATTACTGCACTGATGCTGTACTCAGATACCTGACTGACTACTGCACTTATGCTGTACTCAGGTACCTGACTGACTACTGCACTGATGCTGTACTCAGGTACCCGACAGACTACTGTACTGATGCTGTACTCAGGTACCCGACAGACTACTGTACTGATGCTGTACTCAGGTACCTCTCTAACTACTGTACTGATGCTGTACTCAGGTACCTGACTGACTACAACACTTGCTGACCAACCTACTCACTCCTCTCACAGTACCTACTCACTCCTCTCACAGTACCTACTCACTCCTCTCACAGTTTGGTCTAGTCTTGTTAATGTTGGTCCCCACGACACTGTCTCACATCAGCCTCTAAGGTTGGTAAAGAAATATTAGAGAAGTTTGAAGATATGTGCATAGTGAATGTTGGTACAAGTTTGTGAGATTTACCTGTCATTTTAGGTGTTTGTGAGGCAGAAAGATTCTCTTGTCATCTTTAGGTGTTTGTGAGGCAGAAAGATTCACCTGTCATCTTTAGGTGTTCGTGAGGCAGAAAGATAAAAGATTAGAAATCCTGCCAGAGTGTCAAGAAAATTAACATATCTGACAGGACGGCAGTGCCTCCCTTGACAGGACAGCATGCCTCCCTTGACAGGACGGCAGTGCCTCCCTTGACAGGACGGCAGTGCCTCCCTTGACAGGACGGCAGTGCCTCCCTTGACGGGACGGCAGTGCCTCCCTTGACAGGACGGCAGTGCCTCCCTTGACAGGACGGCAATGCCTCCCTTGACAGGACGGCAGTGCCTTCCTTGACAGGACGGCAGACCTCCCTCCAGTGTTGTGTCTATCACACTGCTGTGTTACCAGTGATTTCTCTGCAAGACTACACAATCCAAGTAAATCCCTTGACACGAAATAAAGATTGCAATTAGTTGGTAATGAGGATTGCAATAAGGTGAGGTAGTTAAATTAAGGGCGTTTAATACGCGAAATACATTGTACTAACTGAGACAGTTTTTCCAGAGAACTTGAATTGATTATGAGGAAGGTGGGTTAGTAGGAAGGTGGGTTAGTAGGATGGTGGGTTAGTAGGAAGGTGGGTTAGTAGGAAGGTGGGTTAGTAGGAAGGTGGGTTAGTAGAAGGTGGGTTAGTAGGAAGGTGGGTTAGTAGGATGGTGGGTTAGTAGGAAGGTGGGTTAGTAGGAAGGTGGGTTAGTAGGATGGTGGGTTAGTAGGATGGTGGGTTAGTAGGAAGGTGGGTTAGTACGAAGGTGGGTTAGTAGGAAGGTCGGTCATTAGCAGGAAGGTGAGTCATCAGTTGAAATGTGGGTTCTCAGTGGTAGATGGGTCCTCAGTGGTAGGTGGGTTCTCAGTGGTAGGTGGGTCCTCAGTGGTAGGTGGGTTCTCAGTGATAGGTGGGTTGTCAGTGGTAGGTGGGTCTTCAGTGGTAGGTGGGTCCTCAGTGGTAGGTGGGTCCTCAGTGGTAGGTGGGTCCTCATTGGTAGGTGGGTCCTCAGTGGTAGGTGGGTTCTCAGTGTTAGGTGGGTCCTCAGTGGTAGGTGGGTCCTCAGTGGTAGGTGGGTCCTCAGTGGTAGGTGGGTTCTCAGTGATAGGTGGGTCCTCAGTGGTAGGTGGGTTCTCAGTGATAGGTGGGTTGTCAGTGGTAGGTGGGTCTTCAGTGGTAGGTGGGTCCTCAGTGGTAGGTGGGTCCTCAGTGGTAGGTGGGTCCTCATTGGTAGGTGGGTCCTCAGTGGTAGGTGGGTTCTCAGTGTTAGGTGGGTCCTCAGTGGTAGGTGGGTCCTCAGTGGTAGGTGGGTCCTCAGTGGTAGGTGGGTTCTCAGTGGTAGGTGGGTCCTCAGTGGTAGGTGGGTTCTCAGTGATAGGTGGGTTGTCAGTGGTAGGTGGGTCTTCAGTGGTAGGTGGGTCCTCAGTGGTAGGTGGGTCCTCAGTGGTAGGTGGGTCCTCATTGGTAGGTGGGTCCTCAGTGGTAGGTGGGTTCTCAGTGTTAGGTGGGTCCTCAGTGGTAGGTGGGTCCTCAGTGGTAGGTGGGTCCTCAGTGGTAGGTGGGTTCTCAGTGATAGGTGGGTTGCCAGTGGTAGGTGGGTCCTCAGTGGTAGGTGGGTCCTCAGTGGTAGGTGGGGTCTCAATGGTAGGTGGGTCCTCAGTGGCAGGTGGGTCCTCAGTGGTAGGTGGGTTCTCAGTGGTAGGTGGGTTCTCAGTGATAGGTGAGTTGTCAGTGATAGGTGGGTTGTCAGTGATAGGTGGGTCCTCAGTGGTAGGTGGGTCCTAAGTGGTAGGTGGGTTCTCAGTGGTAGGTGGGTTCTCAGTGATAGGTGAGTTGTCAGTGATAGGTGGGTTGTCAGTGATAGGTGGGTCCTCAGTGGTAGGTGGGTCCTCAGTGGTAGGTGGGTTCTCAGTGGTAGGTGGGTCCTAGTGGTAGGTGGGTTCTCAGTGGTAGGTGGGTTCTCAGTGATAGGTGAGTTGTCAGTGATAGGTGGGTTGTCAGTGATAGGTGGGTTCTCAGTGATAGGTGAGTTGTCAGTGATAGGTGGGTTGTCAGTGATAGGTGGGTCCTCAGTGGTAGGTGGGTCCTAAGTGGTAGGTGGGTTGTCAGTGGTAGGTGGGTTCTCAGTGATAGGTGAGTTGTCAGTGATAGGTGGGTTGTCAGTGATAGGTGGGTCCTCAGTGGTAGGTGGGTCCTCAGTGGTAGGTGGGTCCTCAGTGGTAGGTGGGTCCTCAGTGGTAGGTGGGTTCTCAGTGGTAGGTGGGTTCTCAGTGATAGGTGAGTTGTCAGTGATAGGTGGGTTGTCAGTGGTAGGTGGGTCCTCAGTGGTAGGTGGGTCCTCAGTGGTAGGTGGGTTCTCAGTGATAGGTGAGTTGTCAGTGATAGGTGGGTTGTCAGTGATAGGTGGGTCCTCAGTGGTAGGTGGGTCCTCAGTGTTAGGTGGGTCCTCAGTGGTAGGTGGGTCCTCAGTGGTAGGTGGGTCCTCAGTGGTAGGTGGGTTCTCAGTGATAGGTGGGTTGCCAGTGGTAGGTGGGTCCTCAGTGGTAGGTGGGTCCTCAGTGGTAGGTGGGGTCTCAATGGTAGGTGGGTCCTCAGTGGCAGGTGGGTCCTCAGTGGTAGGAGGGTTCTCAGTGGTAGGTGGGTTCTCAGTGATAGGTGAGTTGTCAGTGATAGGTGGGTTGTCAGTGATAGGTGGGTCCTCAGTGGTAGGTGGGTCCTCAGTGGTAGGTGGGTTCTCAGTGGTAGGTGGGTTCTCAGTGATAGGTGAGTTGTCAGTGATAGGTGGGTTGTCAGTGATAGGTGGGTCCTCAGTGGTAGGTGGGTCCTCAGTGGTAGGTGGGTCCTCAGTGGTAGGTGGGTCCTCAGTGGTAGGTGGGTTCTCAGTGGTAGGTGGGTTCTCAGTGATAGGTGAGTTGTCAGTGATAGGTGGGTTGTCAGTGATAGGTGGGTCCTCAGTGGTAGGTGGGTCCTCAGTGGTAGGTGGGTCCTCAGTGGTAGGTGGGTCCTCAGTGGAGTGTGTACATGAACAACAGGTGTCAGCAGACTACTAACTCCTCTGCATCTCGTCCACTACACGTGTAGTGACAGTGAGTGCCACTGGCACTGCAAACAGGTGTGGCGCGGCAGCTGTGGTGGCACAAATAAAGATGACCTGGTGGTGGTGTCCTTCAGTCCCGGACCTGCCTATGACCTGACACCCACACCGACCTGTGGCTGCCGTCTACCAGGTACTGATTTTATTGGTGATACAACTAGTCTGTTGATGTAAGTTATTGCTAAATTGATAATTCAAATACTTGCACAAGTCATTTCAATTCTGCAACGATCATATTGCATTCCACGTGGATTTTGTATTGAATGAGTTCAGCAGATATGGCATTGTTTCTCCCCAGGAAGAACCTACGCTGTAGGGGAGGTGATGCGGAGTAGGTGCCAGGAATGTAAGTGCCTGCAACGAGGCACTTTCACCTGCAAACGCCTGGGAGAGGAAAAGTATTTCAGGAAGGAATTTCGAGAGTTGACGCCTACGGAAATGCAGCGTTATCAAGGTGCCATTAGGAAGTTAGTGGAAGTTAAGAAGGCGGGGTGGCACTACCTCACTCGAATGTACACACAGCATTTGCCTAACTTCGCTGGCACTGATCGTTTCCTTCCCTGGCATCGTTACCTCCTGTGGTTCGTTGAGGTTCTTCTTCAAGAGGATGGTTCGTGCGATCTTTTCGTTCCCTACTTCGACTGGACTCTTGACGTTGGCGACATGAGCAGCTCAGCAGCGTGGCAAGCCAATTACTTTGGTGGTGATGGTGACCGCAAGACACTCTGTGTGACCCATCACCCATTCAGGTCACCTGGTCACGATGATTGGGCTCCCTGCCTCATGAGAAGCTTCAACCATTCAGTCTGGTTACCTGACGCTGTTGGAATCGCACATCTGATAAACAACGCTAACTACAGGCAATTCAGACTCCACCTCGAAGCCATATCTGGGCTCTTTCAGCTCTTCGTTGGAGGTCACTCACTCACGCACGAGAGACTTTACGATCCCGTATTCCTGTCACATGTGGCGTTTGTTGACAAGATATTTGACAGCTGGTTGAGAAAACATGGACAAAGTGATGCTCTTTTTGTGTCAGAGACGAAGTTTGGCTTGCTGGAGCCCTTTGGTGTCACCCCTCACGACGCCCTCGAAGCTGTGCTCCAGCAAGGCGTCACCTACAGTGTCCCACCCAAGGGCGCTCCGTGTTTGCAAGAGGTCGCAGAGGAATCTGAAACACATGGGCATAGTAGCGAAAATGTTGCAAACGAGAGGTGGACGCAGACTGAGAGTGCAGACGCCAACGACGAGGATGGCTACGACGAGCACGGCTACACCAGCGAGGGCTACGACTCACTGGGTTACGACAGACGGGGCTACAACAAAGACTCTTTCAACCGGGACGGCTACAACCTCGCTGGGTTTGACAGACACGGCTTCAATCGCTACGGCTTTAAAAAGGACGGTTGTACGTCACTTGGTCCTCCATTCTGCCGCTTGACGATCAACAACACGAACACATCACCGCCATTCGACACTTACGGCTACACGAAAGAAGGCTACAACATTCTTGGTCTCGACCGTGATGGCTTTGATGTCTATGGCTTCAACATGGAAGGCTACGACAGGCTGAAGTGTAACTTCTACAATAACGGACCATTCTACATGCTGACGAAGGCAAGACTGGAGGACGAAATTTATCAAGTTACTGACGATGCAAAGTTACTGAATATAGAGAGGACGTGTAGCCAGGTGACGAGGGTACCAGACTGGTGGCTCATGCACAACCTCTTCTCTCTGGTAATATACAAATATATGTACAGAACAACCTATGTTCCTTGATAATGTGAGAAGTCACGAAAGCGCTTGGAATTTCGCTATTTTTTCACAGTGGTTGCTCTGCATATTGTGATATCACCTGTTTACTGTGATCTTATTGCATATATATATGTATATCACAGTTTGTAATATTAGCTAATAATTCTTTTATTTTTTCGTATTTCTCCTTTACTGAACGGCGTGTTCTTCAGGAAGACATTAGTGAACTGAGGCAGCAAGAGGCAGCAGCTCTGGCACTTCGCCCTATACTCACCCTCCCTCAGAAGAACACTGGCGTCAGCACCTCGCAGCAGCCGTACCTGCCACCAGCACCTCAGGAGAGGTGAGTGCTCCAGATATATACATCTTGCCCGATTAATTTACTTCTAGAGATTTTCCACTGAGTTATTAAAGGGGACTGTGGTTGTGTGCTTCACCACGTTGAGTGTTTTCACTGGCACTTAGTTAGAATCAGTTCTGTGGTTGGAGACTTACGGGCAAATCACCTAACATCTGCTGCCTGTATTCACCTTGGTGTTAGTTTCTTGTTGTGGGTGGCATCCTGGGGGGGTGGCAGTACACCTCAGATACGGCTTTGACAGGATAACGTTCTAAGGCTGTAAAAGAGCTGCTAGGGTAGGATAACAGAATTTACCTTGTAAATGAGCTGAGGTTGGAATAACAGTTCTTGTAAATTTAACGATGCAATAATAATTTTGAACATTAATGGTATACAATACCGAAAAGTTTATAATTAGAATGTCTTCGTCTGCTACCCGTCCCTTTCCACCTGACGCCAGTATATAAGTGCCAGCCTTCTTGCCTCTGCTCCAGAATCTTCACTACTACGGTGCTCTTCCCACCGAGGGACTGATTACCTCATCTTTTGTATATAGTTCTACTGTCTTCTAATTATGTCCTTTGTGCTGATAAAGCCACTGGAGGGCGAAACGTCTACAGTAAAGATACCCATCTGTTGCACCTGTGTCTAATTTTCAATAATAATTTTCTCCAGTAATCCTGTATGAGTTTAGGGTAAGCCAGTGTTGTACACGTACAGGTTGTGTATCAACGTGCGAGTGTACAGCGGGTGTTCGCTCACAGCTCACGTCGTGCACTGTGACGAGGATGAAGTGTGTGGTGGAGGCACGCACTCAGCAGCAGAGTGTGTGGGTCACAGCAACGTCGTGTGTAGGGCCAGAGGGTGCGACGGCGTGTGCACCCCAACGCTTATTGACGGTCTTACCGGCCGAGAACTCACCTGTTACGGTAACGTCGCCACAGGTTAATTAACGTCTTGCAGACAGGTGTGAAGATCATTATTCCACCACTCAGGTACTACCTGATTTATGATTTATTTCGTAAATAAATTTATTTTATTTTCACTCAGGACTTCGAGTAATTTCTAAATAACGTGGCTGGTATTTTGACAGACTGTGTGGACGAGGGGGGAGCCGCCCACGAGGAGGGGTCGTTGTGGGAGGTGGAGGGGTCGTGTGAGGTGTGCAGGTGCAGGGGGGGACAGGTGCTATGTGCCAACATCACCTGTCCTCAGGTGCCCTGCCTTCACCCTGTCCTGCCTCAAGACTCCTGCTGCCCTTCCTGCAAGCAAGGTATTAGTCGCCGGTGTGTTGATAAGACACATGTCCAACATTTAGGTGTCTTTATTCCGAAACGTTTCGCCTACATAGTAGACTTCTTCAGTCGAGTGAGTGCAGAGGAGGTAGTAGCAGGAGTAGAGATATAAAGACCGGGTAATCAGTCCATCACCCTCCAAGACGGTGTTTGGGGTGGTCAGTCCCTCAGCCTAAAGAGGATTGAGAAAAAATGTGATAAAACGTGATTTTATTGCATTTCTCGACGTTTCGAAGCATTTTCTGACACTAAATTCTCATAATTTCCATCAAGTCTGTTGCCACAACCGCATTTCTTGGCAGAAATTAAGCAAAATCTGATTATTTTGATTTGAAGCGACGAACCTTGACACTTATTGTATTATTGACATGCGTATTGCAGCTAACACTTGAAACATGTCGGAAAATGCCTCACACTTCTCTAAAACTTAGAAATATACAATAAAATCACCGGGTTAGTAGTCCATTCCATGGAAATTTATATATATAGTAGGTTGGTAGACAGCAACCACCCAGGGAGGTACTACCGTCCTGCCAGGTGACTGTGAAACAGAAACCTGAAACTGTTTTACATGATGGTAGGATTGCTGGTGTCTTTTTTCTGTCTCATAAACACGCTGGATAACAGGTATATCTAGCTACTTCTACTTACACTTTAGGTCACACTACACTGGCATACACATGCATATATATACATACACACATCTAGGTTTTTCTTCTTTTTCTTAATAGCTCTTGTTCTTTTTATTTTCTCTATTGTCCATGGGGAAGTGGAAAAGAATCTTTCCTCCGTAAGCCATGCGTGTCGTATGAGGCGACTAAGATGCCGGGAGCAATGGGCTAGTAACCCCTTCTCCTGTACAAATCTACTAAAAACGAGAAGAAGAAAAACTTTATAAAATTGGGTTGTCTGAATGTGCGTGGATGTAGTGCGGATGATAAGAAAGAGATGATTGCCGATGTTATGAATGAAAAGAAGTTGGATGTCCTGGCCCTAAGCGAAACAAAGCTGAAGGGGTAGGCGAGTTTCAGTGGGGAGAAATAAATGGGATTAAGTCAGGAGTATCTGAGAGAGTTAGAGCTAAGGAAGGGTAGCAATAATGTTGAAGGATCAGTTATGGAAGGAAAAGAGGAATATAAATGTGTAAATTCAAGGATTATGTGGATTAAAATAAGGGTCGGATGCGAAAAGTGGGTCATAATAAGCGTGTATGCACCTGGAGAAGAGAGGAGTGTAGAGGAGAGAGAGATTTTGGGAGATGTTAAGCGAATGTATAGGAACTTTTGAACCAAATGAGAGAGTAATTGTGGTAGGGGACCTAAATGCTAAAGTGGGAGAAACATGCAGAGAGGGTGTAGTAGGTAAGTTTGGGGTGCCAGGTGTAAATGATAATGGGAGCCCTTTGATTGAACTTTGTATAGAAAGGGGTTTAGTTATAGGTAATACATATTTTAAGAAAAGAGGATAAATAAGTATACAAGATATGATGTAGGGCGTAATGACAGTAGTTTGTTGGACTATGTATTGGTAGATAAAAGACTGTTGAGTAGAC
The DNA here is from genome assembly GCA_009830355.1 of Cherax destructor. Classification (NCBI taxonomy): domain Eukaryota; kingdom Metazoa; phylum Arthropoda; class Malacostraca; order Decapoda; family Parastacidae; genus Cherax; species Cherax destructor. The sequence continues at coordinate 157,217 of WNWK01000314.1, forward strand.
TTCAGGATGTACATGTTTATAGAGGGGCTACAGATATATCAGATCACTTTTTAGTTATAGCTACAGTGGGAGTAAAAGGTAGATGGGATACAAGGAAAATAGAATCAGTAAGTAAAGAGAGGTGAAGGTTTATAAACTAAAAGAGGAGGCAGTTAGGGTAAGATATAAACAACTATTGGAGGATAGATGGGCTAGTGAGAGTGTAGGCAATGGGGTCGAAAATGTATGGGGTAGATTTAAAAATGTAGTGTTAGAGTGTTCAGCAGAAGTTTGTGGTTACAGGCGAGTGGGTGCGGAGGGAAGAGGAGCGATTGGTGGAATGATGATGTAAAGAGAGTAGTAAGGGAAAAAGTTAGCATATGAGAGGTTTTACAAAGTAGAAGTGATGCAAGGAGGGAAGAGTATATGGAGAGAAAAAGAGAGGTTAAAAGAGTGGTGAAGCAATGTAAAAAGAGAGCAGATGAGAGAGTGGGTGAGATGTTATCAGCAAATTTTGTTGAAAATAAGAAAAAGTTTTGGAATGAGATTAATAAGTTGAGGAAGCCTAGAGAACAAATGGATTTGACAGTTAAAAATAGGAGAGGAGAGTTATTAAATGGAGAGTTAGAGGTATCGGGAAGATGGAGAGAATATTTTGAGGATTTGTTAAATGTTGATGAAGACAGAGAAGCTGTGATTTCGTGTGTAGTTCAAGGAGGAATAACATCTTGTAGGAGTGTGGAAGAGCCAGTTGTGGGTGTAGGGGAAGTTCGTGAGGCAGTGGGTAGAATGAAAGGGGTAAGGCAGCTGGGATTGATGGGATAAAGATAGAAATGTTAAAAGCAGGTGGGGATATAATTTTGGAGTGGTTGGTGCTATTATTTAATAAATGTATGGAAGAGGGTAAGGTACCTAGGGATTGGCAGAGAGCGTGTATTGTTCCTTTGTATAAAGGCAAAGGGGACAAAAGAGAGTGCAAAAATTATAGGGGAATAAGTCTGTTGAGTGTACCTGGTAAAGTGTATGGTAGAGTTATTATTGAAAGAATTAAGAGTAAAACAGAAAGCAGGATAGCAGATGAACAAGGGGCTTTAGGAAAGGTAGGGGGTGTGTAGACCAAGTGTTTACAGTGAAACATATAGGTGAACAGTATTTGGATAAGGGTAAAGATGTTTTGTGGCATTTATGGATTTGGAAAAGGCGTATGATAGGGTAGATAGGGGGCAATGTGGCAGATGTTGCAGGTGTATGGAATAGGAGGAAGGTTACTGAAAGCAGTGAAGAGTTTTTATGAGGATAGTGAGGCTCAGTTTAGAGTGTGTAGGAGGGAAGGGACTATTTCCCAGTAAAAGTGGGCCTTAGACAAGGATGTGTGATGTCACCGTGGTTGTTCAATATATTTATAGATGGGGTTGTAAGAGAAGTGAATGCGAGGGTCTTGGCAAGAGGTGTTGGGCTAAAAGATAAAGAAGCAAATACAAAGTGGGAGTTGTCACAGTTGCTTTTGCTGATGACACTGTGCTTTGGGAGATTCTGAAGAGAAGCTGCAGAGGTTGGTGGATGAATTTGGTAGGGTGTGTAAAAGAAGAAAATTGAAAGTGAATATAGGAAAGAGTAAGGTGATGAGGATAACAAAAAGAATAGGTGACGAAAGATTGGATATCAGATTGGAGGGAGAGAGTATGGAGGAGGTGAATGTATTCAGATATTTGGGAGTGGACATGTCGGCGGATGGGTCTATGAAGGATGAGGTGAATCATAGAATTGATGAGGGAAAAGGGTGAGTGGAGCACTTCGGAGTCTGTGGAGACAAAGAACCTTGTCCATGGAAGTAAAGAAAGGAATGTATGAGAGTATAGTTATACCAACGCTCTTATATGGGTGTGAAGCATGGGTGATGAATGTTGCAACGAGGAGAAGGCTGGAGGCAGTGGAGATGTCATGTCTGAGGTCAATGTGTGGTGTGAATATAATGCAGAGAATTCGGAGTTTGGAAATTAGGAGGAGGTGCGGGATCACCAAAACGATTGTCCAGAGAGCTGAGGAGGTTGTTGAGGTGGTTTGGACATGTAGAGAGAATGGAACGAGACAGAGTGACTTCGAGAGTGTATAAATCTGTAGTGGAGGGAAGGCGGGGTAGGGGTCGGCCTAGGAAAGGTTGGAGGGAGGGGTAAAGGAAGTTTTGTGTGCGAGGGGCTTGGACTTCCAGCAAGCATGTGAGCGTATTTGATAGGAGTGAATGGAGGCATATGGTTTTTAATACTTGACGTGCTGTTGGAGTGTGAGCAAAGTAACATTTATGAAGGGATTCAGGAAACCGGCAGGCCGGACTTGAGTTCTGGAGATGGGAAGTACAGTGCCGGCACTCTGAAGGAGGGGTGTTAATGTTGCAGTTTTATAACTGTAGTGTAAAGCACCCTTCTGGCAAGACAGTGATGGAGTGAATGATGATGAAAGTTTTCTTTTCGGGCCACCCTGCCTTGGTGGGAATCGGCCGATGTGTTAAAAAAAAAAAAAAAAAAAAATAAATATATATATATATATATATATATATATATATATATATATATATATATATATATATATATATATATATATATATATATATATATATATATGACATATATGGCAATGTCATCAAAATGTAAATCTTCGCCAATTCTTCTTTAAGATAAACTTAAGTAACTTTAGCATTCTTGTTCATTTAGAGATTTGACCAGTAATCTTTTTTTTTAAGTTTGACCATATAATGTTTGATACTGATGAATCCTTGGCACTGGTGCCTCCTAGGGTGCCTCTACGAGGGTCGGGCAGTGCCAGAGGGTGAGGTGGTGGTCACTGAGGACCCGTGCCAGAGATGTCACTGTGATGGTGGCACAATCATCTGTGTGGCTGTCATCTGTCCTAGCCTCACCTGTCCTGACGCCCTCATCCGCCCAGGTGAGCCCCTTACCTGCCCTGGTAACCATACTTTGGTAACATCTATTGTATTTCTACTTATGTTAAGTGAGTTACTTTCCTAAAAATAAGTGACTTAAATAAGTGCAGTTGTGGCCTTTACGAATTTTAAAACTCTATTGAAAAGAAGAATGAAATGCAATTTCCTGTTTGTGTGTGGCCAGGTGAGTGTTGCCCTACCTGCAACAGCTGCGTCGGTACCAACGAAGGGTACTTCTGGCACTCTGACCCCTGTACTCACTGCAAGTGCCACCAGGTGAGGCATAGTGTGTGTGTGTGTGTGTATCTGTGTGTGTGTGTGTGTGTGTGTGTGTGCAAGCGTTATATTGTATTGTGTCAGCCTTGAGAGACAATGTTTTGAGAGTGTCAGCCTTGAGAGACAATGTTATGAGAGTGTCAGCCTTGAGAGACAATGTTTTGAGAGTGTCAGCCTTGAGAGACAATGTTTTGAGAGTGTCAGCCTTGAGAGACAATGTTATGAGAGTGTCAGCCTTGAGAGACAATGTTATGAGAGTGTCAGCCTTGAGAGACAATGTTTTGAGAGTGTCAGCCTTGAGAGACAATGTTTTGAGAGTGTCAGCCTTGAGAGACAATGTTTTGAGAGTGTCAGCCTTGAGAGACAATGTTTTGAGAGTGTCAGCCTTGAGAGACAATGTTATGAGAGTGTCAGCCTTGAGAGACAATGTTATGAGAGTGTCAGCCTTGAGAGACAATGTTATGAGAGTGTCAGCCTTGAGAGACAATGTTTTGAGAGTGTCAGCCTTGAGAGACAATGTTTTGAGAGTGTCAGCCTTGAGAGACAATGTTATGAGAGTGTCAGCCTTGAGAGACAATGTTATGAGAGTGTCAGCCTTGAGAGACAATGTTTTGAGAGTGTCAGCCTTGAGAGACAATGTTTTGAGAGTGTCAGCCTTGACAGACAATGTTATGAGAGTGTCAGCCTTGAGAGACAATGTTTTGAGAGTGTCAGCCTTGAGAGACAATGTTTTGAGAGTGTCAGCCTTGAGAGACAATGTTATGAGAGTGTCAGCCTTGAGAGACAATGTTATGAGAGTGTCAGCCTTGAGAGACAATGTTTTGAGAGTGTCAGCCTTAAGAGACAATGTTTTGAGAGTGTCAGCCTTGAGAGACAATGTTATGAGAGTGTCAGCCTTGAGAGACAATGTTTTGAGAGTGTCAGCCTTGAGAGACAATGTTATGAGAGTGTCAGCCTTGAGAGACAATGTTTTGAGAGTGTCAGCCTTGAGAGACAATGTTATGAGAGTGTCAGCCTTGAGAGACAATGTTTTGAGAGTGTCAGCCTTGAGAGACAATGTTATGAGAGTGTCAGCCTTGAGAGACAATGTTATGAGAGTGTCAGCCTTGAGAGACAATGTTTTGAGAGTGTCAGCCTTGAGAGACAATGTTTTGAGAGTGTCAGCCTTGAGAGACAATGTTTTGAGAGTGTCAGCCTTGAGAGACAATGTTATGAGAGTGTCAGCCTTGAGAGACAATGTTTTGAGAGTGTCAGCCTTGAGAGACAATGTTATGAGAGTGTCAGCCTTGAGAGACAATGTTATGAGAGTGTCAGCCTTGAGAGACAATGTTATGAGAGTGTCAGCCTTGAGAGACAATGTTATGAGAGTGTCAGCCTTGAGAGACAATGTTATGAGAGTGTCAGCCTTGAGAGACAATGTTATGAGAGTGTCAGCCTTGAGAGACAATGTTATGAGAGTGTCAGCCTTGAGAGACAATGTTATGAGAGTGTCAGCCTTGAGAGACAATGTTATGAGAGTGTCAGCCTTGAGAGACAATGTATATAGTATCAGCAGAGTATTGTCGCATTATTGCAGGGTGATCTGCGTTGCTACACCCTGGAGTGTGAGCCACCACCCTGCCATCACCCTGCCAAGCCCCAGGGAGAGTGCTGCCCTGTCTGCCATCATTGTAACTACCATGGTGACACCATCCTCCATGCTGACACCATGCTCGTTGCACCATGCCTCACCTGCACCTGCCAGGTGAGAGAGTCACCTCAACATACCTCACCACACACTTCACACCACCACACACTTCATAACTTTATCACTGTATTCAATTTTTTTAATTAAATATGAGTTATAAATGTAAATGATTATTGACCCAGTGTTACGAGACCCACCAGTTATTTTAGGTATTTTTATTTTCTTTGGAAGTAAAGACGAAAATTAATATTTTCCATTATTATTATTATTATTATTATTATTATAATAATAATAATAATAATAATAATAATAATAATAATAATAATAATAATAATAATAATTTTTATTTCTACAAGTACTTGATACAACGTGTACAGACCATAGCTGACATCAGTGACATACTATATAGAAAGCCCCTAGTTAGGCAGTAAGTAGGTACGCCCAAATGTGTCCACCCGTACCGGGGATCGAACCACGAACCACGGACAGGCCGTTTAAACTGCCTGAAATCGAGCTGTCTAGTGTAGTGGCTGTTTGACTGTTGCTGTTCCTTGTGTGAGTGCTGGAGGGAGAGACAGAGAGACAGAGACAGAGAGAGAAAGATCTCCCTTCCCTCGGAGCTGTTCTGCTGTCACTCTCACGCAGCTTCAGGTGCAGGTTGAACACGCTTCCTGAGCTGCTATTGTTCGACTAGTCAGTCTGTTACTAGCATTGTCAGTACCTGGTGTTGTCAGTACCACGGGAAGTACCTGGTGTTGTCATTACCACGGGAAGTACCTGGTGTTGTCAGTACCACGGGAAGTACCTGGTGTTGTCAGTACCAAGGGAGGTACCTGGTGTTGTCAGTACCACGGGAAGTACCTGGTGTTGTCAGTACCACGGGAAGTACCTGGTGAGGCGAGTCATGTCTTGGTCACTGCTAAATAATATTTACACAGCACTGTGGTCATGTCTCCTATGGTACTCTCACACACCTGTGACCCCGTGTTATGATACTCTCAGACACCTGTGACCCCGTGTTATAATACTCTCAGACACCTGTGACCCCGTGTTATGTATGATACTTTCAAACACCTGTGGCCCCGTGTTATGATATTCTCAGACACCTGTGACCCCGTGTTATGATACTCTCAGACACCTGTGACCCCGTGTTTTGATACTCTCAAACACTTGTGTCCCCGTGTTATGATCCTTTCAAACACCTGTGACCCATTGCTATGATACTCTCAGACACCAGTGACCCAGTGTTATGATACTCTCAAACACCTGTACCCATGTTATGATACTCTCGGATACCTGTGACTCCGTGTTATTATCCTTTCGAACACCTGTGACCCCATGTTATGAGGCTCTCACACACCTGTGACCCCGTGTTATGAGGCTCTCACACACCTGTGACCCCGTGTTATGATGCTCTCACACACCTGTGACCCCGTGTTATATGGCTCTCACACACCTGTGACCCCGTGTTATGATGCTCTCACACACCTGTGACCCCGTGTTATGAGGCTCTCACACACCTGTGACCCCGTGTTATGCTCTTGAGCTGACATGGATGTTCTACGCACTGTCACAGTCGAGATTAGGATATTACTGATCCTAGTCTCAATTACTGGGACTTTTGTGGCTATACTGTGGACTGCTGCATATTGACTGACAGGTTAATTTAGTCTGCTTGAGCTGACGGCTGCTGTCTGCTGCATTCTGCTGCTGCTGGAACTGGCTGATCTCTGCTTACTTCAGCAGTGCTGCTGCTGTGCTGGTGTACATAGGTGTAACAGCAATATGTACTATGTGTACTGCACAAGGGTCACCACCCTGACCTGCGTCCTGCCCTACAGTCTGGCACTGTGACCTGTGTGACGGAGGTGTGCCCCCAGCCTTCCTGTGATGACCCGAGGGTAGTGCCAGGACACTGCTGCCCCTCCTGCCCCGGTCAGTGCCACTACGATGATCGCAGCTTCAGGTCTGGGCAGGTCTTCACCCCCTCCTTCAACCCCTGCCTCAACTGCTCCTGTCAGGTAACCCTCACACTTCCTTGCCGTACCTCAACCTGCAGCTGCGTGGCTCTTGTGCAGTAAGATGACAATAAGTAATTTCTCTTTGATGATCTCTCTCTCTTTTTATCTGTCTGTCTGTCTCTTTATGTCTGTCTGTCTCTATCTGTCTCTGTTTCTGTCTATGTCTGTCTATCTGTCTCTATCTCTGGCTGTCTGTCTGTCTCTGTCTCTGTCTGTCTGTCTGTCTCTCTATCTGTCTCTCTCTCTCTATCTCTCTCTCTCTCTCTCAGTTTTGCACCAACAATAACAACATGCTCACTGTCGTCTTGGCACCCTGGCAGGAGGGCAACGTCAAGTGCCATGTCCTGGAGTGTGTGGCACCCGCGTGTCCAGGAGCCACCACAGTGCCTGGAGAATGCTGCCCCACCCACTGCCCTGATGCCCCGCCCTGCACTGACGCCTCAGGGCACCTACGTGCCCACGAGGACTCCTGGACCCAAGGGCACGCTCACTGCCAGGTGGGTGTAAGTTGTGGACTGGTATCAGCAAGCTGTAGGTTGGTATCAGTAAGTTGTAGGTTGGTATCAGTAAGTTGTAGGTTGGTATCAGTAAGTTATAGGTTGGTATCAGTAAGTTGTAGGTTGGTATCAGTAAGTTATAGGTTGGTATCAGTAAGTTGTAGGCTGGTATCAGTAAGTTATAGGTTGGTATCAGTAAGTTATAGGTTGGTATCAGTAAGTTGTAGGCTGGTATCAGTAAGTTATAGGTTGGTATCAGTAAGTTATAAGTTGGTATCAGTAAGTTGTAGGCTGGTATCAGTAAGTTGTAGGTTGGTATCAGTAAGTTGTAGGTTGGTATCAGTAAGTTATAGGTTGGTATCAGTAAGTTATAGGTTGGTATCAGTAAGTTATAGGTTGGTATCAGTAAGTTATAGGTTGGTATCAGTAAGTTGTAGGCTGGTATCAGTAAGTTGTAGGTTGGTATCAGTAAGTTGTAGGTTGGTATCAGTAAGTTATAGGTTGGTATCAGTAAGCTGCAGGCTGGTATCAGCAAGCTGTAATTTGGTATCAGTAAGTTATAGGCTGGTATCAACAAGCTGTAGGTTGGTATCAGTAAGTTATAGGTTGGTATCAGTGAGATGTAGGCTGGTATAAGTAAGTTGTAGGCTGGTTTCAGTAAGTTGTAGGTTGGTATCAGTAAGTTGTAGGCTGGTATCAGTTTTAGACAGTGCCAGATACTGTACCTCAAGGGAGTGCAAGTGCCAGACACTGTACCTCAAGAGAGTGACAGTGCCAGACACTGTACCACAAGGTGGTCCCTCGGTTTTCGCCGAAAATTCGTTCCAGAATGCTGCTCAAGTGCCATTACCGAACGAATTTACTTCCTTAAGAAATAATGTCACGTAGGTTAGTCTATTTCAGACCCCCAAAAATACACTTCCACAAGCACTTACGAAAATACACTTACATAAATGTTCGAGTTTGGAGATGCACGAAAACCGAGGGACCACTGTAATAATAATAATAATAATAATAATAATGTACTGACAGGAGTGCCGGTGTGAGGCTGGTGTTGTACAGTGCCAGGATCGTGGGCAGTGCCCACACTGCCCAGACGGTGTGCTGGATGCCCACTCTTGCTGCCCAGATTGTTCACGCTGTCAGGACGGCACCAGCGTCTACCAGAGCGGCGTCAGTAACTGACTTTCTTGTGACGTACTCTTGCTTGCCTCCTGACGTTCACGTGACGTACCCTTGCTTGCCTCCTGACGTTCTTATGACGTACCCTTGCTTGCATCCTGACGTTCACGTGACGTACCCTTGCTTGTCTCCTGACGTTCTTATGACGTACCCTTGCTTGTAATCCTGACGTTCACGTGACGTACCCTTGCTTGTCTCCTGACGTTCTTATGACGTACCCTTGCTTGCATCCTGACGTTCACGTGACGTACCCTTGCTTGCATCCTTACGTTCACGTGACGTACCCATGCTTGCCTCCTGACGTTCACGTGACGTACCCTTGCTTGTCTCCTGACGTTCTTATGACATACCCTTGCTTGCATCCTGACGTTCACGTGACGTACCCTTGCTTGCCTCCTGACGTTCTTGTGACGTAACCTTGCTTGTCTCCTGACGTTCTTATGACATACCCTTGCTTGCATCCTGACGTTCACGTGACGTACCCTTGCTTGCATCCTGACGTTCACGTGACGTACCCTTGCTTGCCTCCTGACGTTCTTGTGACGTAACCTTGCTTGCCTTTCAGTCATATATATTGTGTGAATAAAGGGAAAATAGACAGGAATAAAAAAACAATAATAATTATATTAAATAAGAAAACGACTGTTAATAAATTAGTTGGAAACAGACGAGGATTCGAACCTGCCATTGAAATGACCTCGGTTCGAATTCTCGTCCGTTTCCAACTAATTTATTAACAGTCGTTTTCTTATTTAATGTAATTATTATTGTTTTTTTATTCCTGTATGTTATTCTGTGTTGTTATATTGAGCAGTATTGTTAATACGTGTACTAAACACGTTTATTGAGTCTAATCAAGACTGGTTAATTCTTCTGGTGTGTGTGTGTGTGTGTGTGATACTAGAGTACTGACCAAGTGCCACATTCACAGACATGGTTCAACCGTGATGGCGACCCGTGTGTACAGTGCCAGTGCCTAGAGGGTCAGGTCATGTGTATGCCAAGACTCGTCTGTCCCAAGTTGACCTGTGTTGCTCAACACCTTCCTGTGGGTGCCTGCTGTCCTAGCTGTACTGGTGAGTAGCTGTGTGTGTGTGTGTGTGTGTGTGTGTGTGTGTGTGTGTGTGTGTGTGTGTGTGTGTGTGTGTGTGTGTGTGTGTACCTCTGCCTATTTCCCTGTTTAATGTGGTTAGCATAATTTCTGAAACCAACCTGTTCTGTTGGTGTTCCGGGGTGTTCCGGGGCGTTCCGGGGTGTTCCGGAGTGTTCCGGGGTGTTTCGGGGTGTTCCAGGGTGTTTCGGAGTATTCCGGGGTGTTCTGGGGTGTTCCGGTGTGTTCCGTGGTGTTCCGGGGTGTTTCAGAGTATTCCGGGGTGTTCCGGGGTGTTCCAAGGTGTTCCGGGTGTTCCAAGGTGTTCCGGGGTGTTCCGGTGGTCAACGCCCCGTCAGCCCGGTCTCTGACGTGCCTCGTCTTGACACTGTGTACTGTGTAACTTATATTGCAGCCTCTTGACAGTTTGTAATCAATACATCAATACATTAACTGTCTCTTCCTTCACAACTAATCAGTCAAAAACACAGGTAATGTAAAAATCACTGAAATGTTTGATCATTGGCACTGAATTCTCCCTGGACCTGTCTGCTGACCTGCCTTTGCTATCAGCACGCATTCTGACGCACCATAGCCTGCTTGATCAACATCTGTCACGAGGAAACTGTCAGAGTGCCTAGAATGCTTCTTATTTTCAGAGTGCCAGGATGAGGATGGTGGTGCCTGGGAGGAGGGTGCCACCTGGACGCCCCCTCGTGACCCCTGCCAGCAGTGCCACTGTCACAAGGGCCACATCAGGTGCCAACGGACGCAGTGTCAGGTCAGATAGTGAAGTTTAGAAAATAATTTAGAAGTTACCCAGCATGCACTGTACTGAACCAGTAGCTGTGGCCCCGTAGTGACCCAGGTGTGGCCTAGGTGTGACCCACGTGTGACCAAGGTGTGACATAGGTGTGACCTATGTGTGACCAAGATTTGATCCACGTGTAACCCAACGTAACACAAATGTCACTAAATGCAACAGTGTCCCAGTGTGACCAAGGTGTGACCCACGTGTGACATATTGTAACAGTGTGACCCAGTGACACAGGTGTGAGCCAGGTGTGATTCAATGTGACCCAGGTGTGACTAATTGTAACAGTGTGACTCAATGACACACTCGCGACCCAGTGTAACCTAGTGTGACTCAGGTGTGACCTATCTCCCACAGGTGAACTGCAGCCACCCAGTGCCAGCACCACCCACCTCCTGCTGCCCTGGGTGCCACGCCTGCCTCTACCACCAGAAAGTGTATGCCCATACCCACAGCGTGCCCACGCCAGACCCATGCAACACCTGCACTTGCAACAACGGTACGTCGCTACCTAAAAAAATAGAATACACCTTAAATTCATATATACAGTGAATATTCACTGCTGGGATATCCAGTATATCTCTGCCGTTTCTACGTCCATCTTCACTATCTAAAAATTATATCACAACTTGATTATCTGTTGAAAGTAATCCCTGTGTCTCATAAGCCCTGCCCTCTCTACCCCAGGGCAGGCAAAAGGAATGGTGCAGAGTGGTGATGACAATTTAAAACAGAAAAAAACACATCTATGAGGGTGCACTTGTATGTATGTGCGTGTGTGCGTGGAGGGACGGATGTGCCCTTTTTCTTATTCGTGTATGTACAGAATTTGTGTATATGTATGCATATGTGTATATGTATTATGTGTATGTTTGTGTTTACGTATGTAAACTCTTGAGAATGTATATATTACGGGTGTATGTATGCAAATGCACATTATATATATATATATATATATATATAATGTGTGTGTGTGTGTGTATGCTGAACAAGCCAGTTGGGGATCGAAATCTTTAGCTCTGGATCTTTCTCATTCTCTGTGCGTCGTCAGGAGCTATGAAATATTGCCAGACTGCAACATATAGTAGGAGAAAAATTCTCTTTGCGGGAAGGCAGAAGCGTCAAGCGTCGGTCCACGTCACAGTGACACGACCCGATGGTTGCTTAGGCAACCAATAGGGACCTCCCACTCCTGTAATAGGTAATAGGGGATAGAACATTTGTGCAACATATGGGTATCATTATTCTGCACACGTTTGGCTAGCCAGTGGCTTCTTCAGTCCAATGCAAAGTGGAAGATGAGGAGGAATTTGAGGTAATCAGTCCCTCAGCCTGGAGGCGATGTGTTCAGTCAATCAGTATTGATAAATGTGCAGTATATTCCCTTAGCTGGAGCTTATGTACTGGTGAGAAGTGAGGTGAAGCAGTGGTAGGCGGCGTCACCAGTGGAAAAAAACACAATGAACCCAACTTACGTTCACTGTGCAACTTCCTGCAACACTTCAGTGCAGCAACACTTTTGTTCAGCTTCAAGGTGCACTTTCCTCGTTAATATTATCGTGAATGACAAACAAACAAACACAAAACATTAGTAAACATGGTGTCTTAGAATAAACAGAGATGGGCGAGAGACTCGAGCCATGGTCCCGAGATTGACAGGTCCAAAGGTTCGAGCCTCCAGGACATCTTTCTGGTGATTCATTGACCGTCGTTAAGAGATGTGCGGTACACTGTGTGGGTGTTGTTACAGGTAGTGTTGTGTGTGACACCCTGCGGTGCCCTGAGATACACTGTGTGGATGCCCACCTGCTGCCCGACCACTGCTGTCCCACCTGCACCCACTGTCACCACCTGGGAACCACCTACCAGTAAGTACCAGACTACTGCAGTCACACGTAGTAACAGTGGTGGTGGCACTAGTAGTTAGTGGTAGTAGTGGTAGTAGTGGTAGTAGTGGTAGTAATGTAAATAGTAGCAATGATGGTAGTGATATATTTATGTTCAGAGCTAAACCCGTGTGGGCTAAAGATACCTAACTCAACATTGAGACTCACCCTCCCCAACATTAGCTGTTTTCCACCAAGGTGACTCAAAAGAAAGAAGCAGCACATTCACCATCACTCAGTCAACAACTGTCTTGTAAGACGGATACCATATATATATATATAGTATATCAGCCATGTCTGTGCATCAGGGCTGCATCTGAGTGTTGTACATCCATCAGATCCGGCTCTGAGTGGTGGCTGGAGGAAGATCCTTGTGTTAAGTGCCGGTGTGAAGCCGGCTCCATCACCTGCGTCTCCCAGGCCGGCTACTGCAACCCACAGTGCCCACATCCGGATACACCAGCTGGCCACTGCTGCCCAATCTGTGACGGGTGCCTCTACCACAACATCCACTACCACAACAACCACAACTTTACTCTCTCTCACCAGAGCCGCTGTCTGGAGTGCCATTGCTTGGTAAAGTGTTTGTGTACCTTAGAAGTAACTTAAACACTTAGAAGCTACTTTGAAACACTTAGAAGCTTCAGTAGCTAGTTTAACTTTAGCAGACTAACACAACATGTTAGATTAACAGAAGACTTACTAACACGTGCCAGTCTAATTATCTCCCTGTAATTCACACTGCTCTTTGGTTTACTTGGCAGAATGGGCATGTACACTGCCAGGAGGCAGTGTGTGCTGAGGTGGTGTGTGAGAACCCACTGCTGGAGGAAGGCACCTGCTGCCCTACGTGCCCTCACACTGCTGCTACTACTGCCTACCCTCACATTGCTGCTGCCTACCGTCCAAGTTACGATTCAGCATCCTCCTATCTTTCAGTACCATCTATTCTTCCACATACAGCCCATTTTCACCTCTTTTCAGAATTACTCTCACGATCTCCAGCCTCCAGCACCTCTCCGGCAGCCACTGCATCGCCTCCTACACCCACTCCTACATCACCTATTTCTACACTATCCCTACCGCCAACTACCTCTTCGTTACCACATTTACCCACTGTGCTCTTCCCTTTTGCTTCCCCCCCTTCGTTCTCCTCATCTCTCTCACCCACATATCCTCCCCTCTCCCCACCTTCCTCTCCTCCACCTCCTCTGGATCTTCCTTCCTCATCCTCGTGTCCTTTTTGCCGGTTTTCGTCGTGTTTAGTGGAGGGCACTGTATACCATCTGGGAGTGACCTTCCAGCACCCAGCTCACCCCTGTATCCAGTGCTCCTGTACGGTAAGGCGGACCTTCACACCTTAATCTCTCATTGGTAATAAAGATACCCGAGTGTTGCGCATGTGTCTTACTCACTAACTTAACGTTAGTGTGCATTATTGTTTGTTTGTCTTAGTGGTGGTAAAAAGAGACAGATGTTGCTTGTAACACTGACTCTGTTTATTCTCATATAATAAGTGATTCATTACAAACACAAATATGTTATATTCTGTATTTACATTATTTAACAATCTTCTATTTTTGCTTCAATTTATATTATATATATATATATATATATATATATATATATATATATATATATATATATATATATATATATATATATATATATATAGGTGTAACTCACATCTCTCCCTCCCTACCTTCCCTCAGGGCAATGGGTTGACGTGTGGGTCGGTGCCCTGCCCCATAGTGCCCTGTACCCACCCCGCGATGCCCTCAGACGGCTGCTGCCCAGTCTGCCATGACTGCCTCTTCACCCTCAGGGTCTTCCCTGACGGTGACACCTTCATCCACGAGCACGACCCCTGCCAGGAGTGCCAGTGCCAGGTGAGAGGTAACAGCTGTGCCACTGCCAAGTGGTGGGTGGTGTTTCAACACTGTCTACTACACGAGAGTTCACCTCTTCACCATCAGTCAAGAATACATTAATACCTGGAATAGTGATTAAAGAAAACTCAGTGTATATCATATACTGAGAAATACACACCTCAGTGTATAATATACTCTGAGAAACATACACTTCTCATCGTATATATGACTTTCTAAAGCTCCGAGTATAGATAAATTAAGACTAGTTTCAGACATGTATTGGTGCCACAATGAAACATTTGACTGTTTTCAGACATTTGTCTGGGGTTCAAGTTACACCACTTCAGATTGTCAACAGATTTAAGTACCTACCTGATTCCCTACAGATTTAAGTACCTACATGAGTCCCTACAGATTTAAGTACCTACCTGATTCCCTACAGATTTAAGTACCTACCTGATTCCCCACAGATTTAAGTACCTACCTGATTCCCCACAGATTTAAGGACCTACTTGATTCCCTACAGATTTAAGTACCTACATGATTCCCTACAGATTTAAGTACCTACCTGATTCCCCACAGATTTAAGTACCTACCTGATTCCCTACAGATTTAAGTACCTACCTGATTCCCTACAGATTTAAGTACCTACCTGATTCCCCACAGATTTAAGTACCTACCAGATTCCCTACAGATTTAAGTACGTACCTGATTTCCTACAGATTTAAGTAACTACCTGATTCCCCACAGATTTAAGTACCTACCTGATTCCCTACAGATTTAAGTACCTACCTGATTCCTCACAGATTTAGGTACCTACCTGATTCCACACAGATTTAAGTACCTACCTGATTCCCTACAGATTTAAGTACCTACCTGATTCCCTACAGATTTAAGTACCTTCCTGATTCCCTACAGATTTAAGTACCTACCTGATTCCCTACAGATTTAAGTACCTACCTGATTCCCTACAGATTTAAGTACCTACCTGATTCCCTACAGATTTAAGTACCTACCTGATTCCCTACAGATTTAAGTACCTACCTGATTCCCTACAGATTTAAGTACCTACCTGATTCCCTACAGACTTAAGTACCTACCTGACTCCCTACAGATTTAAGTACCTACCTGATTCCTCACAGATTTAGGTACCTACCTGATTCCTCACAGATTTAAGTACCTACCTGATTCCCCACAGATTTAAGTACCTACCTGATTCCCCACAGATTTAAGTACCTACCTGATGCCTCACAGATTTAGGTAACTACCTGATTCCTCACAGATTTAAGTACCTACCTGATTCCTCACAGATTTAGGTACCTACCTGATTCCTCACAGATTTAAGTACCTACCTGATTCCCTACAGATTTAAGTACCTACCTGATTCCCCACAGATTTGAACAGCTATCTGATTGTGGATAGACATGAGAAGAGAGATAAAAAATTGTGGATAGACAGGAAGAGAAGAAACTTTTATAGACAGGAAGATTGTGAGTAGAAAGGAAGAGAAAGGAGAAAGAGTAAGTGGCTTAAGCACTGGCTTCCTCTCATAGTCTCTTCTTACCAGGGCCTCCAAGCCTGGTTTAACCCAGTGCTCTCTCCCCCAGGCTGGCACTGTACGGTGTGACACCGTGCGCTGCCCCGCCTCACAGTGTGCCCAACCCCAGGTGCTGAAGGGGGTATGCTGCCCATTCTGTCTTACTACCCACCAGTGTCACTTCCAAGAAAACCACTATGATAACCACGAGGTCTTCCAGCACCCCAACGACCACTGTCAGGAGTGCAGGTGGGTGGCACCACTGTCAGGAGTGCAGGTGGGTGACACCACTGTCAGGAGTGCAGGTGGGTGACACCACTGTCAGGAGTGCATGTGGGTGGCACCACTGTCAGCAGTGCAGGTGGGTGACACCACTGTCAGGAGTGCAGGTGGGTGACACCACTGTCAGCAGTGCAGGTGGGTGACACAACTGTCAGGAGTGCAGGTGGGTGACACCATTGTCAGAAGTGCAGGTGGGTGACACCACTATCATCAGTGCAGGTGGGTGAAACTATCATCAGTGCTGGTGGATGACATCACTATCAGCAGTGCAGGTGGGTGACATCACTGTCAGAAGTGCAGGTGGGTGACACTATCATCAGTGCAGGTGGGTGAAACTATCATCAGTGCAGGTGGGTGAAACTATCATCAGTGCTGGTGGGTGACATCACTGTCAGCAGTGCAGGTGGGTGACACCTCTGTCAGCAGTACAGGAGGGTGACACCACTGTCAGCAGTGCAGGTGGGTGACACCTCTGTCAGCAGTGCAGGTGGGTGACACCACTGTCAGCAGTGCAGGTGGGTGACACCACTGTCAGCAGTGCAGGTGGGTGACACCACTGTCAGCAGTGCAGGTGGGTGACCCCACTGTCAGCAGTGCAGGTGGGTGACACCTCTGTCAGCAGTGCAGGTGTTGTACAATTTGTGCTTTCATGAACTGCTGTAGTGGCCCGGTGGCCTGGTGGCTAGAGCTCTTGCTTCACACACGGAGGGCCCGGGTTCGATTCCCGGCGGGTGGAAACATTTCGACGTGTTTCCTTACACCTGTTGTCATGTTCACCTAGCAGCAAATAGGTACCTGGGTTGTTAGTCGACTGGTGTGGGTGGCATCCTGGGGGACAAGATTAAGGACCACAATGGAAATAAGACAGACAGTCCTCGATGACGCACTGACTTTTTTGGGTTATCCTGGGTGGCTAACCTTCCGGGGTTAAAAATCCGAAGAAATCTTATCTTATCTTATCATTGTGTTGCAGGTGTACATTGTGTATTTCAGGTGTACAGTGTGTGTTTCAGGTGTACATTGTGTGTTTCAGGTGTACAGTGTGTGTTTCAGGTGTACATTGTGTGTTTCAGGTGTACATTGTGTATTTCAGGTGTACAGTGTGTGTTTCAGGTGTACATTGTGTGTTTCAGGTGTACATTGTGTGTTTCAGGTGTACATTGTGTGTTTCAGGTGTACATTGTGTGTTTCAGGTGTACATTGTGTGTTTCAGGTGTACATTGTGTGTTGCAGGTGTACATTGTGTGTTTCAGGTGTACATTGTGTGTTTCAGGTGTAAATTGTGTGTTGCAGGTGTACATTGTGTGTTTCAGGTGTACATTGTGTGTTGCAGGTGTAAATTGTGTGTTGCAGGTGTACAGAGGGTGTAGTGAGGTGTCGTGAGAAGCCCTGTCCACCGTATGCCTGTCCCTCGCCACGTCTAGTAGACTGCTGCCTTCAGTGTGACGGTAAATATAAATATATATATATATATATATATATATATATATATATATATATATATATATATATATATATATATGCTATGTTAATGAGAAAATTTTAGTGTTTAATACATCTCACTTCATATATAAAGTATGAGTGACGTTAGTAACAAGTGCTGCCCCCAGGATGTAGCTACGGAGGTAAGAACGTTGATGACGGAGCGGTGTTCCCGGATCCTCTGGACCGTGCAGGTCGTGCACCTGCGTGCAGGGTCGTGTAGGGTGCGTGCCCGTACCCTGCCCTCCAGTGCCATGCTCCAGGCCCCTGACACCACCTGGAGCCTGCTGCCCTCTCTGTACAGGTCACCCTCCTCGCTAATTCCTACGAATAATAAGAAAGAAATAATGAAATATTAATGATAATATATATATATATATATATATATATATATATATATATATATATATATATATATATATATATATATATATATATATATACATTACAGAATGTGAGTATGAGGGAGAGGTGTACCTTGAAGGTGAGGTGTTTGAATCTCACTTTGACCAGTGCACTCAGTGTCGATGTGACTACCCTGAGGTGACCTGCTACCCCCGGGTATGTGCAACAGCCCACTGCACCTACCCAGCCCTCGACCAGACTGGCTGCTGTGCCCTCTGTAAGGACTGTCACTTTGAGGGCACCACTTACTTCAGTGGTCAGCACTTCCCAGAACCCAGTGACCCTTGCTCCCAGTGCTCATGTAGGGTATGTTGTTCAGTGTTCATGTAGGGTATGTTGTTCAGTGTTCATGTAGGGTATGTTGTTCAGTGTCATGTAGGGTATGTTGTTCAGTGCTCATGTAGGGTATGTTGTTCAGTGTTCATGTAGGGTATGTTGTTCAGTGTTCATGTAGGGTATGTTGTTCAGTGCTCATGTAGGGTATGTTGTTCAGTGTTCATGTAGGGTATGTTGTTCAGTGTTCATGTAGGGTATGTTGTTCAGTGCTCATGTAGGGTATGTTGTTCAGTGTTCATGTAGGGTATGTTGTTCAGTGTTCATGGTAGGGTATGTTGTTCAGTGCTCATGTAGGGTATGTTGTTCATTGTTCATGTAGGGTATGTTGTTCAGTGTTCATGTAGGGTATGTTCAGTGTTCATGTAGGGTATGTTGTTCATTGTTCATGTAGGGTATGTTGTTCAGTGTTCATGTAGGGTATGTTGTTCAGTGCTCATGTAGGGTATGTTGTTCAGTGTTCATGTAGGGTATGTTGTTCAGTGTTCATGTAGGGTATGTTCAGTGTTCATGTAGGGTATGTTGTTCATTGTTCATGTAGGGTATGTTGTTCAGTGTTCATGTAGGGTATGTTGTTCAGTGTTCATGTAGGGTATGTTGTTCAGTGTTCATGTAGGGTATGTTGTTCAGTGTTCATGTAGGGTATGTTGTTCAGTGCTCATGTAGGGTATGTTGTTCAGTGTTCATGTAGGGTATGTTGTTCAGTGTTCATGTAGGGTATGTTGTTCAGTGTTCATGTAGGGTATGTTCAGTGTTCATGTAGGGTATGTTGTTCAGTGTTCATGTAGGGTATGTTGTTCAGTGTTCATGTAGGGTATGTTGTTCAGTGTTCATGTAGGGTATGTTGTTCAGTGTTCATGTAGGGTATGTTCAATGTTCATGTAGGGTATGTTGTTCATTGTTCATGTAGGGTATGTTGTTCATTGTTCATGTAGGGTATGTTCAGTGTTCATGTAGGGTATGTTGTTCAGTGTTCGTGTAGGGTATGTTGTTCATTGTTCATGTAGGGTGTTGTTCAGTGTTCATGTAGGGTATGTTGTTCAGTGTTCATGTAGGGTATGTTGCTCAGTGTTCATGTAGGGTGTTGTTCAGTGTTAATGTAGGGTATGTTGTTCAGTGTTCATGTAGGGTATGTTGTTCAGTGTTCATGTAGGGTATGTTGTTCAGTGTTCATGTAGGGTATGTTGTTCAGTGTTCATGTAGGATATGTTGTTCAGTGTTCATGTAGTTCATATTGTTCAGTGTTCATGTTGAGGTTGTTGTTCACTGTTCATATCAACTGTATACTGTACCACATTGTATCACACTGTACCATACTGTACCACATTGTACCACACTGTACCATACTGTACCACATTGTATCACACTGTACCACATTGTATCACACTGTACCACATTGTACTACACTGTACCGTACTGTACCACATTGTACCACACTGTATCGTACTGTACCACACTGTACCACATTGTACCACACTGTATCGTTCTGTACCACATTCTAACACACTCTAGAATACTGTACCACATTGTATCACACTGTACCATACTGTACCCTATTGTACCACATTGTATCATACTGTACCACATTGTATCACACTGTACCACATTGTACCACATTGTACAACACTGTACCATATTGTACCACATTGCACCACTGTACCATACTGTACCACGCTGTAGTATACTGTACCACATTGTACCACACTGTACCATACTGTACCACATTGTACCACACTGTAGCACACTGTACCGTCCTTGATGGTATGTTGTGCTCCAGATGGGCGAGATACAGTGTACCGTGATGCCCTGTGGTCGTCCAGCCTGCCCGTACCCCGTGCCCGGGAACTGCTGCCCAGAGTGTGGCACTGGGTGCCAGTACGACGGTGTCATCATCCCAGATGGTGGCACTTTCCCCAGCAGCATGGCCACCTGTCAGGAGTGCCAGTGCCACGGTGGGCACGTCACCTGCATGCCCAGGACCTGCCCACATGTCACCTGTACCCATCCTACCATTGCTGACTGCTGCCCACGATGTCAAGGTGATGTTTGGTAATAACTGAGTCACCCGTAACATGTGGGTGATGTTCATGAGTCACCCATGTGTTCCCTACACTCACCCATATGTTCCCTTCCTTCACCCATATGTTCCCTTCACTCACCTATACGTTCCCTTCAATCATCCATATGTTACTTTCGCTCACCCATATGTTCCCTTCACTCACATATACGTTCCCTTCGCTCACCCATATGTTACCTTCGCTCATCCATGTATTCCCTACACTCACCCATATGTTCCCTTCCTTCACCCATATGTTCCCTTCTTTCACTCATATGTTCCCTACACTCACCAATATATTCCCTTCGCTCACCCATATGTTCCCTTCCTTCACCCATATGTTCCCTTCCCTCACCCATATGTTCCCTTCACTCGCCCATATATTCCCTTCCCTCACCCATATATTCTCTTCACTCACCCATATATTCCCTTCGCTCACCCATATGTTCCCTTCCCTCACCAAAATGTTCCCTTCCCTCACCCATATGTTCCTTTCACTCACACATATGTTCCCTTCCCTCACCCATATGTTTCCTTCCCTCACACATATGTTCCCTTCACTCACCCATATGTTCCCTTCCCTCACCAATATGTTCCTTTCACTCACACATATGTTCCCTTCCCTCACCCATATGTTCCCTTCCCTCACACATATGTTCCCTTCACTCACACATGTATTCCCTTCGCTCACCCATATGTTCCTTTCCCTCACCCATACGTTCCCTTCACTCGTCCATATGTTCCCTTCACCCACCCATATATTACCTTCGCTCACCCATATGTTCCCTTCCCTCAC
The DNA here is from genome assembly GCA_009830355.1 of Cherax destructor. Lineage (NCBI taxonomy): Eukaryota > Metazoa > Arthropoda > Malacostraca > Decapoda > Parastacidae > Cherax > Cherax destructor. Next base: position 178,349 of record WNWK01000314.1, read on the forward strand.
CCATATGTTCCCTTCCCTCACCCATATGTTCCCTTCCCTCACCCATATGTTCCCTTCCCTCACCAATATGTTCCCTTCCTTCACCCATATGTTCCCTTCCCTCACCCATATGTTCCCTTCACTCGCCCATATATTCCCTTCCCTCACCCATATATTCCCTTCACTCACCCATATATTCCCTTCGCTCACCCATATGTTCCCTTCCCTCACCAATATGTTCCCTTCCCTCACCCATATGTTCCCTTCACTCACACATATGTTCCCTTCCCTCACCCATATGTTCCCTTCCCTCACACATATGTTCCCTTCCCTCACCCCTATGTTCCCTTCCCTCACCCATATGTTCCCTTCACTCACACATATGTTCCCTTCCCTCACCCATATGTTCCCTTCCCTCACACATATGTTCCCTTCACTCACACATGTATTCCCTTCGCTCACCCATATGTTCCCTTCGCTCACCCATATGTTCCCTTCCCTCACACATATGTTCCCTTCCCTCACTCATATGTTCCCTTCCTTCACCCATATGTTCCCTTCACTCACACATGTTCCCTTCCCCTCATTTATATGTTCCCTTCCCTCACCCATGTTCCCTTCCCTCACCCATATGTTCCCTTCACTCACACATATGTTCCCTTCCCTCACCCATATGTTCCCTTCCCTCACCCATATGTTCCCTTCACTCACACATGTATTCCCTTCTCCTGAAGACTGCTACTTTGAGGAACGAGAGATCGAGGCAGGGCAGGTCTTCTCCCACCCACGACACCCATGCCAGGAGTGCCAGTGCCAGGCTGGCTCAGTCACCTGTCACCCACTCCAGGTGAGTCTTACTGTCACCCACTCCAGGTGGGTCTTACTGTCACCCACTCAAGGTGGGTCTTGATGTCATCCACTCAAGGTGGGTCTTACTGTCGTTCCAGGTGAGTCTTACTGTCACTCCAGGTGAGTCTTACTGTCACTCACTCCAGGTGGGTCTTACTGTCACTCCAGGTGGGTCTTACTGTCACTCCAGGTGGGTCTTACTGTCACTCCAGGTGGGTCTTACTGTCACCCACTCCAGGTGGGTTTTATTGTCACCCACTCCAGGTGGGTCTTACTGTCACCCACTCAAGGTGGGTCTTATTGTCACCCACTCCAGGTGGGTCTTACTGTCACCCACTCAAGGTGGGTCTTACTGTCACCCACTCCAGGTGAGTCTTAGTGTCATTGCAGGTGAGTTATGTTCAGTGTTCACCAGAATGTTGTGTGTAGTAATGGTAACACTGTCATTGCAGTGTCCAGCAGTGAGAGTTGTGTAGTAATGGTAACACTGACATTGCAGTGCCCAGCAGTGAGAGTTGTGTAGTAATGGTAACACTGACATTGCAGTGCCCAGCAGTGAGTTGTGTAGTAATGGTAACACTGACATTGCAGTGCCCAGCAGTGAGAGTTGTGTAGTAATGGTAACACTGACATTGCAGTGCCCAGCAGTGAGTTGTGTAGTAATGGTAACACTGACATTGCAGTGCCCAGCAGTGAGAGTTGTGTAGTAATGGTAACACTGACATTGCAGTGCCCAGCAGTGAGAGTTGTGTAGTAATGGTAACACTGACATTGCAGTGCCCAGCAGTGAGGTTGTGTAGTAATGGTAACACTGACATTGCAGTGCCCAGCAGTGAGAGTTGTGTAGTAATGGTAACACTGACATTGCAGTGCCCAGCAGTGAGAGTTGTGTAGTAATGGTAACACTGACATTGCAGTGCCCAGCAGTGAGAGTTGTGTAGTAATGGTAACACTGACATTGCAGTGCCCAGCAGTGAGAGTTGTGTAGTAATGGTAACACTGACATTGCAGTGCCCAGCAGTGAGGTTGTGTAGTAATGGTAACACTGACATTGCAGTGCCCAGCAGTGAGAGTTGTGTAGTAATGGTAACACTGACATTGCAGTGCCCAGCAGTGAGAGTAGTGTAGTAATGGTAACACTGACATTGCAGTGCCCAGCAGTGCAGTGTTCTCACCCACGTGTGGTGAACTGCTGCCCCTCATGCAGTGTCGGTTGCAGGTTCCAGAATTTACTACTGGAGGAAGGTGACACCTTGGACTCACCTACCTTCACCTGCCACACCTGTGTCTGCCAGGTATGTCACCTAAACCCCTTCCTCAGCACCACCACATTCACCTAACTCACCTGCATCTATCTCAAATAACACCTTCACCTACCTCACCTGCATCTCTCTCTCAGGCAGCCTCACCTTCACCTACCCCACCTGCCTCTCTCAGGCAGCCTCACCTTCACCTACCCCACCTGCCTCTCTCAGGCAGCCTTACCTTCACCTACCCCACCTGCCTCTCACAGGCAGCCTCACCTTCACCTACCTTCAAAAGTATATTAACCAACCTTAGGTAAACAAAATAGAATAAATAGAGTAAATAGGTTTTCGAAGAATATCTTAGATTTTCTCACTTACACTTTCACAAAACTATCTTCACCTACCTTCCCACTTTTTTATTTTGTAATTTGCATACAAACATGCCTATGAACTGACCTGTAATGTAATTTTTACATACTATTTCTATGGATACGTTATTATTTTAATTTTGCGACGTAAACAGTAGATTAGAACAACACTAGAGAGAATATAATACGAGAAACACTGTAATAAATACCGGGCAGTGCTATGCCCACTCAACTATACCCACTCATGTACCTGATCAACCTATCACAGAGAGGGTCGGTGAGTTGTTTACCTAAGACGTGCCCAGCCCTGCCCTGCCCTACCCACCAGCAGGAGCCTGGAGAATGCTGCCCTTCCTGCGCATCTGGGGGGCAGTGTGTGTACCAGGGGCAGGTGTTGCTGCAGGGAGCCTCCTTCACTGACAACAACACCTGCACACACTGCACCTGCAAGGTCAGTTCCACACTTCCTGCAAGGTCAGTTCCACACTTCCTGCAAGGTCAGTTCCACACTTCCTGCAAGGTCAGTTCCACACTTCCTGCAAGGTCAGTTCCACACTTCCTGCAAGGTCAGTTCCACACTTCCTGCAAGGTCAGTTCCACACTTCCTGCAAGGTCAGTTCCACACTTCCTGCAAGGTCAGTTCCACACTTCCTGCAAGGTCAGTTCCACACTTCCTGCAAGGTCAGTTCCACACTTCCTGCAAGGTCAGTTCCACACTTCCTGCAAGGTCAGTTCCACACTTCCTAAATATAGGTTAGTCCTCGTTAAGGGTTTGTGGAGTGGGGATAGGATAACCCAACTGGGATAACCCATCTGAGATAACCCATCTGGGATAATCCATCTGGTATAACCCACCTGGAACAACGTATCTGGGATAACCCCTCTGGGATAACCCATCTGGGATAATCCATCTGGGATAACCGACCTGTAATAACCCATCTGGGATAACCCCTCTGGGATAACACATCTGGGATAACCCCCCTGGAATAACCCATCTGGGATAACCCATCTAGGATAACCCCCCTGGAATAACCCATCTGGGATAACCCATCTAGGATAACCCCCTGGAATAACCCATCTGGGATAGCCCATCTGGGATAACCCACCTGGAATAACCAACCTGGAATAACCCAGCTGTTGAGTAATTTCGAGTGAAGTTCACCAGCAACATGGCTAGTCGAGTCAGACATCAATGGTTGGAAGAACAAAGCCCAGAAAATACTTACAAATACACAGAATATCGTTACCATGTGTACGATCTTACACCTAATACACTCATGTGTGTTTCTCGTTGTTGTTGTATCCTACGGGTTTATCACATCCCCATATATAATTATGCTGTTGCTGTATCCTAAAGACTTCGTGATATATTACAATAACACTGTATCTCTTATTTGCTTAAATAAAGGGGATATTTACCCATTAGTAAAAAAATTCAGGCTCTGTTTGACTCCCAGACAAGTTTAGTTTTTCAATGTTCTCTTGTCCTCCTTGTTGATGGTCGTGTAATGTTCTCTTGTTCTCCTTGTTGATGGTCGTGTAATGTTCTCTTGTTCTCCTTGTTGATGGTCGTGTAATGTTCTCTTGTCCTCCTTGTTGATGGTCGTGTAATGTTCTCTTGTCCTCCTTGTTGATGGTCGTGTAATGTTCTCTTGTTCTCCTTGTTGATGGTCGTGTAATGTTCTCTTGTCCTCCTTGTTGATGGTCGTGTAATGTTCTCTTGTTCTCCTTGTTGATGGTCGTGTAATGTTCTCTTGTCCTCCTTGTTGATGGTCGTGTAATGTTCTCTTGTCCTCCTTGTTGATGGTCGTGTAATGTTCTCTTGTTCTCCTTGTTGATGGTCGTGTAATGTTCTCTTGTCATGCTTGTTGATGGTCGTGTAATGTTCTCTTGTTCTCCTTGTTGATGGTCGTGTAATGTTCTCTTGTCATGCTTGTTGATGGTCGTGTAATGTTCTCTTGTTCTCCTTGTTGATGGTCGTGTAATGTTCTCTTGTCATGCTTGTTGATGGTCGTGTAATGTTCTCTTGTTCTCCTTGTTGATGGTCGTGTAATGTTCTCTTGTTCTCCTTGTTGATGGTCGTGTAATGTTCTCTTGTCACAACAGTGGAACTGTATCTCCCACGCTCTGTGAGTTAAGTCACATGTGAGGTCACATGTGAAGTCACATTTGAGGTAATATCCCTATTTTATAAACTGCTGTACCCAGCAGCACTGTGCTTCACGAATCTCTAAATCCTTATGGGTTATTAGGTAAGATTCGACAGGAAACAGAACAAGTGTCTCCTGACGCGGGTCTTGGTCATCTGACCGAGACCTTCTGCTGGCTTACCCCTCCACGCCTATATATACTCCATCCTTCTCTCCTTTTAGTCAGTGTGACTTTGTAAATGGTCCAAGTCGGACCGAAACGTCGTCCTAAGCTCCTCTCTTCTATGTGCGGGTTATTAGTTGAGCTGTTAGTGTCTGTCACAGTGCCTCGCCTCCTTTACAGGACGGTGAGATGAGGTGCCAGGCACTGTCGTGCCCCTCACCCACCTGCAGCCACCCTCAGCCAACACCTGGCACTGACTGCTGCAACCTGAGGTGCCACGGATGTGCCTTCCTTGGTCAAGTGTTTAAGAACGACCAGACCTTCAAACACAACTGTTCGACCTGTGTCTGTCAGGTCAGTGATGCTGTCTACTTCATCTACCTGTGTTTGTCAGGTCAGTGATGCTGTCTACGTCATCTACCTGTGTTTGCCAGGTCAGTGATGCTGTCTACTTCATCTACCTGTGTTTGCCAGGTCAGTGATGCTGTCTACTTCATCTACCTGTGTTTGCCAGGTCAGTGATGCTGTCTACTTCATCTACCTGTGTTTGCCAGGTCAGTGATGCTGTCTACTTCATCTACCTGTGTTTGTCAGGTCAGTGATGCTGTCTACTTCATCTACCTGTGTTTGTCAGGTCAGTGATGCTGTCTACTTCATCTACCTGTGTTTGTCAGGTCAGTGATGCTGTCTACTTCATCTACCTGTGTCTGTCAGGTCAGTGATGCTGTCTACTTCATCTACCTGTGTTTGTCAGGTCAGTGATGCTGTCTACTTCATCTACCTGTGTTTGCCAGGTCAGTGATGCTGTCTACTTCATCTACCTGTGTTTGCCAGGTCAGTGATGCTGTCTACTTCATCTACCTGTGTTTGCCAGGTCAGTGATGCTGTCTACTTCATCTACCTGTGTTTGTCAGGTCAGTGATGCTGTCTACTTCCTCTACTTGTGTTTGTCAGGTCAGTGATGCTGTCTACTTCATCTACCTGTGTTTGTCAGGTCAGTGATGCTGTCTACTTCATCTACCTGTGTCTGTCAGGTCAGTGATGCTGTCTACTTCATCTACCTGTGTTTGTCAGGTCAGTGATGCTGTCTACGTCATCTACCTGTGTTTGTCAGGTCAGTGATGGTGTCTACTTCATCTACCTATGTTTGTCAGGTCAGTGATGCTGTCTACTTCATCTACCTGTGTTTGTCAGGTCAGTGATGCTGTCTACTTCATCTACCTGTGTTTGTCAGGTCAGTGATGCTTATGTTTCACCCTCTACCTTTTTTTGGTCAAGTGAATCAGTCAAGTGAATCAGTCAAGTGAATCAGTCAAGTGAATCAGTCAAGTGAATCAGTCAAGTGAATCAGTCAAGTGAATCAGTCAAGTGAATCAGTCAAGTGAATCAGTCAAGTGAATCAGTCAAGTGAATCAGTCAAGTGAATCAGTCAAGTGAATCAGTCAAGTGAATCAGTCAAGTGAATCAGTCAAGTGAATCAGTGAAGTGAATCAGTCAAGTGAATCAGTCAAGTGAATCAGTGAAGTGAATCAGTCAAGTGAATCAGTCAAGTGAATCAGTCAAGTGAATCAGTCAGTGAAACAGAGTGAATCAGTCAAGTGAATCAGTCAAGTGAATCAGTGAAGTGAATCAGTGGGTAGATCATTTATTTTTCACAGCTGCACTCCACAAGGCACAGCAGGTGAGTGTGTGTGTGTGTATGTGTGTGTGTACTCACCTAGTTGTACTCACCTAGTTGTGGTTGCAGGGGTCGAGACATAGCTCCTGGCCCCGCCTCTACACTGTGTGTGTATATGTGTGTGTGTACTCACCTATTTGTACTCGCCTATCTATGGTTGGAGAGGTCGATCACAGCTCCTGGTCCCACCTCTTACCTGGTCGCTACTAGGTCCTCTCTCTCTCTCTCCCCCCTGCTCCATGGGCTTTACCGTGTGTGTGCATATATGTATGTGTGTGTGTGTATGCGTGTGTATGTGTGTGACCAATTCTCACCTGAGGAAGGCTCATATCAATGTGGGGGTTTCTGTGTAACGTGACGCTCATCTACAGGGCCCACCAGGTCTGCACCTCCCTGAGAATATATGCATATGGCTCACCAAGTCACTGTGAGGCGCAAGTCTGCTATAACAAGTACGAAACAACGGCCTTAAGTCCCACGATCAGGCCACTCATTACCTGGGAGCCCTGCTTCGCCCGGGCACCTACAGAATTCCTAGTCCTAGTGCCGGGCACAGAGATAAGCGACTTGGATAACTCCGTACTAGATGTTATGATGCAAGCAGTGACGATCAGGTGAAGTTCTGCAGTGAACTCTGTTGACTGCTGTGGCAACTGTGCTCAGTACGAGTCCTCAGCAGTGATCACCACAAGGTGATCTTCATTCTGGATGAATAAACAAAAATCTTGCTCTAGCTGGGCATGACAGGTGGTGGAAATTTACTGAGAGCTAACTTTAAAACAAGCTTTAGGTATGAAAGTATTCTTGGCAGGTGGTGTACAGGTGACATGCAGTGTTAATGACCCTCGTGTAGTGACTGCTGGTGTACAGGTGACATGCAGTCTTAATGACCCTCGTGTAGTAGATAGGCTTTAAACCCCATTAATCAATCAGCAAGGGATAGACGTTATTTTATTCGACAATATTACAGAGTTTTTGCTTTGTCAACGTTGTTGAGTGGATTACTTCTCTGGTCCCCAGGAAGGTAACGTTACCTGCGAGGCCGTGGCGTGCCCAGATGTACCCTGCAGCCTGCCCACTTTGAAGGAGGGCACTTGCTGCCCCACCTGCCCACCCTGTCAACATCTGGGCATCAACCTGCCCCCTGAGTACCGCTTTATTGATCCTGATCGTCCCTGCACACTGTGTGTCTGTCATGTTAGTTACTGCACTTTGTGTCTGTCATGTTAGTTACTGCACTCTGCGTGTGTCATGTTAGTTACTGCACTCTGCGTGTGTCATGTTAGTTACTGCACTCTGCGTGTGTCATGTTAGTTACTGCACTCTGTGTCTGTCATGTTAGTTACTGCACTCTGTGTCTGTCATGTTAGTTACTGCACTCTGTGTCTGTCATGTTAGTTACTGCACTCTGTGTCTGTCATGTTAGTTACTGCACTCTGTGTCTGTCATGTTAGTTACTGCACTCTGTGTCTGTCATGTTAGTTACTGCACTCTGTGTCTGTCATGTTAGTTACTGCACTCTGTGTCTGTCATGTTAGTTACTGCACTCTGTGTCTGTCATGTTAGTTACTGCACTCTGTGTCTGTCATGTTAGTTACTGCACTCTGTGTCTGTCATGTTAGTTACTGCACTCTGTGTCTGTCATGTTAGTTACTGCACTCTGTGTCTGTCATGTTAGTTACTGCACTCTGTGTCTGTCATGTTAGTTACTGCACTCTGTGTCTGTCATGTTAGTTACTGCACTCTGTGTCTGTCATGTTAGTTACTGCACTCTGTGTCTGTCATGTTAGTTACTGCACTCTGTGTCTGTCATGTTAGTTACTGCACTCTGTGTCTGTCATGTTAGTTACTGCACTCTGACGGTCAGGAGGTGAAGTGGAACGAGTCTCAACGGGAAGTCGTAACAGGTACGACTCAGACATAGCATGTAATCTAACGCCTAGACTTACTAATGTCAGGTGTCAACGGTCACAACGGGTGACATGTAACACAAGGGTGTTACCAATGGTCTGGGCTCAGACCATACTGTGGTCTGCACACATCTAGGCACAGACACCACACATAGGGACACATGGAGAACTTACACACATCTACATTTCACATACAGCACTACACAACATAGCTCTACACAACACAGCACTACACAACATAGCTCTACACAACACAGCACTACACAACATAGCTCTACACAACACAGCACTACACAACATAGCTCTACACAACACAGCACTACACAACATAGCTCTACACAACACAGCACTACACAACATAGCTCTACACAACACAGCACTACACAACATAGCTCTACACAACACAGCACTACACAAAATTTCACGGCAATAACTGGCTTCCTCGCTGCTACAAAGATGTTGCAGATTGTGACTCATGCAAAGTATGTCAGGGCTTGCTGGAGCTGTGAAGGTGTTACCACGGCCTCCAGCTCACCAGAGGTGCACCTGCCACAGGAGTACACTGCCCTGGTGTACAGTACGAGGCAAGTTTCGGTTTCAGAAATGGGACGGCAGGTTTTTGGACTGAATTCCATTTTGGTCTGACTGGATCAGCTAATCAGACATACACCCACACATACACCCTCTATTCTACACACTACACTACACAACACTATACTACATAACTCTGCATTACACTGTACAACACAGCACTACACATTATAGCATTACACAACAATACACTACACAGCACTGCACTACACAATACAGTACTATACTACAAAACACAGCAATACATTAAAGAACACAGCGCTAAACAACACGACACAGCACTACACAGTACAGCATTACACTACAGTACACAACACTACACTACTTAACGCAGCACACTACATAACACAGCACAGCACTACGCTACACACACCCAGGTACCTATTTACTGTTAGGCAAACAGGTGCAGAAGGTTTAAGGAAATGTACCAGTGTCTTGATTCACCCCGGGAATAGACTCGTGTCCTTCGGTTGTGGGTCAAAGACCGTTCAATATTTCGTGTTAGTGGATTTGACTATGTTGTAGTTCGTCTCTATGTTTTGGTTCGTCCCTATGTTTTGGTTCGTCCCTATGTTTTGGTTCGTCCCTATGTTTTGGTTCCTTCCTTTGCTTGATGAGATTGATGAGAGATGTTTTATTTCAGGATGGAGATGTGAGATGTTTCCCAGAGCCATGCCCCGTGTTGCACTGCCTACCAGGCCAGCACCTGGTCACCAACACGGGGTCTTGTTGCCCTGTCTGTGCCACCAAACCTGCTGCTGACACCGTGGCACCTCTCTCGCACCACTCTGCCTACCAAGACACTCAGTTGCGCACTGTCACTCAGAGCACTGTCTCTCACACTACCAGTCCGAACACTGTGTCTCACATTACGATTCAGGATGTTTACCCTCAAGGAGCAGGTCATGTTGACCCTCAAGACATTGCTAGCCCTCAAGATCACACTAGTCCTCAAGAAACAACAGCTGGTTCATACGTGGAACGTCTCAAGACAGATGAACAAACTACCCAGTTCCCCTCGTTACGGCAGTCTCTGAATGACCCTGTCTTCACTGACAGCCTTGCAAAACAGTCCCCTACAAGACAAGTTACTGAAGACCCCATCAACACTGAGACTACAACCTTTAATACACTGACTACACCATATCCAGAAGTTACTGAAGACCCCATCAACACTGAGACTACAACTTTTAATACACTGACTACACCAGATCCAGAAGTTACTGAAGACCCCATCAACACTGAGACTACAACCTTTAATACACTGACTACACCAGATCCAGAAGTTACTGAAGACCCCATCAACACTGAGACTACAACCTTTAATACACTGACTACACCAGATCCAGAAGTTACTGAAGACCCCATCAACACTGAGACTGCAACCTTTCATATACTGACTACACCAGATCCAGAAGTTACTGAAGACCCCATCAACACTGAGACTACAACCTTCCATACACTGACTACACCAGTTCCGGAAGTCTTGCGGCGTAATATTACATTTGCTGACGAAATCTACGACCGGAAGGCAATGTTTGAGTCTAGTAAAGAACTCAATACAGCTGAACTTGTAGCTAGGGAGCCGGCGATAGTTTCAAGAAAGAGGATGTTAGCTAACTCCTCCTCGAGTGTGTATGTTGAGAAGGATGTGCTAGAGAGCACTGCTGGAGTCCCAGTGGAAGCATCTGAAGCCTTCAACTCCTCAGACAAGATAGCAGAGTTGACCCTCAATAACGTTAACCAGTTTTCTTCTTCGGCTTCAAGTTCAGCGGTAACTCAAGATTCTGATAAATTAGAAGGCACTGTGCCAAGTGTTGTCACAGACGTGGAGAATGATGGCACTGTACCAAGTGTTGCAACAGACGTGGAGGATGATGGCGCTGTGCCAAGTGTTGTGACAGACGTGGAGGGTGATGGCACTGTGCCAAGTGTTGTCACAGACATGGAGGATGATGGCACTGTGCCAAGTGTTGCCACAGACGTGGAGGATGATAGCACTGTGCCAAGTGTTGTCACAGACGTGGAAGATGATGGCACTGTGCCAAGTGTTGCTACAGACGTGGAGGATGATGGCACTGTGCTAAGTGTTGTCACAGACGTGGAGGGTGATGGCACTGTGCCAAGTGTTGTCACAGACATGGAGGATGATCCAGCTGTCTCCAACAAGACAGTACAATCATCCAGCAAACATTGTTTACTTGATAAAATTAATAAATTGAGAGCATCAAAAACAAGAATTAGATACAAAGTTACGTTGAAAATGTCAAGACGACAGAACTCTACTGAGGCGAAATATACTGCAGACAGTGAGACAGACACTGTAGACAGTGAGACAGACACTGTAGACAGTGAGACAGACACTGTAGACAGTGGAACAGACACTGTAGACAGTGGAACAGACAGTGCGACAGTCACAACTGCAATTGAGACAGATTCTTCAGACAGTGAAACAGTCACAGCAGACAGAGACAGTGAAACAGTCACAGCAGACAGAGACAGTGAAACAGTCACAGCAGACACCAATAAGAGAGAGACACAGAGTGACACACCCGTCCACAGAAGCCAAGAGAACAAGGCTCCAGGTTCGTTCACTCTCACTGTTCTTCCTTCTAGCAGTGAAGCCTTGAACACCAGAGAACAAACCTCAGCTTCCTTCCCGACAGCAGACTCGAGGTTCTCACCGAGTGTGACCCGACGACCGCAGTACCTCGAGAGTTATCCGGTCATCAAGGAGCTCCTTCTTGACGGAACAGTAGAGAAAAGTAGCAATGACGCCAAAGTCTTACAGAGATCAGTGGCGTCAGTAGCAGCCAAGAAACACAGTGGAACAAATGACGTTCCTCAGCCATTACAAATAACCGAAGGAACTCCAGATATAACAACTCAAGAACCAGTGTTATGGCTTCATCACTCTTCAATAGATGAAGCTCTGGTACCACCAGCTTCTCTCCCTGTGAAGTCAATATTATCATCCAAAGAGCGTTTTCTACTGCAGACTGAGAGTCACAGTGAGAGTAGAGAGCTAGATCAGTCTGCTCCTTCAGCTGCTGATGCAAGACCAACAATGACAATTTCACCTCCATCCTGGAGACGTTACGCTGCTGCTGCTGCTGCTGCTGATTCACTTGGATATGTAGAAATTGTAGACTCCACTACTGGTGGACCTGTCTCGTCATTTTTCCCTTCACCTGCCTCATTAGAGAATCAGAAACCTATACTTGTTTCTACAGGAGCTTTCAACGTTAAGGCAGTTCCTGTGACAGGGATAGCTGGTGCCACAAGTGTTCCCACTACTGACCTACTGCCAACACAAGACACTACTACACCTCCTGTGGCTGTGGTGGCACCTTCTGCCACAAGGATTCCCACTACTGTCGTGCTGCCAACCCCTGACTCCACACACATCGCAACTACGTTCTCACCCTCGTCAGAGCTGACGATAGATCGTCTCACAGAGTCATCTGATATTTCTTTGATGACACAAACATTACCTTCATCTGACAGTTTTTCTCTCAAGTTTTCCTTAGACACAACTTCAAGCTTGTCCAGTGTTGCAAAGACTGATTCCCCAAATGAAGAGAGTGATATTACACCTAATTTAACAACTGATAAGTCTTGGGTATTGCAGGATTCTTCTTCACATGCCCCGTCTGTGCCCAGTTCTCAGCAGCACACTTTGATCGCCAGCGGTGAGCACTCTGAGGCCTCGACTAAACCAATTTCACCACAAGAATCCGACTCAGAACAGCACTCAGAATTTGTTCACGAGAACAAAAACAAAAAGATGACATTCACACTAGGAACAACACCGTCAGCACCTTCCTCTGACCAGGAGCTTGATGTCAGCGCGGCGTCAGTAGCTGATGAAGCGGATCATCGCAGCTTGAAGACGACAACCTATAATACAAGCTTCTATGAGAAGGACACTTCAAGTTATCACTTAGTATCTAACCTGACGACACACAGGACCACGACAACCCCACATGTGATGACTGATACAGTGTCTTCAACATACTCACTGCCTCAAACAGCGATCCATCCAGCGATAACTCTGCCAGTACCTTCGATAACTATCTCCTCAGACACTACTACTACGACTACCACCTCTCCTACTACCCTTCACAGTCCCACAAAGACAACACTGCCTGCACCAATGACCACAAGCTTCTCACCTGCAACTACTACGACCTTTCCTGGTTCCTTACATGGGTCGTGTGAACTGGAGGAGAAAGGCAAGACCTTCACCCAACCTGAGGACCCTTGTACCACCTGTACATGTTCGGTAGGTTTATATATATATATATATATATATATATATATATTTATATCTTTGCAACCGAGATTTATTTTTTATAATATTGTTCATAAATACATTGTAAATATTATATCTTGGCTTCCAGGGACGGAGGATCAAGCCTCCATTACTTACTGAATGACCCACACGGGTTTAGCTTTTCAACTTACAGCGTGTTAATGTTGTTGTCGTGCCAGCAGAGCGAGCAGCAGTGGGAGTGTCTGAAGATAGTGTGTGAGGACCTGGACTGTCCCTCCGAGGAGCTCCACCTGGATGAAGGACAGTGTTGTCCCACCTGTAAAGGTCAGTATTACATCTAGAACAGTGTCTTCATGGCTGTAAAGGTCAGTACCTCAGCTAAGACAGTCCTGAGACACCTGGTGTTCCGCACAGACACGTTGATGAGTCAGACACATGCGCAGGACTTGTGTATCTTGGTTATCGAAACGTTTCGCCCACACAGCAGACTTCAACACTGCAGACAGAAGTAGTAGTAGTAGTAGTAGTAGTAGTAGTAGTAGTAGTAGTAGTCTTGAGGTGACCTGCTACCACGGCTGACTGACTGATCATGTCAACACCGCTTCTGGTGTCTCCAGTCTTGTCTTCGACTGAAGAAGCCTGTTGTTGAGGCGAAACCTCGAGTTGGTTTGAGGCACGTGCCCGTTTACTTCTGTTTCGTCCATGAATCAGAAAAGGTTGGAGGGAGGGGGTAAAGAAGGTTTTGTGGGCGAGGGGCTTGGACTTCCAGCAAGCATGCGTGAGCGTGTTAGATAGGAGTGAAAGAGGACGAATGATTTTTGGGACCTGACGAGCTGTTGGAGTGTGACAGGGTGATATTTTGTGAAGGGATTCAGGGAAACCGGTTAGCCGGACTTGAGTCCTGGAAATGGGAAGTACAATGCCTGCACTTTAAAGGAAGGAAGGGTCTGGGATATTGGCAGTTTGGAGGGACTTCTAAACTGTCGTATCTGAGCGCCTCTGCAAAGACGGTGATTATGTGTGAGTGTGGTGAAAGTGTTGAATGATGATGAAAGTGTTTTTTTCTTTCTTTTTGGGTCACCCTGCCTCGATGGTCACCCTTCCTCGGTGGTCACCCTTCCTCCGTGGTCACCCTGCCTCGGTGGTCACCCTGCCCCGGTGGTCACCCTGCCTCGGTGGTCACCCTGCCTCGGTGGTCACCCTGCCTCGGTAGTCACCCTGCCTCGGTGGTCACCCTGCCTCGGTGGTCACCCTGCCTCGGTGGTCACCCTGCCTCGGTGGTCACCCTGCCTCGGTGGTCACCCTGCCTCGGTGGTCACCCTGCCTCGGTGGTCACCCTGCCTCGGTGGTCACCCTGCCTCGGTGGTCACCCTGCCTCGGTGGTCACCCTGCCTCGGTGGTCACCCTGCCTCGGTGGTCACCCTGCCTCGGTGGTCACCCTGATTCGGTGGTCACCCTGCCTCGGTGGTCACCCTGATTCGGTGGTCACCCTGCCTCGGTGGTCACCCTGATTCGGTGGTCACCCTGCCTCGGTGGTCACCCTGATTCGGTGGTCACCCTGCCTCGGTGGTCACCCTGATTCGGTGGTCACCCTGCCTCAGTGGACACCCTGCCTCGGTGGTCACCCTATATATATATATATATATATATATATATATATATATATATATATATATATATATATATATATATATATATATATATATATATTAAAGGTAAGCCAGGGTAAAGGTCTTAGTTATGTGACGAAAAGCCCGGTTGTGTCATCGTATGGGCGAGACCACCGTCGAGGGTAACGTGTCGCCAGATGTGTTCACCTTGTTTTTTTTGACATATTTTTGACAGCCTGTGAGGTGCAAGTGGGCCCAGAGCTTCGTCAGTACGGTGAGGGCCAGAGTTGGCACTCTCCTGCCCAGCCTTGCACTCTCTGCGTGTGCCACAGAGGCGTGCCCATTTGCGAGCCCACCCTCTGCCCACCCCAGCAACAGCACCCACCACCAGTTGTCACCCCAGGACGCTGCAGGGGAGTCAGGTGCTTCAGGAGGCTGTGTTCCCCTGGTCAGGAGGAGAGGCTACACCCAGGTTCCTGCTGTCCAGTCTGTGCTCCAGGTGAGTCTATACTTTCCTCGGATCAAACCTTCCATGCCTCATATTAATATTGATTTGTAAGTGTGACTTGGACCTACATAACATGGGCAAGTAGGCCTCCTGAAGTGTGCCTTCTTTCTTATGTAAAATGTGTTAAAAATATGTATCATATACTGTTGTTCCTGGGTTCCACAGAGACACATATGTATCATACAGAGTATGGATACGTAACACTGTCAGAAATATACACTAAGTTGTATCTCAGTGTATATACACTGAAAGAATAAAGGAATTAAAGTATTACTGACTGATAGTAGGTGACAGGCTGCCTCAGAGACCCTCATGTAGTAGATAGGCTTCAAACCCAGTTAGCCAATGTAATAATTTGGTTAAACACAGCTGACTTACATTATGAATGTGGCTGCAAATGTGGCTTAAAAGGGTTTGTAAACACGTAGGTTGTTATAAGATTTCCTGCTTAGTGCAATGATCAGTGTATTGTTGCAGACCTGTGGCCATTGTTGCAGTCACTGTTGCAGACAGGTGGTCACTGCTGCTGACAGGCGGTCACTGCTGCAGACAGGTGGTCACTGCTGCAGACAGGTAGTCACTGCTGCTGACAAGTAGTCACTGCTGCAGACAGGTAGTCACTGCTGCAGACAGGTAGTCACTGCTGCTGACAGGTGGTCACTGCTGCAGACAGGTGGTCACTGCTGCAGACAGGTAGTCACTGCTGCAGACAGGCGTACGCTCGACAGGTAGTCAGCTGAGACAGGTCAGTACTGGGGGCGCCGACAGTGTACTGCGCATGCATGTCCTGCTGCAACAGTGTCACTGCGACAGTCACTGCTGCAGACATAGTCTCGACGGTGTCTGCTGCAGACAGGGTACTGCAGACAGGTATCACGCGCAGACAGGGTCACTGCTGCAGACAGTGTCACGCTGCAGACAGGTGTCACGCTGCAGACAGGTCACTGTGCAGAAGTGTCACGCAGACAGGTGTCACTGCTGCAGACAGGTGGTCACGCTGCAGACAGGTGTCACTGCTGCGACAGGTGTCACTCGCAACAGGTAGTCCTGCTGCAGACAGGTGTCACTGCGCAGACAGGGTACTGCGCAGACAGTGTCACGCTGCAGACAGGTGTCACGCTGCAGACAGGTGTCACGCCAGACAGGTGTCAGCTGCAGCAGGTGTCACGCGCAGACGGTAGTCACGCTGCAGACAGGTCACTCTGCAGCAGGTGTCACGCTGCGAAGTGTCACGCGCAGACAGGTCACGCGCAGACAGGTGTACGTGCAGACAGGTGTCACGCTGCAACAGGTGTCACTGCTGCGAAGTGTCACGCTGCAGAGGCGTCACTGCTGCAGACAGGTGTCTGTGCAGACAGGTGTCAGCTGCGACAGTGTCACGCTGCAGACAGGTGCACTGCTGCAGACAGGTAGTCACTCGCGACAGTTCACGCGGACAGGTGTCCGCTGCAGACAGGTATCACTGCTGCGAAGTGTCACTGCTGCAGACAGGTCCTGCTGCAGACAGGTGTCACTGCTGCAGCAGGTGTCACTGCGCAGACAGGTCACTGCGCGAAGTGTCACTGCGCAGACAGGTGTCACTGTGCAGACAGGTGGTCACGCTGCAGACAGGTGTCACTCGCGACAGGTGTCCGCGCAGACAGTCGTCACGCTGCAGACAGGTGTCACTGCTGCAACAGTGTCACTGCTGCAGACAGGCACATACGCTGCAGACAGTCACGCGCAACAGTGTCACTGCTGTCCTGCGCGTGTAGCTGCAGAAGTCGCTGCAGACAGTCTGCGTGTCCTGCGCAGTGTCACGCTGCACGGCCGTGCGCGGTGTCACGCTGCAGACAGGTATCGCTGAAGGTCGCAACAGTGTCACTGCGCAGGTCTACAGGTCGCTCAACGAGTCCTCTGCACATGTCACGCGCGAAGGTACCTGAGAAGTATCACGCAGCAGTCCGCGCAGACGGTGTCACGCGCACGCTCGCTGCAGACAGTGTGCGCAGACAGTCCGGAATGCGCATCGCCAAAGGCACGCTGCGACGTGTACCGCGACGGTCCGCCGAGTTCACGCTGCAAAGGGCACGCCAGACAGGTCACGGAACGGTCCGCCGACGTCGCTGAACAGTCACGCGACAGACTGCGACGTGTCGCAGCAGAGAGGTCCTGCAGACGCACGCACGGGCGCGCGTCATCAGCGGTGTCACTGCGAGCGTGTCACGCAGACAGTCACTCTCTGCAGAGGCGCGCAGTCCGCTGCAGACGTGCACGCTGCAGACGGTCACTGCTGACAGGTTCACGCTGCGGAGCGTGTCTGCTGCAGACAGGTAGTCACCTGCAGACAGGTGTCACTTGCAGACAGGTGTCACGCACAGTGTCACTAACAGGTCCGCTACATCACTGCTGCAGACAGGTTCACTCGAACAGGTCACTGCTGCAGCAGGTGTCTGCTGCAGCGGTGTCACCTGCGACAGGTGTCACGCGAACAGGTGTACTGCGCGACATGTCACTGCTCGAAGGTGTCACTGTGCAGACAGGTGTCACTGCAGCAGGTGTCACGCTCACAGGTATCACCTGGGTGTCACTGTGCAGAGTGTCACGCTGCAGCGTGTCCGCTGCAGTGTCACTGTGCACGTGTCACTGCTGAACAGGTGTCACTGCTCAACAGGTGTCACTGCTCGACAGGTTCATGCTGCAGACAGGTGGTCACTGCTGCAGACAGGTCGTCACTGCTGCAGACAGGTCGTCACTGCTGCAGACAGGTCGTCACTGCTGCAGACAGGTAGTCACTGCTGCAGACAGGTAGTCACTGCTGCAGACAGGTCGTCACTGCTGCAGACAGGTAGTCACTGCTGCAGACAGGTCGTCACTAACGGGTCCACTAACATTAACTTCTTCAATGCCAAAGTATAAATATCGAGTGCAAGTTTGAACTCGTTCTGTTGATGTGTGCAGCCAGTCGTGGGTGCGTGTTGTGGGGGCGGCACCTGCGTACCTTCGATGGTGTGTTGCTACACCACGCCCACGCCCACTGTGTCTACACCCTGGCCGCCCACTGCTCCACCACACTCTTCACTGTCTACACTAAGGTAAGGACATACACATCCTTAATACACACCTGTGTATATATATAAAGAATCAATTTACAATGATTAGGCTGAGTGTGTACTCACCTATTTGTACTCACCTATTTGTACTCACCTATTTGTGGTACTCAACAGATGTGGTTGCAGGGGTCGAGTCACAGCTCCTGGCCCCGGCTCTTCACTAGTCGCTACTAGTGTCAGTGCTGTGTACTACTGTGTACTACTGTGTACTACTGTGTACTACTGTGTACTCATACCAGTAACAGTTACTGATCCACTCTCTCCCTGATCCATGAGTCTTATCATACCTCATCTTAGAGCTATGTATGGTACCTGTCTTCACTGTATCACTCTCCAGACTATTCCACTTCCTAAAGAAATACTTCCTAACATCCCTGTGACTCATCTGTACTCACTTATTTGTGGTTGCGTGGGTCGAGTCATAGCTCCTGGCCCCGCCTCTTCACTGATTGCAACTAGGTCCTCTCTCTCCCTGCTCCATGAGCTTTATCATACCTCGTCTTAAAACTATGTATGGTTCCTGCCTCCACTACGTCACTTTCTAGGCTATTCCACTTCCTGACAACTCTATGACTGAAGAAATACTTCCTAACATCTCTTTGACTCATAGGAGTCTTCAACTTCCAATTGTGACCCCTTGTTTCTGTGTCCCCTCTCTGGAACATCTTGTCTCTGTTCACCTTATCTATTCCTCGCAGTATTGTATATGTCGTTATCATGTCTCTCCTAATCCTCCTGTCCTCTAGTGTCGTCAGGCCGATTTCCCTTAACCTTTCTTCGTAGGACAATCCCCTTAGCTCTGGGACTAGTCTTGTTGCAAACCTTTGCACTTTCTCTAGTTTCTTGACGTGCTTGACCAGGTGTGGGTTCCAAACTGGTGCTGCATACTCCAGTAAGGGCCTGACGTATATGGTGTACAGAGTCTTGAATGATTCCTTAGTGAGGTATTGGAACGCTATTCTTAGGTTTGCCAGCCGCCCGTATGCTGCAGCAGTTATCTGATTAATGTGTGCCTCAGGAGATGTGCTCGGTATTATACTCACCCCAAGATCTTTTTCCTTGAGTGAGGTTTGCAGTCTTTGGCCACCTAGACTATACTCTGTCTGCGGTCTTCTTTGTCATTCCCCGATATTCATGACTTTACATTTGGCAGGGTTAAATTCAAGGAGCCAGTTACTGGACCAGGCTTGTAGCCTGTCCAGGTCTCTTTGTAGTCCTGCCTGATCCTCTACTGATTTAATTCTTCGCATTAACTTCACATCATCTGCAAACAGGGACACTTCTGAGTCTATCCCTTCCGTTATGTCATTCACATATACCAAAAACAGTACCGGTCCCAGGACTGACCCTTGTGGAACCCCACTCGTCACAGGTGCCCACTCTGACACCTCGTCACGTACTATGACTCGTTGTTGCCTCCCTGTCAGATATTCTCTGATCCATTGCAGTGCCTTTCCTGTTACGTGTGTCTAATCCTCTAGCTTTTGCATTAACCTCTTGTGAGGAACTGTGTCGAACGCCTTCTTGCAGTCCAAGAAAATGCAGTCTATCCACCCCTCTCTCTCTCGTGTCTTACTTCTGTTACCTTGTCATAAAACTCCAGTAGGTTTGTGACACAGGATTTTCCTTCCCTGAAACCGTGCTGGTTGTCGTTTATAAGCTTGTGTCTTTCTAGGTGCTCCACCACTCTCCTCCTGATGATCTTCTCCATGACTTTGCATACTATACACGTCAGTGACACAGGTCTGTAGTTTAATGCCTCGTGTCTGTCTCCTTTCTTAAAAATTGGGACTACATTTGCCATCTTCCATACCTCAGGTAGTTGCCCAGTTTCAATGGATGTGTTGAAGATTTTTGTTAGTGGCACACACAACATCTCTGCTCCCTCTCTAAGGACCCACGGAAAAATGTTGTCAGGTCCCACCGCTTTTGAGGTATCGAGTTCACATAGCAGCTTCTTCACCTCCTCCTCGGTTGTGTGTATTTCATCCAGCACTTGTTGGTATACCTCCCTATTCTGAATTCCTGGAGTCCTTCCTGTCTCCTCTGTAAATACTTCTTTAAATCTCATGTTGAGCTCCTCACATACCTCTTGGTCGTTTCTTGTGAACTCCCCACCTTCCTTCCTCAGCCTGATTACCTGGTCCTTGACTGTTGTTTTCCTCCCGATGTGGCTGTACAACAGCTTCGGGTGTGTGTGTGTGTGTGTGTGTGTGTGTGTGTGTGTGTGTGTGTGTGTGTGTGTGTCTGTGTGTGTTTGTGTCTGTGTTATGCCCATCTCTTTTTTAAGTTCAATATTACAAGAAAATTTTCTTTACAGTTTGTTGGAGAGAGTAGAGGAGTGGTGGTGAGTGTTGTTGTTGAGGACCTACACCTGGAGCTGGGTGCTGATGGCACTGTGCTGGTAGATGGTGCCACTGTACACCTGCCTTACCTCACACACAAGGTGGCACTCTACACTCTCCACGGCTCTGTTGTGCTGGTCACAGCTGTGGGCTTACAGGTATAGTACGCGTTTCACAACTGGTTATTGACACTATATTCTGTATTAAGGGAGAGGTCGAGACTCGATCCTCCGTCCGCTAAACGTTCCCAGGTCTTAGGACAGTCAGGGTGGAGAGTAATCTCCGGAAATTTTGGAAACTAGAGGGGCATTATTATTCTCCATTCAATGTAAACCAAGTGAATTTTAACATTTTTTCAAAGTTAATATTTGTTATTTTTGCATCAGAACTAACCTATCAGCCTTAAGCAACATAGATATTTAACAATTTGAGTCAAGTGATCTGTCCAGTAATGGTCATAACGTTCAGTAATTCTATTCCTTGTGGGGGAATAAGGTAATAAGATATAATAGGCAGTGTATGGCAATTTACTGGGACGATGTTTCGCCCATTAATTGACTCTGTTTCCCCTTACCCGAACAGCATTACTACCCACCTCTTTGAGACTAAAGTTCCTCGTGGGCGAAACGTCCTCTCAATAAAAAAAATCATAAATCCCATAGTTTCTTACTACGATCCCTGACGGTATGTTCTACCAGTGACATACCTTAGTGGGAAACTGTGTTTGGAATCTTCCTGTGTCTTGACCAGGATAGATTATATATATATATATATATATATATATATATATATATATATATATATATATATATATATATATATATATATATATATATATATATATATATATGATTTTGTTTACATAGTGTAGGAAAAGCGTTACAGCTGGTGTTTCTCTGCAGGTGGTGTGGAGTATAGGTGGGCAGGTGGAGGTGCAGGTGGGAGGTGAGCATGGTGGAGCCACCTGTGGTCTCTGTGGTAACTTCAACTACCTCCCTCAGGATGATCTTAGGCTTCCCTCAGGTGAAGTCTCTCAGGTGAGTCTCTCAGGTGAACCCTCTCAGGTGAGTCTCAGGTGAAGTCTCTCAGGTGAGTCTCTCAGGTGAACCCTCTCAGGTGAGTCTCAGGTGAAGCCTCTCAGGTGACAGGGCAGCAATAATTCAGTCAAGTCTCCTCACATACTGAAGCAGCAAGGGTTCTGAAGGACGGTATCTGAAGTGTCACTGGCTTCATAAGACGCCACTCCTGAACTTTGGTAAACTTGCATGAAGTGGTAAAGAAAAGTTCATTAACTCTTCATTGAAGACTGTTAAGTAAAGATGTGTCTGTGTAAGAGAGGTGTTGGTCAGTGTGACGAATACCCGGTAGGAGTGTGGTAAATGGTCTTGAGCGAATTAAAGATTACGTTGCGCATGGGAAAGGAGGTGTTTTGGCTTTAGATTGGAAGGGTGCATGTGATAGTGTGGAAAGGGACGTGCTGTATGACATAATGAGAAGGCAGGGTTTTGGGGAAGAAATTGTGAAGTGGATTGAGAGGTTGTATGGGGGAGCGTGTGTCAGAGTACAGGTGAATGGTAGATTGGGGGATTTGGTTCCAATGGGTAGGGGTCTGCGGCAGGGTTGTCCCCTTTCACAGATATTATTTGCGTGTTTACAGGACCCATTTTACAGATTAATTGAGGTAGGGGTGTGGATGAATGTTGATGAGGCAAAAGAACGCACGGGCATCGTAGGGTACGTGGACGACACTACGGTACTTGTGGGTTCGGAGCAGGGGCTGGTAAATGTGGGGGACATTGTTCGTGTGTTTTGTGGAGCAACTGGGATGAGAATAAACGATAGTAAGACAAAATTATTGGAGGTAGGTACTTGGGTGGGAGGGACGTTGGGCAGAAGTCAGGTGTGGCACGTCGTTTCAAGTGTGAGGATATGTGGGGTGGAATTTATGAAGGATCGTCGTTTGGCTAGAGAATTGAATTCACATAGGGTGATTCAGGGGGCGACGGACCTACTGCAGGTTTGGAGAGCGAAGGAAGTTACTTTGAGACAGAGGGTAATAATAGTGAATAGTATGGTTTATAGTAAGCTGTGGTATGTAGCTGCCATATTCTCTTTATTACAGGCTGACATGGAGGTTCTGGAACGAATGGTTTTTAAGTATGTGTGGGCTGGTGGAAGGCATTGGGTAGGGCGTAATGTTGTGCGCAACAGTGTGAAATTGGGGGGTTTGGGATTAATTTGGTTAGAACGTAGACTGTTGTGCTTGTACCTCAAACATTGTCTGGTGCGGAGGGGTGGATTAGGCAGGTCGGGGGAAGGAGTGGGGGGGGTACTCCGGGAGATGAGTGAATGGTGGGATGACAGGTCTCTGGTATATTGTAAGGACATATTAAGGAGTTTGATGGTGGTAATACACCCGCAGGACATCTCGGTTGGTAGGCTAGGTATTTTGGGGGGATCTCACCAGGTGATAGAATGCGTGTCGATATATCCTATGTATGGTTGGGCTGAGATATGGGGGATTAAAGGGGTTGAAGCTGAGGTCTAGGGATCGGAGTTCATGTTTAGGTTTTTACATGATGCTGTGGCGTCAAAGGCTTCTTTAGTGAGCATGGGTTTGGTGAGAGATGGTGCATGTGTGAGATGTGGGAATTGGATACTACACTGCATGGGATATATTTTGTGAATCTTTGGGGCCAATACGGGAGTGGGCGGGAGGGGCTTCGCTATATGGGGGGTGGGGGCATCTCGTTTTTGAGGGCAATGTTTCTGGACCTCAGGGGACTTAATTCTCAGACGCGAAGGGGTCTCATGTATTATCTAGTAGATTTTGTATGTGGTTCATGGAGACTTAGGGATTTGGGAGCAGGGGAAAGGGTCAAAGCTCTTTCTGCTTGCGTCTATAGGACGAAATGCAGAAATCGTGTAGTGTATGGGAGAGCATGGGAAACTGATTTCAATCAATCGTACAGGGAGTTGAGGATTGCGGATCTATTGGGGTAGACGAGTTGGAAGAGAGCTTGACGACTGATACGTATTGGGTGGTCGGGTGACAAACGTTGCTTATATGAGGGGTGTTTCATTTGTATGTATGCTGGTGTAGGGAAAGGGTGAGGAGGGTTTGCTTGGTTGGGGTTTTTAAGGGGTGAGTTTTGGGGTAGACATACGGGTGACTTGGCCCTCTGTGTGGGTCAGGGTTTGACGGACGACTTTTGGGGTATAGGGTTGATTTAGTCGGGGCTGTATGTGTGTGGTTTGTTTCTTTTTGGTTACCTTTAAATTCATAGGGTTTTTTCGGTGCAAGGGTTTTGGTTTGGTTGGGGGGGAAGGGGGGGTGAGGAAGAGGAGGTTTCTTCAGTCACTACTGTACTGTACATGATAGTCTTAGGTTGGGATTGTAATGAATCCGTAGACTATGGTCAAGGTATTCTTGTGGTGCACTGGTTTTCTCGTTGCTATGTCAAAGTAAGTTTTCTTTGAGTTATGATCCTTACTATGTGACATTTTCTTTGGTTAGGTAGTTGCGTTTATTTTGGAAGTAGGGGTTTGTTGACTTAGTCGTTGATGCAGGTTAACTGATAAGGTTGTTGTTATGTTGTTAACTTTTGTTCTATACTGCTTATTTTGTTATATAAGCTTTGTTTCAGACCATGGCATGGCACTGTTATGTATAATATATTTGTATATTTATGACTTTCCAAATAAAATTAAAAAAAAAAAAAAACTTACAGCGAGGGAGAGTAATCAGCACAGATAACTTTCAGAGTGTGGATGAGTACCTTGAGAGTTGGAGTATGGGTAAAGTGTGTGTTGCTGAGCCTGACTCTCACCACTGCTCCTCAGCATCCTCGTCTTCCTCAGCATCCTCAGTACATCTCGACCCAGCACACCGCCTCTGCTCAGTTTTAAAGGTACACAAGATAATCTTTGTTTAATTATTAAGTGACTATATTTAATTTACTACACATGACCCGAAAGAGAAACACTTTCACCATCATTCACACAGTATCACTGTCTCTGCAGAGGCGCTCAGATACGACAGTTTAGATGTCACTCCAAACAGCCAATATCCCAAACCCCTCGTTTAAAGTGCAGGCATTGTACTTCCCACCTCCCAATAGAAATTAGTCTGAGGCTTCACGACCACGTACGTTCTCGCATCAGGGAAACACGCCCAGTTCCACTGGGCGCCTGGTGTTTGAGAACTGTTGGTCATGTGGAAAGTGATGCGTACATTGTCTCGTTCTCACAGAACTGGACGTGGTAATGCAGGATCGAATCCTGGCTAGCCGCTATTCTGTTAATATATATTACATAATTGTTTTACTTATTTCTGGAACTAGGGTGCCAGCTTCCGTGAGTGTCACCAGCTAGTGCCACCTGAGCCCATACATCAGAGCCTGCAGGAGGGAGGTGTGCGCGTGTCCTGGAGACATGGTGACATGCCTGTGTCCCACACTACAACTGTACTCCACCATGTGTACCAGAGCTGGTGTAGTCCTCTCATGGCGCACTTCAGTACTCTGTGGTGAGTCGGGCGTCCTGTGTGTGGGTGTCCTGTGTGTGTGGGTGTCCTGTGTGTGTGGGTGTCCTTGTGTGTGGGTGTCCTTGTGTGTGGGTGTCCTGTGTGTGTGGGTGTCCTGTGTGTGTGGTGTCCTGTGTGTGTGGGTGTCCTGTGTGTGGGTGTCCTGTGTGTGTGGGTGTCCTGTGTGTGGGGGTGTCCTGTGTGTGGGGTGTCCTTGTGTGGGGTGTCCTGTGTGTGGGGGTGTCCTGTGTGTGGGGTGTCCTGTGTGTGGGGTGTCCTGTGTGTGGGGGTGTCCTGTGTGTGGGGGTGTCCTGTGTGTGGGGTGTCCTGTGTGTGGGGGTGTCCTGTGTGTGGGGGTGTCCTGTGTGTGGGGTGTCCTGTGTGTGGGGGTGTCCTGTGTGTGGGGGTGTCCTGTGTGTGGGTGTCCTGTGTGTGGGGTGTCCTGTGTGTGGGGTGTCCTGTGTGTGGGGTGTCCTGTGTGTGGGGTGTCCTGTGTGTGGGGGTGTCCTGTGTGTGGGGTGTCCTGTGTGTGGGGTGTCCTGTGTGTGGGGGTGTCCTGTGTGTGGGGGTGTCCTGTGTGTGGGGTGTCCTGTATGTGGGGGATGTCCTGCGTGTAGGGGGGTCCTGCGTGTAGGGGGGTCCTGCGTGTAGGGGGGTCCTGCGTGTAGGGGGTGTCCTGTGTGTAGTGTTACTAAACTATTGTTCTGGCGTCGTGTTCATTCTAACTCAGTTTCTCCAGGTAACTCTAGTTACATGTTAAATTTTGGTTACACATTACGATAAAAAAGGCGCTAAACCCACAAGAACACGTTAATATCAAGGGGGAGCGCTAAACCCGTAGGGATTACACAGCATCTGCGGGGTCTGGGATGGAAAGCATTCTGGCTTAACTCAGGGATGTTGAGCGCAGATCCATTTCCCTAGATCAAGAGCCCCTCACCAGCACCAAGGAACCTCCCTTAATGTATTTAATACACACATTGTATTAGCCATGAGAAGGAAACTGCAAAATAAACAAGAAATTCATTGTTTTTGGTATATTCTGCTCCATTTATATTCATCAACAAGCGTTGTGGTCCCTTCAGTCACAGGTTCGTTAATGGTCCAGTGAGGACCGAAACGTTCCCAACTTCCTGTGGAAATTCATCGTGTATATTTATGTAAATGCTCTAAGTATATTCTTGTTCCTAACTTAGACTAAATATTCTTGAAGTTAGCTATGACTGCATAGACTTCAATCACTTATAATGGAAGATAATTGTGTTGCAGATGCCACGTGCCCACAGGGCATGGTATGGTCCGAGTGTGTGGCACCGTGTGGACCACCAGACTGTGGTGCCCAGAGCACTCCACACCTCCAGTCATAGTGTTATCTCAGTGTTGTCTCCGCCCCTCTCGCCCTGGACCACGCGATGCCCTGGACCCTGTGTGCCCGGCTGTACCTGCCCATCTGGGCACGTCTTGAGATGGCTCTTGTATACTGCACGAAGACTGTCCCAGCTGACCGTTGATTCACGGGGTAGCGCTAAATCCGTAGGGTTTATGGGAGAGTCATTAAGAACTCGCTTCTAGGTCCTTAATACAGCAATATCAAACTTTTTCAGCTATTATGGAAGAGCGATAAACCCTTGGGGATTATAGAGCGCCTGTGGGGGGGGAGGAGAGATTTAAGGCATTCAGGTTTAATTCTGGGAATTGGAGCACAGATTCAATAACCTAGATCAAGAGCCCCTCACCAGCATCAAGGAACCTCCCTTTAATATATATAACCTGTAATATATGCACAACTTAATAAAGCTTCAGTGTTAATGTAAAATATATATTTTGCCTCTAAATTTTAATACTAGTCGAGGTAAAATTACTAAAAAAATTATTCCTATGAAATTGAGTTAATGTATTTTTCCAATTAAAACTTCAGTTTATCCTGTGTTTTATTTAACAAATGTTGAAAATATTAAGTTATCTACGTATTATCTTTCAAGGAGACTTGAACCGTACAGGAATAACGCGGCACTGGTGGGCAGTCTACTACGTGTTTTAGTAACTATTTAGACCCCATTAGTTGCCTAGTGGGAAACTGGGTCTACAACATTCTGGAGTGCTATAGACCGGACTGTCAGCGACCACGCAAGCTATAACAAGATTAACAGTGATTACCAAATATTGGATGGGATAACTAAGGCAAGGTCATTGATAAAGAGTGGAGAAAGTGGCGACTAGACCAACCCTGAGGGACACCTCAGCCTGGACAGTCTGGCGAATACCTTAAGAAATTAAGACTAATAATCAAAGAAAGCGCTAAACCGACAAGGGTCATACAGCGCTGCGGGGCAGAAAATAGTGATGGGGCTATAAACAGCTAGGTGCAGAGGGATCAGAGGTGAGGGAAGAAAAGGGACGCTAAGGGTAGTGTCAAAAGTCAAAAAGTGATCGTAAGTCAAAGGCAGGACAGTCTGCAAGAAGGTAAGAGCGGTAGGGCGGCGGCGTCGTTTTGGGTAAATCCTCGTTGGTAAACAGAGCAATCTACAAGAAAATGAAAAATCAAAAAAGGGACCCGACAAACTTCACACGAATAGTGTGTTGTTCCATGAGATGCCCATGGGTAAGGAGAGTATGGCCAATGCGGAGACGGGAGAGCGCAGTCTGCAGAGTACGACAACGGTGGTAAGATGACCACAACCCTAAAAGTGGTTTAATAGAGTAATTTGTTATGGTGCATGTCTGACCACCGTTGTTGCCAACGGCTGAGAAGACGGACAAAAATGACGACAATAATCCCTGAATGGAATATCTCTAGGAAACCGGAAGATACTGCTGACCGCGCAGCAGCAGCAGCAGCATCCGCCTCTTCATTGTCCTGCACATCGTGTCCAGGGACTAAACAGAAAATAACGTCTGTTTTTGCTAGCCACACGGCGCAATCATAGCTGAATACGAAGGACTAATGGATGAGAGGAATCAAATTGTTTCATGGCTTGTAAAGCACAGAGGGAATCTGAAATCATCACAAACGAAGGAGAGACGTATATGTAATAAAGAAGTGCTGAGGATGGCATATAACTCAGCATTAAAAATACTAGCTGAGTAACAAATGACCTCCGACAGCATCGTCAGGTAACACCGCCGCGAACCCAACACCGTCAGAAGATTTAGTACCATCTGTATAAACAGCAACGGCATGAGCATGTGACCGGAAGTGATCAAAAGAGCTTTGGCGCACGGCAGCAGGGAAGAACAGACACGAACCGTCGGAACCTCCCAAGGGGAAAGGGAAAAGGCAGACCCAAAATGAACATACAAGAGAAGACCGGAGCGAGTGAAGACGAAGAGAAAACGGTCGGAGTAAGCAGGGGGCGTCGAACTAATAATGGGCTTCTAACAACCGAGACCAACCTATACGTAGACTGAACACGAAGGTCATGAGTGCGGACAAAGTAATGAAGGCAATGAGCATCACGACGATCAGCTAAGAAGGAACATTCGCCTCAGCATAGAGGCTTTCAACAGGGGATGAACGAAAGGCACAAAGGTATAAACGTAGACCCTGATGAAGGGGATCTAACTTAGAGTATAGGAGAAGTCGCAGAATAGACGTGGTCTTCATAATCCAGCTTGGACAAGACTAGGGTGGAATGGTAACTGAGGAGAGTTCAGCGATCTGCTCCCCATGAACGATGCGCAAGAATTTTAAGGAGATTCAGCCGACCATGGCAAGCTGCCTTCAAAAAGGAAATGTGAAGTTTCCATGTCAACTGGTGATTGAAGAGAAGACCAAGAAACTTGACCATATCACATTCTGGAATGTGAGCCGTGTAAATACAATGGAATATCTGGGATAAGAGGACGTCTAGTGAAGTAATGAAATGGGGTTTCGTTCTAGAAAATTTAAAGGAAGGTAGGTCACTTATAGCCAAGAGAAAGGGTAGTGCTAAGGACAACCTTGTGGGACTCCCTCGGCCTGAACAAAGTCTAGAGGAAAGCGAAGCGCCAACACATGAAAATTTGTCAGATAAGAAAGCAGCAAGGAAGGTTGGTAGATTACCATGGAGGCCTAAGAAGTGGGCTTGGGCTAAAATACGTATCTCTAGGAGAGAGAGACTATTACGAGTCTCTAAATACAATATCAGATGTCTATTCACCAATCGTTCCATCACCTTACAGACTACACTGGTCAGAGCAATGGGATGATAGAGGTATCAAGCCCCGAGGTGCCTGCTTTGCAAAACTGACAATGGCAGATTTCCATTGTTGATGGAGAACCCCTCGCGTCCAAATAAGATTGAAAAGACGCTAAGGACTAAGGGCTGTAGAATGCAGATGTAGCATACTGATTAATATCAGGCCCAGCTGCCGACGACGACTGGCAAGCGGAAGGTGTGGACTAGCTCTAGGAGAGCTAAAGCTAAATTATATGGCTCCATTCCATAAGAGAAATCAAAGGGCAATTGATTCTTTGTAGAGTTAGACGCGAGGAAAGAGGTGAAGCCGTTGGGAGACACTGACAAGATAGTTCCCGATTTCAGTGGAAACTTTCAAGAGGTTTTGCAACACTAACACCAGCAACTCTCAAAACGAGTTGGGTCCGGAGTGTACTTGCCACAACTTCGTACCTTCTTCCAAACCCCACAACACAGGAAAAGTCGAGGTAATGGTACAGTCTTGCCAACAAGTGCGTTTAGCGTCGCGTATGACGTGGCAAGTTACTGCCCTTGCCCATGTAGTGTTTCAAACACTGCACTGGCACACGCAGGAGACTAAGGCACGCATGTCTGAGAATACCTGCCTGAGGTTTGAATAATAACATGATGCTGTAGTCAAAACTAAGGTCGAAAACTGGTGCACCAGCTCAATAGAATAAGCAGGGTTCTCACATAAAGCAGCAAGACTAACAAGCCCCAATTCGCTCGTCCAAATTGCCAACGGGGGCTACGAGGTTGTCGGGAATACATAGAATAGGAAAGTGATCACTCGTGCAAATCCGGGAGAACAGACTAGGCGTAATCAAATGTAATTGATGAGTAGATAGGAAGATCAATGCAAGTCAAAATGGGTGGGAGCACACGAATTAAAACAAATACATGTGAAGTGAGGAGAGACTCCAACTGATCACAACGAGTCAGTGGGACCCTTCCCAAAGATGGTGAGCGTTAAGACCCATTAACAAGATGGGCAGCGGTTAAGAAAGTTAAAGAACGCAATATCAGAAACAGAATACACGGGAAGTGGGGGAGAGCAAACTATACCATCTGTGCAAACAAGTACGGGCTGCAGTATAATGCAACAGTGAACAAAGACCCGTTGATAAGGTATACCAATGCACACAATTGCACTCATTAAATGAATCAGGAAAGGGATCAGCAGAATGCAACAGCACGAAGCTGGATAAATTACAGCTAAACGAATTTTGGGCTCTTGTAACCCAACACATACTGGGGAAATAGGAAGACCTGGAGCTCTCCCCGATTACCCCAAGAGGCCACGAATATTCCATTGCAAATAAGTCCTTCACAAAGACAGGTATGCCAACAATAAGCTATAAAATATATGGGCTATAAGGGTCAGTGAAGTCAATGTGTGGATGCAACAGTAAGCAAGGAGGATCAGAATGTTGAGGGTCGTCAAAAATAAGGGTTAGGAGGCGGCACGCTGGTGTCCATCGAGGGTTTAGTCTTCGAAATATAGTCAGATAGCATCAAGTCTCGCGGTGGATAAGGAACTCGAATACCATGACTTCAGACAGGGGAGGTAGAGCAAGTAGATTTGAGAGATTATGGAGATAACCAAAAAGGTCTGAGGGGAAGAGAGTGAACCTGGAGAGATGTGCTGGCAGGGACAGAGTCTTGCAGTGGATCAGGAGGAAGGTAAACGAAGTGTGGGTGGAGGGGTGGAAGAAGATGGAACCACATGAGGGGAGAAAACCTCCACCGTGAGTTAGAAAGGGGGGGGTTGAGAACTAAACACAGGCCGAAAAAGAAAACTGTTGGAGAATTTTAAGCACTGGAGGAATGCAAAAAAACTTTGGCTTATGAGGTTCAGGTTTGCAGGTGATACGTGAAGATGCAAGCGTGCGAGACCTTGTAGACTGAGACACTAGCAGGCAAGAAGTAGAGGGAGGAGGAGGTAAGGTGAGAGTTTGAGGGTAAAACTGCAAAATAGAGACGGACACCAGAAGAGCTGGTAGGCTGGGGGAAAACTGCTAAGGTTGGAAGTCTCCCAGCTACTCTCAAATAAGGAATATGAGGAAGATTCCCCTGAAGTGGAGTCTAGAGCCATAGCAGAAGTAAGGCCTTGGCTCTACTTAAGACAACCGATTTCTTTTATTAAGATTAACCTTATATCGGCAGGAAAAAAGGTTCATTGCAATTGAGAAGTGGAGGGAAGACTGCAAGAGGTATCGCCATGATATGCAGCACTGCAGACCGGGCACTGTTGCAGATATGCAGTATTAAGCGGGGATGTCCAAAGCGCTAGCAATTCATTGTTGGAGTAGGGACCACTTTACGGACCTCTAGGCGATGGTCCGCTATATATACGGATGATGGGAGTTCATGGCAGTCAAAGGTTAAGTTGGCGATGTTACTGGGAAAGCGCCTCTTGCCCGCGAGCGGGCAGGATATATGTAGCCACTGAGAATTGGAACTTCTTTAAGGGCTAATTGCTTCAAAATATATCAGACGAAATCCCTCTGTACAATGGTAAAACCACCGTTCCACTGCAAGAATTTAGTGCTTGCGAACCATGACTGGAATGTTATTAATGGAAGTAAGATGGGAAAGATCACTAGCTTTCTGAATTTTTAACAATGCACGCTCCACTTCGAAGGGAGTGAAATGACATTACGCCAACATGTCTTAAATACTTAACCAATACTATGGTCAAAGATAATCAGTTTGAAATGTCTTTAGGGAAAAATTTTAGTCTACTGTACTTTTAAACATGGTGCAAATGAAGTGAGTGTTGCGTAGGTCTCTGGAGTGGGTGACAAGTCACCAGCAGAAGGTAAAAGGGTATGGGAAGTTCGAGCCAAAAAAAACTAAGCCAGGTCAGATGATTGGCAACAAAGTTGCCTGGGAGAAGTTACCATAGGGCGATGACTGATTAATGGTACTTGACCAAATGGGGGAGGAAAAGGGCAGCAGTCTAGTGCAGTGCAGATGCAGCATGGAACCCGTGCCATACCTAAACGTCAGCCAGTTAACCAGCGCTCTGGGATAACTTCTGATCTACCGAGCCACCTCTGTAGAAAAGGGTGGTCAGAAACCTGCCATAAGCACATCTTCGGCTGCCACCTCTCAGAACAGAGGCAGCCTCTGGAGGTAAACCCGTCACCTGCAGGACACTCCACCCACTACTGAAGTGGAGCAGGGCACCTCCAGAAAAATCTGCCACGGCAAACTAGACCAGAGGAACCCCATGGAGCAGGATGAACCGTCACACTAACAATTAACTAAGGACCGTAATGCCAGAGGGGAAGACACCAGACTACAAACTGGATGGGAAAAAAAGGGGAAGAGTTGAAAGGAAAGAGGGGGGGGGGAAGGAGAGAATGGGATAGGGAAGAGGATGGTAATAAGGTTCGGGTAATAAAGTTCAGTCTGAGGAACGAGACTGTTCTAATTCATACCAAGAATGTTAGATCAAGGATTCTTATAGTAACTTCATAGTAAAGCCCTGAGAGACTTTAAACTTTATGGCAAACCCTGTCTCCTTAAATTATAATCAAATAGAAGCGCTAAACCACAGGGGTTCGTCTCCTTAAAGAGGACTTGCTTTTAAAACTCTGCAACGGCGAGACTAGGCAAGGTGTGCCACTTAGCAGTTAATGTTAAATGTTGGCAGGATGAATTAGTCTGTTGAAAGTCAGACCGGATATTGCCACTGACCTGCAGTAATTAGCTGGGTGGCTGAAGTGCAAACAAGTACTAAATTGTGGTCTAATGAAGTTCTTAAAAGCTGTCCCAGCTGGAAAGACTAAGTACCCAACTCTTGATGAAGGTCCTGGAGCTACACCATAATGTTTGCATCACGTTAGAAGTCTAAACGATGGTATGCAAAAGTACAGGGAATACTGTTCCATTATATAGATAGTTAAATAAATTGCCCAGAGTTTTGAAGTGGCTTACGCACTGCCTAGAGTTTTAACACTCATGGGTTCTAACCCCCACGTACCCTGGCTTGTTTGCATCTTAAAGATTTCGCCACTGAGAACTAGAATTTAAAGTTTCGTCTGAGATGATCTGAAGACTTGTGCAGTGTTGAGTATTAAGAAACTAGTCCATAAATTAACCGGGAAAGAAATATTGTTTCTAGAGGTATATTGGGCAGGGCACAGTACCTAGTCAGGCTTTTGAAGGGCCAACGATCTCTACCTACTTACTGTAGGAGAACTAATGTTCGTAAATGTTGCGAAGGTCAGACGTGCCAGTCTGAACCTAGTCACCAGCGTCAAAAGTCAACGCGAAGTGATGGAGAGTTAAGGTAAATTAACCCGAAGTCTGTACCAGATTTTGAAGGTGTCTACGTGCTGGTGTCGTTGGGGGAAATGCCGTTGAGGAAGAGACCAGGAGAAAGTCCATAATTTAAAATAAACCCACCCCCACCACATTAAGAGTCCAGGAGGGCCCTGAGCGGCGGCCGGTAGTGCAGACACTACATGGTAGGGTCTTACGACCCACATGCTAGGCAATCCAAAACTATTTTAAACACATTTGAGCCGGCAAAGGTGTGGTCTGAAAGTTTCATAACTGCCGTCACTACCCGGAACTATACACACCTGAAGCACAGTCCTAGATGTACAGAATCTATGCCATGTACAAACAAGGACTAATGGTATGGACAAAATACTTCCTCTATGTAGCAGCTCTAATTTCATATGGAGAAATTTAATGAAAGAAAAGTGGGATGGGAAAGTCTGGAATTATGGTTGGTCTGAGCAAGACTGACATTCCGTAGACAGCGCCTCCACCTCAAGGAGTACCTGTCAATTTTGAAGGTAACAATTAAGAGTTTAAAGACTTATACTATACAAGATTAATTACTTTTGCTATGCTTTAAACAAGGCCATCGTGGCCTCAGGTGTAGAATAGTTATAGGAAAAGCGAGATGTCATGGATCTATTCAGCTTTAGTGTTAGCTCTAAAGTCTGCTCGACATTATGGTAAGTAAACACAGAAGGTTGGTTTGAATGTTTATAAAAGTTAATTCCCAGCAACAAAAATAACCTCTGAACTCACTCTGAAGGGTTTGGCATTAATTTCATTTTTAATTTGTGGAGTAACTTAAACGATGGTTGAGATTCCTGTAGTACTATCTTTGATGTTCCTTGCTGTTAGTATACGTCTGAGGTACTCTTCAGTCATCACCTGTAACAAGAGCAGAGCATTACGTACAGGAGATAGTCACAAAGATATTAATTAATTCGGTAAGAGGGAATTTCTAGGCTA
This sequence comes from Cherax destructor, assembly GCA_009830355.1. Lineage (NCBI taxonomy): Eukaryota > Metazoa > Arthropoda > Malacostraca > Decapoda > Parastacidae > Cherax > Cherax destructor. Next base: position 213,083 of record WNWK01000314.1, read on the forward strand.
TGAAACTAATTTCACAGCCAACTAAATTTAAAGGTAACTATTAGCAACCACGAAACTCAAAACTGTCAGTCTGCAGTAATAAAGGGAGAGACTCCAGTTAAGCAAAATATACGTGGCAGGATAACTAAAGAATTGCTCAAATATTAAGTATACAAATTTAAAATAACTTGCCCAAGAATCCAGACTGGTCTTCAGAGCTGCATTTAAGAAAGCTTTCAGACAGACTAAGAACTGGACCAACAAATGCTCAAGTCCGGCGGGAACACAGCCAGTGTAGGATCTTTTAGTGGTGGCCGTATCAGAAGCTGGCAGACTCATTATACTAAGTACTTTATGGAAATTAACAGTTAGCTTCCCTGTTGCGTTCTGGGCCAGGCAGATACTGAAGTTCTTCAGTGTCATGCCTGAAGAAACTTGAAGTCTAGCTTTGCACCATTCTGTAGCCCAGGAACGAATTAACAAAGCCTGAAACATTAAATAATTAACTATTACAGTATAGAAATTTAAATTACCACTAAGACAATCCACCTGAAAGCAAGTGATAGGCAAAGAGTTTAGGGAGGAAAATTTTGATGTATACTGACGAGGTGGGTGGTGGAGAAGTCGACACAAGTCACATCAGGATGAAGATAGTGGTGTGTCGTGTGGTACAGTCTGAGACGAGTCTTCAGTGCCAGAGCTGAAGTCTTCACCACCAGACCTCCATCACTATCTAGAAAATTTAAGACTTTTAGTAAGAGTTTTGTATAGGCTAGATATTACATAGAAAAATTCGGGCAACGTACCAGTTTCTTTGGCTTCTCCCTCGACTGTGGGAAGGTAGGTGTCCACCCAAGTGTTTGCATTGTTAACCAGTAGAGTGGCAACTTGCACAGCCATGCGTCCACCTCGAGTGTTACTCAAAAACATAATCTGTGGGATTAGTTAGCATTAAAAATTATTTGTCCAATTTCTTGGGTAATTTAAATATTGAAAATTAATGAAGTGTTAGTAGTCAGTAATTACTGTGACTTTAGAAAATTGAAAAGTTTCTGCATTAGTGTTAAGGGGAAATTTGAAGTAGGAAATTTCTGGAGTGCACAGTGGAATGGAGTAAAGTATTTCCAAAGAAATTTAAAATCTAAAACTAATTCATGAAATTAGTTGATGACTTAATTAACTAGTTTATGGTTTTAGTGTAAAAAATAGTAATGATACAAATAAGATTTCAGAATTTTTAATTGAAAAAGCAAAGAATGAAGTTAAAAATAGTACTTTCAAATTAGGCTGCTACAGGAAGAGGCTTAGTGTAGCCGACGGGGCAAGGTGGGTACTTACACTTGACGGGGCAAGGTGGGTACTTACACTTGACGGGGCAAGGTGGGTACTTACACTTGACGGGGCAAGGTGGGTACTTACACTTGACGGGGCAAGGTGGGTACTTACACTTGACGGGGCAAGGTGGGTACTTACACTTGACGGGGCAAGGTGGGTACTGACACTTGACGGGGCAAGGTGGGTACTGACACTTGACGGGGCAAGGTGGGTACTGACACTTGACGGGGCAAGGTGGGTACTGACACTTGACGGGGCAAGGTGGGTACTTACTGTGTTGCCAGCGCGGATCACCACAGCATCTGGTAAAGATGCTGTGGAAGACTCGTCACCAGCTAAAACCTTCACCAACTTTCCTTTAACTTCACTAACAACCTGAAATCAGGTAAACACCATTTTCAGCTGTTAACACTAACAAGCACTAGAGGAAACAGCGGGTGAGGCTCTAACAAGGCCTCAAGTGCAGACTTAAATTCGCTAGGAGATTAAGTGTCCCACTTGTACAGTATAAGTCTTTTGAAGTAACAAGTGTTGCCAGTTTGACTTAAGGGTCGTGTGCCCTATTAAATGGGCACAAATTTACCGGTCTTTTAAATATTATTTAATAGTTGAGAAAAAACTCCGTTAATCATTGAAAAAATTTAGAATCTGATCATAAAGCAATTAAAAAACCTAAAGTTTTGACGAAGACTTTCAATATCCTTGCTAACCCCCCCCCCCCATGGCCTCTCGGGGAAGTTTAGAAGCATAAAAATGTTTGGTTAAAGTTACTGTCAACATCAAGGTATAACTTACCTCTGCAGTTGGCTTAGAGATAATGGGTGCCCAAGTTTGCACCTTATCGAGGCCTTGACAAGCCCACTGGTTCACAGCTGGCAAGCCACCAACAGGACGCAGGAGTGTCGTCACGGGTAACACCATGGACACTGCTCGTGCACTGCTCGACGCTGCACTCACTACCACGCTCACACTAGCGTAATCCTGAGAGAAGTAAATTAGTTAGGAGAGAAAAAAAAATTAAGTTTGTACACTAGCGGGTTTTAAAATTATTTTTGGCAATGATCTTAACTCATAAGACTAAACCCGTAGGAATATACAGCGCATATGGGGGTGGGGGAATTTAAGGGATTCAGGCTCAATCCAGGGAACTTTAGACATTCCATTCCTAGATCAAGAGGCCCTCACCAGGGTTAAGAAACCTCCCTTGAGGGAGGAGTCTCAAACAGGTCTGTTACCAGTCTTGTCGGAGGCAAGATTTACTAAACATCCAGAACAATTTTAACTTTAGGGGAAAAAAGTTTACTATAAAATTAATCTGGTTTCTTATGCACGTAACTTTTACAAGTGAGTAGAACTTTGTTATTGCTTACAGGTTTTAAAAAATGTAAAAGTTCAAACTTAAAAGTTATGGATACTAGGAAGCGAGGAATATTCCCCGGCTTTGTTATGGAGGAAGAGAAGATTAATAATCTAGGCTTCAGTATTTACATACGAAGGGTCGGAAAAAAAAAAGTGTAATTTGAGAAAAAACAGCCAGTGGAAAACTTTAAAGTTATCTTATAGAATATAGGGTTCTAAGACTAACCTGGGTTCTTTGGTAGACTTCCTTAGCTTTAGAAATAGTGTCTGCCACAAGTGGTAGGGCTCCAAGCCTCACCAAGAAAGTACACCCCACAGCTGTGCTAGATTCATCAGTCATGTTGAGATTGTGGTAGAACCTGTAGTGTCAGAAGTAAGTCCTGGAAGGATTAAAGAACTTTAGATACTTCATAAGGATTTCGAACAGGTCACAGCACGGGGGGGGGGGGAAATTACGTAGAAATAGTCTGAAACAGAAATTTCGAGAGAAGTCTTAATTCTTCTAAGACAATTTCAAACCCGTAGAAAATTTCTAAGTTAATTAGTGTCGACGTAATGAGACCTAAGAAGTCCCCAGTCACTCAGAGAGAAGATTTACAAAATTTCGCCTCCACTGATAAAGACCAATAACAAGAATCTACTTATAAACCCCGATAGTGCGAAATAAAATAAAATTCAATTCAGTTACCGACTCTTACAATGACTTACACTACAAACTAACCCAAGTATTACCAGAGAGTTATGAGTGACTCCGGTGTTGCTGGTTGACTGACTCACTCCCTCTCCCACCCTCACCCACGTAACCTCTCCCACCTCCCAAGTATTCTAATTCTTACCCTAAAATAACGATTAACAACTAGTATATTTTTATAATAAGAGATGCTTAATACAGCACAATATTTTTGTTATATACTATGCAATCAGGAATATCTCAGTGCTTATTCTTATAGGAAATTAATAATAACATGCGCGAGTAAGACTACTTGTCAACACTGAACCACACCATGTAAACAACCCCTAGGCTTTAATTACCTAGTTAGTGTAGTTCTTCATATATCAGAACGCGGCGTATATATACACCGAGTAGTATATATATATATATATATATATATATATATATATATATATATATATATATATATATATATATATATATATATATATATATATATATATATATATATATATATATATATATATATATTAGTGTAGGAGAGAGGAGATTACTTCCCGGTAAAAGTAGGTCTTAGACAGGGTTGTGTAATGTCACCATGGTTGTTTAATATATTTATAGATGGGGTTGTAAAAGAAGTAAATGCTAGGGAGTTGGGGAGAGGGGTGGGATTAAATTATGGAGAATTAAATGCAAAATGGGAGTTGACACAGTTACTTTTTGCTGATGATACTGTGCTTATGGGAGATTCTAAAGAAAAGTTGCAAAGGTTAGTGGACGAGTTTGGGAGAGTGTGTAAAGGTAGAAAGTTAAAAGTGAACATAGATAAGAGTAAGGTGATGAGGGTATCAAACGATTTAAATAAAGAAAAATTGGATATCACATTGGAGAGAGGGATTATGGAAGAAGTAAATGTTTTCAGATATTTGGGAGTTGATGTGTCAGCAGATGGGTTTATGAAGGATGAGGTTAACCATAGAATTGATGAAGGAAAAAAGGTGAGTGGTGCATTGAGGTATCTGTGGAGACAAAAACGTTATCCATGGAGGCAAAGAAGGGAATGTACGAAAGTATAGTGGTACCAACACTCTTATATGGGTGTGAAGCATGGGTTGCAAATGCTGCAGCGAGGAGGAGGCTGGAGGCAGTGGAGATGTCCTGTCTAAGGGCAATGTGTGGTGTAAATATTATGCAGAAAATTCGGAATGTGGAAATTAGGAGAAGGTGTGGAGTTACTAAAAGTATTTGTCAGAGGGCTGAAGAGGGGTTGTTGAGGTGGTTTGGTCATTTAGAGAGAATGGATCAAAGTAGAATGACTTGGAGAGCGTATAAATCTGTAGGGAAGGAAGGCGGGGTAGGGGTCGTCCTAGAAAGGTTGGAGGGAAGGGGTAAAGGAGGTTTTGTGGGCGAGGGCTTGGACTTCCAGCAAGCATGTGTGAGCGTGTTAGATAGGAGTGAATGGAGACGAATGGTTTTTGGGACATGACGATCTGTTGGAGTGTGAGCAGGGTAACATTGTGTGAAGGGATTCAGGGAAACCAGTTAATTGATTTAGTTGGACTTGAGTCCTGGAAATGGGAAGTACAATGCCTGCACTTTAAAGGAGGGGTCTGAGATAGTGACAGCTGGGAGGGACTTTTCTCAGCTGTCGTATCTGAGCTCCTCTGCAAAGACAGTGATTATGTATGAGTGTGGTGAAAGTGTTGAATGATGATGAAAGTTTTTTCTTTTTGGGGATTTTCTTTCTTTTTGGGTCACCCTGCCTCGGTGGGAGACGGCCGACTTGTTGAAAAAAAAAAAAAAAAAAATATATATATATATATATATATATATATATATATATATATATATATATATATATATATATATATATATATATATATATATATATATATATATATATATATATATATGTTTACTGGAACAGATAGGCAGAGCCTTAGGCTCCTTACGTCTGAGTTTTTTTTTTTATATTTTATTGAAACACAAGTATAACATATACAAAACTCTTAAATACAAGAGAAAATATACAATAAAGTGATAACGTAAGGCAAAACCATCATCCCAAATACTGTGTACAAGACATACATTTTACAGTCAATATCATTACAACAACTCAACACACTAACTAAAGAGCAGATATACAATGCGCTCTACACAAACCTACACCACTGAGAGCACACCCTTTCACACTATATACATTATGAGAACCCCATTGGGTCTCGAGACCAGCTCGGCCATATCACAAAAGTTACAAGTGATACATCAATACTAAACCACACATCAAAACCCCAACAGGACAATGTAAATGCCCTTCCACACACTACGTGCGTACAAACACATACAACAATACAGTGATACCACTCCCCTAAGCTAACCAACCTCGATCCCTCACGCACAATCACACGAGCTCCAACAACCGCAGTCAATGCCTCACAATACCCCCCCCCACGGGAGACCAGCCCGTCCGATACCCCTGACACTCACAAGGACCACAAGACCCCCATGGTGAAATTCATGTAACCCACAGGAAAATCCCTCACCCACCTTCCCCCATAGAGGTCCCTATTTCGGCACTTCGTTCTATAAAACCCTGCCGCCAGTGCCATCCGTCGTTCACTAACCCCTTTATCCCTCATAGCCCATGAAATGAAAACAAAATCTGCCATTACATACGCCACTGCCCTCTGAACCTCCACCCTCACTCCTCCCACATCCAAACTAAGTGCCCTCAACACTGACAATCCACCCCCCACTAAGCAAATCACACGCCCCAACCATTCCCTCACAACACCCAAACGCTCACAAAAATATACACTATGAAACGCAGTGTCATCCTCCCCACAAGCTTGACACATCCCATCTACCCTAAGACCTCTGTTACGTAAAACCACCCTGACGGTAAAATCCCATGAAGAAACCGAAAAATACCTCCCGCACACATGGACGAAGCCGCAATCTCCTTAACCTCCCCCAAATATCCTTCCAAGCATACAGAGGGTACACCCCTTCCACCCCTGCCACCTCCCGAGACCGCACCGCCTTCTCAAGAGTCCTGACCCTCATATGTGAAGGATCTCTAACAATAAGTAGGACCCGTAACATGTCCTCACATTCCCTTAAATCCCTCCCTCCCCACCACCTCCTTATATCCTCATGCAGAAGCCCTATCCCTCCCCCATCCCCAACCACCCTCAGGTAACCCCGCTTCACATAAACACTCTTCAATCTGCATTCCAATGGAATCAACCCTAGCCCTCCCTGGCGTAACGGGAGCGTAACCACCCCCCTTCGTAACCAATCACAACCCGATCCCCAAATAAAACGAAAAACCCTACGCAACCACTTCTGAACGTCCCCCTGCACCAACGGGTACAATGCCGCCACTTGCTATATTTTACTATATAGCAACACGTTAACCACTATTACCCGTTGGTGCAGCGTGAGATGTGACGGCCTCAAACCATCTAATCTACCCAACACCCTCTGTACTACACCCTCCGAATTAACCACCCTCGCTTCCCTCGCTTCCCTCGCATCCCTCATATACACCACACCACAAATCTTCACCCGATCCACTAAACACCACCTTCCACAAGAACTCCCGCCCACCATCCCCTCCCAGTCCCCGAATCTCATGAATTTCGACTTATCCTCATTTACATTCATACCCGTCGCTTCCCCAAAAACCTCAATGACCCTGCCCACACGCTCTAATCCCCCCCTCCCTCTCCACAAGAATCGTTGTGTCATCCACATAGCCCACTATACCAGGATTCCCAACACCCAGATCCCCCTTTCCCTGCCCCCGAACAGACGCTTCTACAGCCCTATAAAATGGGTCCTGCAGGCATGCGAACAACAATTGAGACAGTGGGCAACCCTGACGTAAACCCCTTCCCATCCTGACACGCTGCCCCACCCTCCCATTCAACTGCACACACATACTTGCTCCCCAGTACAAAGTACGTGCCCAACTCACCATCTCCTTACCAAACCCCTGCCACCTCATAATGCTCCACAATGCTTCACGTTCCACACTATCATACGCTGCCCTCCAATCCAGTGCTAACACCCCCTCCCTCCTTCTGCCTACTCTCAATAAACCCCCGAATAACCCCATGCCCCACGTACATAGACCTTCCCGGCACCCCATATTGACTCCCAACAATAACCTTATCTAAGACCCTTTTCAATCGATTGCCTAATATTTTCGCAAATAACTTATAGTCCGCGCACATAAGGGAAATAGTCCTATAGTCCCTCACCGTCGTCTGACTAGTCCCCTTTGGCACCATAACCACAATAGCCGTAGACTGTGAATCCCCCAAGACACCCCCCTTCTTCATGACATTTAACAACTGCACTAAAAACCCCTTTAAAACCCCCCAATGCTGTATATAAAAATCACTCGGTAATCCGTCTATCCCTGGCGCCTTACCCTGCTCATACCCATCAAGGCCGTCCACACTTCATCCTCCACTATATCACCACTCAACCCCTCCCTATCCCCCTCTCAAGTCCACATTGCACCCAACCACCCATATCCCTTAAAGCCTCCTCCTGCACCCCTCTGCTCCTCATATCGACCCATACCACCCATCCACATACCGTCCCATGCCCTCTGTCGTAACCAACTCTTGCCCCACCCTATACCCTCCCAAGTCCTCATGCACACGGCTTGTCACCCCATACCACCTCCTCTAACCCACCCGCCACCCTTGCAGCATCAAACCTTTCATTTTGCAAAACCCGAATTTTATCTTTCAACCCTCTATTTCCACAACAGGGTAACCCGCACTCCCACATCCTCTCTCATAACAATCCTTAACTGTCCCTCCAAATACCTAATAAGTCCATACGCAAACTGATTATCCTCCCTCCCCCGTCTAACATAGAAGTCCCTTATCTTGCCCTTAGCCACATTGTCCCACCAGAGCAACAAATCCCCATCCACACGCACCTCGGACCACAACCTGTCCCACAAACCCCCAAACGTATCCCTCCCCATTCCTCTTGAAGCAACCGGACATTTAATTTCCAATAACTCCCGTACCTGCGAGGCAACCCTCCCACCCCAAATCCACCAAAACCCCTGTGGTCCGAAAAACCACATCCAACACACGCACCCTCCTCACTTCCGCTCTCCTAGTCACATATAACCGGTCCAGCCGAGCAGCATAACCTCTCCTCACAAACGTGTGCTCCACGTCCCATGCAGCACCCCCACATCCACCAACCCCACACCATGTAACAGATCCCCAGCAAAACCGAACAATACCCGCCCCTTGGTTCCACGTCTCTACGACGTGTCACACAGTTCCAATCACCACCCACCACCGCAATCGCAGGTAGCGATCGTAGGTGATAAACTAACACATCCCTCACAAAATCAGTCTTTACTCCTACCATCCGCCTCCGCCGGACCATAAATACACACAAAGGACGCCCGATCCCTCCCCATGATCCATCCACCGTATGACCCGCCCCTCCCTCCCTCCTCACTGTGATGGCCAACAAACGGGCTAGTCTCCTAATTAATATCGCCACACCCCTTTCAATCTCAAGGAGTGTGCAGCGTAAACAGTGTATCCTTCAATCAGTAACTGACAACCATACTTGTGGTTATGTTCCTGTACAAAAACCACATCTATACCATACCTCACCAAATACTCACGAAACCATTCACGCTTCATCTTATCACACAAACCATTAATATTCACGGTAAAGCACTTGAAACCGACAGAGGGTTTCCTTAGGCACTGGCACTTGCCGATCCCCTTTCCCCCGAGTGCCACCACGGTCACTCCCAGAGTCTCGGGAACCACCTTTCAAGAGTCTCTGTCCCTTGGGACCTCCAACATCACCCCTCGCTACATCAGCCCACATCTTCTTACCCGGACGTTGCGCCGGTGTGAGCACGTCGTCCGTATCAGACTGGGCCGCTCTCTTCTGTGACGCACTTTCTTCCTCCATACCCACCTCCTGGAGGCCATCGAAGTGCACCTTCGCCTCCACGTGAAGCAGCCGTCCTGCGGCCGAGGCACTAGCCCCAGGGAGGCCACCCACCTCAGCTTCCCTGTCCCCCGCTGACTCCAAGGCAGCTGCAGGTTCGTCCACACACACCTGACCTGGGGTGCCCAAAAGATCCTGCAACACCAAAGCAAACGCCTCCTCTGCTACCCTCTCATCAGCCGCCGATACTCCTCCCACGGCTCCAGGCTCCTGGACAGATGATTCCGGTACCCCTGGTAAGGTCGCACATCCATCCTCCAAAGATTCTGACCTGTCCACCTCAGCACTCCAACTTGCACCCGACATAGGGTTGTCCGACCCACGCTCCTCCGTATGATGCACCGAAGACTCTCGTTGATGTCCAACATCCTTTGGGCCCGTCCTTTTACCACACTGCACAGCCATATGGTCATAGGCCCCACACAACCTGCATGTACGACGTTGCCCCGCATAGGTAACCATGACTTGAGTCCTGAAGTCCTCCAACAGTATGTAGGAAGGGATGGGATGGCGTAACGTCATTTTTAACGTAAACGTTCCCTCCAGCAGACCTTGAAACATCCCTTCCGACCACCTGCCCACCGTCGCCATATGAACAGTTCCATATCTCTCAAAAACTGTTCTCAAATCAGCCTCCGTCGCCTCAAATGGGCAATTACGGACCTTGACCCAAACGTAGTACCTGGATACGTCGTGAAGACACACCGTTACTGCCGAATTCACATCCACAGGTACTTCCTGAAACCTGGCGACAATCCTCTCATACACATCGGCAGTGCGAAGCTTAACGAAGAATCTATATGCACCATTTATAGCCACACCACACAAATCGTCATTCTCCAATCCGTAGACGTCGCGTACAATGGTAGTCAGTAGAACAGAAGCATTCTGGCCCGACACAGCCCCACGAATCATCTGGATACACACAGTGTTAACTCGGCGACGACCCAACTGCGCCATGTTGTGAGACGTCTGAGTTATCTCAGGGGTAGGATGAGGAGGGTGACGTCCTCACCTTCCTCAGTCACTCTTAGGAGACTCAGAAACTCAGGGAATCAGTTATCGAGGGATTTTTCCATCTTCCCGTGTTGTTTTCATCTTCGTTGTTTCTCTTCCTTTATAATCTTATTTTTTATGTATGTTGTCTGTTGTTGTGTCTATTTCTTTGTGATTATTATCACTGAGTAACGTACGTGGTTACAGTGTTCCCTAAATGTCGTTACTAATAATAATAATAATAAGACTGCTACATTCGTCGCTCAACCTTGGAGTCGAGCGGACGTGCGACCAGCCTGCCTCTACCGACGCCTTGTGACATTGTCGTTTTCATAACATGGCGCAGATGGGTCGTCGCCGAGTAAACACAGTGTGTATTCAGATGATTCGTGGGGCTGTCGGGCCAGAATGCTCCTGTTCTACTGCCGGCCATTATAAGAGACATCTTCGGATTGGAGAATGACGATTTGTGTGGCGTGGCTTTAAATGGTGCATATAGGATATTCGTTAAGCTTCGCAATGCGGATGTATATGAGAGGGTTGTCGCTAGGTTTCAGGAGGTCACTGTGGACGTGAACTTGGCAGTGACAATGTGTCTTCACTACGTATCCAGGTACAACGTCTGGGTAAAAATTCAAAACATCCCATTTGAGGAGGATGAGTCTGGTTTGACGGCAGTTTTTGAAAGATATGGAACAGTACATACTGCAACGGTAGGAAGGTGGTCGGAAGGGATGTTTGAAGGTCTGCCGGAGGGAACGTTTATGTTAAAAATGACGTTACGCCATCCCATCCCATCCTACATACAGTTGGATGACTTCAGGACTCAAGTGATGATTAACTACACTGGGCAACGTCGCACCTGTAGGTTGTGTGGGGCCTATGACCATATGGCTGTGCAGTGTGGTAGACGAACGGGCCCAAAGGATGCTGGACGTCGACAGGAGTCTTCAGTGCACCGTGAGGAGGAGGAGAATGGGATGGAAAACCCTACATCGAGTGCGGGTTGGAGTGCTGAGGTGGACAGGTCAGAGTCGTTAGAGGATGGCTGTGCGACCTTACCAGGGGTTACGGGACCATCAGACCAGGACCCTGGAGACGTGGGAGGAGTGTCGCCGGCTGATGAGAGGGTTGAGGAGGCCGTGTTTGCTACGGTGTTGCAGGACCTGTTGCGCGCCCCAGGTCAGGTGTGTATGGAAGGAACTGCAGCTGACTTGGAGTCGGCGGAGGACAGGGACGCTGAGGTGGTTGGACTCCCTGAGGCTCATGCCTTGACCGCAGGGCGGCTGCATCAAGTGGAGGGAGATGTGCACATCGATAGCCTCCAGGAGGTGGGTATAGAGGAGGAAAGTGTGTCACAGAAGAGAGCGGCCCAATCTGATACGGACGATGTGCTAACACCAGCGCAACGTCCGGGCAAAAAGATGTGGGCAGACGTAGTGAGGGGTGATGTTGGTGGTCCCAAGGGACAGAGACCCATAAAAGGTGGTTCCCGAGACTCTTGGGGTGACCGTGGTTGTGCTCGGGGGAAAGGGGATCGAGCAGTGCATATGGACTTATTAGGTATCTGGAGGGACAGTTAAGGGATTGTTATGGGAGAGGGGGCGGGAGTGTGGGTTACCCTGTTGTGGAAGTAGAGGGGTTGAAAGATAATATTAGGGTTTTGCAAAATGAAAGGTTTGATGCAGCAAGGGTGATGGGTGGGTTGGAGGAGGTGGTATGGGGTGACAGGCCGTCGGCATGTGTCCTGCGAGGTCAGGCATGTCGGCGCAGAGCTACAGAAATAGTAAGGTTGTGTGTGCATGAGGCAATGGGGGGTTATAAGGTGGGGCAAGAGTTGGTAACAGAGGGTATGGGGGCAGTATGTGGATGGGTGTTATGGGTCATATATGAGGAGTGGAGGGGTGCAGGAGGAGGCTTTAAGAGATATAGGAGGTTGGGTGCAATGTGGACTTGAGAGGGGGGATAGGGAGGGGTTGAGTGGTGATATCGTGGAGGATGAAGTATGGACTGCCTTGATGGGTATGAGCAGGGGTAAGGCACCAGGGATAGACGGATTACCGAGGTTAACGAATACCCCGGAAATCGTGCAATTATGTAAGTATAATTTTGTAAGTTCTTGTGGAAGTGTATTTTTGGGGGTCTGAAATAGACTAACCTACGTGAAATTTTTCCTTAAGGGAGTAAATTCGTTCGGTAATAGCACTTGAGCAGACTTCAGGAGTGAAGTTTTTACGAAACTCGGGGGTCCACTGTATACAGCATTGGGGGGTTTTAAAGTTTTTTTTTAGTGAGGTTGTTAAATGTCATGAAGACGGGGGTGTCTTGGGGGATTCACAGTCCACGGCTATTGTGGTTCTGGTGCCAAAGGGAAATAGTCAGACGATGGTGAGGGACTATAGGACTATCTCACTTATGTGTGCAGACTATAAGTTATTTGCAAAATAGGCAATCAATTGAAAAGGGTCATAGATAAGGTTATTGTTGGGAGTCAATATGGGGTGGCGGGAAGGTCAATGTACGTGGGGCATGGGGTCATTTGGGGGTTTATTGAGAGTAGGCAGAAAGATTGAGGGGAGGTGTTAGCGCTGGATTTGAGGGCGGCATATGATAGTGTGGAACATGAAGCGTTGTGGAGCATTATGAGGTGGCAGGGGTTTGGTAAGGAGATGGTGAGTTGGGCGCGTACTTTGTACTGGGGAGCAAGTATGTGTGTGCAGGTGAATGGGAGGGTGGGGCAGCGTGTTAGGATGGTAGGGGTTTACATCAGGGTTGCCCACTATCACAAATGTTGTTCGCGTGCCTGCAGTACCTATTTTATAGGGCTGTAGAGGCGTCTGTGTGGGTGCAGGGAAGGGAGGATCTGGGTGTTTGGAGTCCTGGTATAGTGGGTTACGTGGATGACACGACTATTCTTGTGGAGAGGGGGGGATTAGAGCGTGTAGGCAGGGTCGTCGAGGTTTTTGGGGAAGAGACGGGTATGAATATAAATGAGGATAAGTCGAAATTCATGAGATTTGGGGACTGGGAGGGGATGGTGGGCAGGAAGGCAAGTGGGAGGTGGTGTTTAGTGGACTGGGTGAAGATTTGTGGTGTGGTGTATATGAGGGATGCGAGGGAGGTGAGGGTGGTTAATTCGGAGGGTGTAGTACAGAGAGTGTTGGGTAAATTAGATGGTTTGCGGCCGTCACATCTCACGCTGCACCAGCGGGTAATAGTGGTTAACGTGTTGTTATATAGTAAAATATGGCATGTGGCGACATTGTACCCGTTGGTGCAGGGGGACGTTAAGAAGTTGTTGCGTAGGGTTTTTCATTTTATTTGGGGATCAGGTTGTGATTGGTTAAGAAGGGGGGTGGTTACTCTCCCGTTATGCCATGTTACTCTCCCGTTATGTGAAGCAAGGGTACCTGAGGGTGGTTGGGGAAGGGGGATAGGTCTTCTGCATGAGGATATAAGGAGGTGGTAGGGAGGGCAGGATTTGAGGGAATATGAGGACATGTTAAGGTTCTTACTAATTGTTAGGGATCCGACACATATGAGGGTCAGGACCATTGAGAAGGTGGTGAGGTCACGGAAGGTGGCGGGGGTGGAAGGGGTGTACCCTCTGCACGCTTGGAAGGATATTTGGGGGAGGTTAAGGAGATTGCGGGTTCGACCATGTGTGCGGGAGGTATTTTTCCGGTTTCTTCATGGGATCTTACCATCGGGAGTGTTTTTACGTAATAGAGGTCTTAGGGTGGATTGGGTGTGTCAAGCTTGTGGGGAGGATGAAACTGCGTTTCATAGTGTATATTTTTTGTGAGCGTTTAGGTGTCGTGAGGGAATGGTTGGGGCATGTGATTTGCTTAGTGGGGGGGAGGGTGGATTGTCGGTGTTGAGGGCACTCAGTTTGGATGAGGGAGGAGTGGGGGTGGAGGTTCAGAGAGCAGTGGCGTATGTGATAGCAGATTTTATTTTCATTTCATGGGCTATGAGGGATAAAGGGGTTAGTGAACGACGGATGGCACTGGCCGCGGGCTTTTATAGAACGAAGTGCCGAAATAGGGACCTATATGGGGGAGGTGGGTGAGGGATTTTCCTGTGGGTTACAGGAATTTCAACATGAGGGTCTTGTGGTCTTTGTGAGTGTCAGGAGTATCCGATGGGCTGGTCTCCCGGGGGGAGGGTATTGTGAGACAATGACTGTGAATGCTGGGGCTCGTGTGATTGTGCATGAGGGATCAAGGTTGGTTAGCTTAGGGGATTGGGGGGGTATCACTGTTTAGTTGTATGTGCTTGTATGCATGTAGTGTGAGGAAGGGCACATATTTTGTCCTGTTTGGGATTTGATGTGTGGTTTTGTATTTATGTCACGCTTGTGTCGTTTTGAGACATGGCCATGTTGGTCTCGAGACCCGTTGGGGTTCTCATAATGTATATAGTGTGATAGGGGTGTGTGCTCTGTGGTGTAGGTTGTGTAGGGTGCATTGTATCTCTGCTCACAGGTAAGTCTTCAGCATGGGCGGGCAGGTGTGGCATCTGCGTGATGTGTCCCGCCCATGAATTATGTGTTTATCATGATGTTGCTGTTTTTCAGACAGTAGACACTGATTTAACGTATTGTAATGTACGATGTAATTTATACATGATTCCTACGAGGTGTGGTTGTGTGTTTTATAGTCATTGCTCTTCTCATTTTGTAATGTGGGTATGTTGGGCATGTGGCATCAACAGTCAGGATTATTTCGTAGGGAGTGTGTGAGGTGTGTTGGTATGACAGAGGTGTGGTCTGTAAGGGGGTTTTGTTTTAGTAGTGTGTGCTTGTGTTGAGTTATTACAGTTATACTGTTTGCACGATGTATATCTTGTACCCAGTATTTGGGACGATTGCTTAGACTTAATTTTACACTTTATTGTATATTTTCTTTTGTATTTAAGAGTTATGTATATGTTATAATTGTGTTTTCAATAAAATAGAAAAAAATTTATAATAATACTGCTACTACTACTACAACTACTACTACTGTTGCTACTGCTGCTACTACTAGTAGTAACAGTAGTAGAAGTGAAGAAGTGGTTGACGTAGAAAAGAAGAGGTATCAGAAGTAGTAACAGGAGAAAAATAGAAAGACAGTGTTACATTGAGTTAGTCAGTGTTACATTGAGTTAGTCAGTGTTACATTGAGTTAGTATTACATTGAGTTAGTGTTACATTGAGTTAGTATTACATTGAGTTAGTGTTACATTGAGTTAGTGTTACATTGAGTTAGTGTTACATTAAGTTAGTATTACATTGAGTTAGTGTTACACTGAGTTAGTGTTACACTGAGTTAGTTAGTGACACATTGAGATAGTCAGTGTTAAAGTGACGGATACAGGGTGCTGTACCACTAGCACGACACAGCACCAGCAGGACACAGCACCAGCAGCACACAACACCAGCAGGACACAACACCAGCAGGACACAACACCAGCAGGACACAACACCAGCAGGACACAACACCAGCAGCACACAACACCAGCAGGACACAACACCAGCAGCACACAACACCAGCAGGACACAACACCAGCAGCACACAACACCAGCAGCACACAACACCAGCAGGACACAACACCAGCAGGACACAACACCAGCAGCACACAACACCAGCAGCATACAACACCAGCAGCACACAACACCAGCAGCATACAACACCAGCAGGACACAACACCAGCAGCATACAACACCAGCAGCACACAACACCAGCAGCATACAACACCAGCAGCACACAACACCAGCAGCACACAACACCAGCAGCACACAACACCAGCAGGACACAACACCAGCAGCACACAACACCAGCAGCACACAACACCAGCAGGACACAACACCAGCAGCACACAACACCAGCAGGACACAGCACCAGCAGGACACAACACCAGCAGGACACAACACCAGCAGGACACAGCACCAGCAGGACACAGCACCAGCAGCACACAACACCAGCAGCATACAACACCAGCAGCACACAACACCAGCAACACACAACACCAGCCCAGCACACAACACCAGCAGGACACAACACCAGCAGCACAACACCAGCACACCAGCACCAGAGGACACAACACCAGCAGCACAGCACACACACCAGCAGCACACAACACCAGCAGGACACAGCACCAGCAGACACAACACCAGCAGGACACAACACCAGCAGCACACAACACCAGCAGGACACAGCACCAGCAGACACAACACCAGCAGGACACAACACCAGCAGCACACAACACCAGCGCACACAACACCAGCAGCACACAACACCAGCAGGACACAACACCAGCAGGCACACAACACCAGCAGCACACAACACCAGCAGGACACAACACCAGCAGCACACAACACCAGCAGGACACAGCACCAGCAGGACACAACACCAGCAGCAACAACACCAGCAGCACACAACACCAGCAGACACAACACCAGCAGACACAACACCAGCAGACAACACCAGCAGGACACAACACCAGCAGGACACAACACCAGCAGCAACAACACCAGCAGCACACAACACCAGCAGGACACAACACCAGCAGGACACAACACCAGCAGACACAACACCAGCAGGACACAACACCAGCAGGACACAACACCAGCAGGACACAACACCAGCAGACACAACACCAGCAGGACACAACACCAGCAGGACACAACACCAGCAGCACACAACACCAGCAGGACACAACACCAGCAGGACACAACACCAGCAGGACACAACACCAGCAGGACACAACACCAGCAGGACACAACACCAGCAGGACACAACACCAGCAGCACACAACACCAGCAGGACACAACACCAGCAGGACACAACACCAGCAGGACACAACACCAGCAGCACACAACACCAGCAGGACACAACACCAGCAGGACACAACACCAGCAGGACACAACACCAGCAGGACACAACACCAGCAGGACACAACACCAGCAGGACACAACACCAGCAGGACACAACACCAGCAGGACACAGCACCAGCAGGACACAACACCAGCAGGACACAGCACCAGCAGCACACAACACCAGCAGGACACAACACCAGCAGCACACAACACCAGCAGGACACAACACCAGCAGGACACAACACCAGCAGGACACAACACCAGCAGGACACAACACCAGCAGGACACAACACCAGCAGGACACAACACCAGCAGGACACAACACCAGCAGCACACAACACCAGCAGCACACAACACCAGCAGGACACAACACCAGCAGGACACAACACCAGCAGGACACAACACCAGCAGGACACAACACCAGCAGGACACAACACCAGCAGGACACAACACCAACAGGACACAACACCAGCAGGACACAACACCAGCAGGACACAACACCACCAGGACACAGCACGTCTCACACACATGACTCGACGACTGCAACCACAATTAGGTGAGTACACAGTACGACCTCACGACCTATGTATCATGTATCTCGCTCATGTATCTCCATTAATGTGTTAGGAGAAATTAAAGTCTAATCTGAATTATTATATATATTTTTATTCTTCTATAGACCTTAACGTGATTGCGCTATCTCTTACATCAAGAAAATACAGAGGTTCATACTTTGGGTACAGTATTTACAGTATTTTGGGGAGAAAATACATCAGTCTACCATTGCTGTAGAACGGGGTAAGGCATTAAGCGGAGACTAATACACACAGGTTGGTTTATTGGGGAGGTTTGAAGCCTGTCGACTACAGGAAGGTCATTAAGGCTGCGTGTTTACCTGTACACCACCAGTCAAGAATATTACTCTCAGTGTATATACACTAAGGTGTATTTATATCAGTGTATATACACTGAGAGACATACACCTCTCGGAGTATATACACTGAGAGACAAGCACCTCTCAGTGTACACAATATCTCTCAGTGTACATATACTGAGAAACAAACACCTGTCAGTGTATATACACATGGACACATACACTTCTTAGTGTATATATACTGAGAGACAAGCACCTCTCAGTGTATATACACTGTAACACACAGCTCAAAATAAGAACAAGCAGAAATTAATCTTCACAGAATTACAAAATATATATATATATATATATATATATATATATATATATATATATATATATATATATATATATATATATATACATATATATACGTATATATATATATATAAAAACCTCGACAAAGTTTATATATATAAATTTTTCCCTTAAAACTTTTGATGAACAAGGTTCAATCGACCTGTGTCGCCTATAGAAGTGCTCAGTTCTAAGGTGTTCATTGTGTGTGTGTGTGTGTGTGTTTTCTTAAACAAAGATAATTGTAACAATTGGAACAGAGGCTGGGAAGACTCGGAAGAAATCCTTTGTGATGACTGCATTCATAATGTGAAGGCTGCATTCATAATGTGAAGACTGCATGCATAATGTGAAGGCTGCATTCATTATGTGAAGACTGCATGCATAATGTGAAGGCTGCATTCATTATGTGAAGACTGCATGCATAATGTGAAGACTGCATTCATAATGTGAAGACTGCATTCATTATGTGAAGACTGCATTCATTATGTGAAGACTGCATTCATAATGTGAAGACTGCATTCATAATGTGAAGACTGCATTCATAATGTGAAGACTGCATTCATTATGTGAAGACTGCATTTATAATGTGAAGACTGCATTCATAATGTGACGACTGCATTCGTAATGTGATTTTTGTCAGAAACTAAATCATTAGTGTTAGTTGGGTATGATGAACAGGAATAATGTCAGTATAATGAACAGGAATAATGTCAGTATAATGAGCAGGTATGATGTCAGTATAATGAACAGGAATAATGTCAGTATAATGAACAGGAATAATGTCAGTATAATGAACAGGAATAATGTCAGTATAATGAACAGGAATACTGTCAGTATAATGAACAGGTATGATATCAGTGAATATGATGAACAAGTATGATGTCAGTGGTTACGAATTTGTACCTCAAGTTCCCATTCCTTGGAACCCTAAGTTACATTCTGGCACCCTAAGTTACCATTCCTGGCATCCTAAGTTACCATTCCTTGCATCCTAAGTTACCATTCTGGCACCCTAAGTTTTCATTCTGACACCTTAAGTTACCATTCTGGCACCCTAAGTTACCATTCCTTTCATCCTAAGTTACCATTCTGGCACCCTAAGTTACCATTCCTGGCATCCTAAGTTACCATTCTAGCACTCTAAGTTTCCATTCCTGGCACCCTAAGTTACCATTCCTGGCATCCTAAGTTACCATTCTAGCACCCTAAGTTACCATTCCTGGTCCCCTAAGTTCTCATTCCTTGCACCCCAAGTTACCATTCTTGCACCCTAAGTTACCATTTCTGGTACCCTAAGTTCAGATTCTGGCACCCTAACTTACCAGTCCTGGCACCCTGAGTTCCCATTCTGGCACCCTAAGTTCCCATTTCTGGCACCCTAAGTTCCCATTCTGGCACCCTAAGTTCTCATTTCTGGCACCCTAAGTTACTATTCTGGCACCCTAAGTTCCCATTCCTGGCACCCTAAGTTCCCATTCCTGGCACCCAAATTGCCAGAAGTACTTGTGACGTAGCCCAAACCTGGCTGCTGCAACATCAGTTACATTGCAAGTTGCTCCATAAACACAAACACACTTATCTACGTTGATAACATCACAGTGGGTTATAGGTCTACTCAGGCTTCTGACTACATTCCAGTGACACTCAGATTCCTTATGTACTGCTCTCCTAATATTATAACTAATGCTAGACACAGACAGACCATAGTTATATTCTACATTTTTCTTCGTGGTACAAACTTTGGCTAACTTATCAACCTTATCGTGCAAGAGTAATCCAGTTTCTTGTACAATAATTTCCCCTCTCTTTTATTTTTGAGTATCTGTGTCTGGTTTCTCCAATGACCATGTTGTTAGAGTCATTATGTGAGTCAAGAGTCTTCAGTGATGACACAGAATCAGTAATAATGAGAGTCAGTCTCAGTGTCGTAAGTTATCTTTAGTGTCATTAAGATGGTAAACAATTTAGTTTGTAGTGTAGACGCCCAGTTGTCTGTGAGTCAGTGATTCCCGTGACACAGCATGTACACATGACACCAGGAGCGTATGACACCAGGAGCGTATGACACCAGGAGCGTATGACACCAGGAGCGTATGACACCAGGAGCATATGACACCAGGAGCGTATGACACCAGGAGCATATGACACCAGGAGCGTATGACACCAGAAGGGAATGACACCAGGAGCGTATGACACCAGGAGCGTATTACACCAGGAGCATATAACACCAGGAGCATATAACACCAGGAGCGTATGACACCAGGAGCGTATGACACCAGGAGCGTATGACACCAGGAGGGAATGACACCAGGAGCGTATGACACCAGGAGCGTATGACACCAGAAGGGAATGACACCAGGAGCGTATGACACCAGGAGCGTATGACACCAGAAGGGAATGACACCAGGAGCGTATGACACCAGGAGCGTATGACACCAGGAGCGTATGACACCAGGAGCGTATGACACCAGGAGGAATTAACACCAAGGGGAAATGGCACCAGGAGGGAATGACACCAGGAGGGAATGACACCAGGGGGGAATGACACCAGGGGGGAAGGGAAGTGAATGATCCAAGAAGAGGATTGAAAGAATTAGTGGAAAACAGAACTGACAACACACGATAAAAGATGTTTTGGTAGGGAGGATTTTAGTGGAATGATCGTAGTTAGTCAGGTGGAATGATCGTAGTTAGTCAGGTGGAATGATCGTAGTTAGTCAGGTGGAATGATCGTAGTTAGTCAGGGGAATGATCGTAGTTAGTCAGGTGGAATGATCGTAGTTAGTCAGGTGGAATGATCGTAGTTAGGTGGAATGATCGTAGTTAGTCAGGTGGAATGATCGTAGTTAGTCAGGTGGAATGATCGTAGTTAGGTGGAATGATCGTAGTTAGTCAGGTGGAATGATCGTAGTTAGTCAGGTGGAATGATCGTAGTTAGTCAGGTGGAATGATCGTAGTTAGGTGGAATGATCGTAGTTAGTCAGGTGGAATGATCGTAGTTCATGTATCAGACACAAGAACT
This sequence comes from Cherax destructor, assembly GCA_009830355.1. NCBI lineage: Eukaryota > Metazoa > Arthropoda > Malacostraca > Decapoda > Parastacidae > Cherax > Cherax destructor. Next base: position 234,537 of record WNWK01000314.1, read on the forward strand.
ATACAAAAGCTATAATGTAATAAAAATCAAGGTTACATATATATATATATATATATATATATATATATATATATATATATATATATATATATATATATATATATATATATATATATATATATATATATTTTTTGAGTGGTGTATACAGTGCAGAAACATATACATATATTGGGTGCAACATTGATACATATGTGAGAGGATACATATTGTACACCCAAGGATGGTAGCACTGTATGTGTCATCCCTCAGCACATAATGTATTTCAACTTTTGGCTGTATTCACAACAGCAAGCAGAACATACAGCTGATGGCCGGGTACAGTACCCACGACTCCACTCACACACACACTGCTTTAATACATATACAAGCTTTCAGTTACATAGAATACACAGACCCCCCCACATGTATGACTCTCCACTGGCAAGCCCCATTCACAATACAAAAAATACTGGTCTACACAGTGTTTAATATTATTGCTTAGTAATGATCACTATTGGCTTTTTATTGGCTATACCTTAAAACCAGAGCGATGGGCTGCGTGGGCAGGGTGAATGGCACACACACATGGCAAAACACATGAAGGTATTATGTCAGGGCACTGTCAAGTGCACCTTGTTTACGTGCCATTACTTTGACACTGATATGTTCTTGTGTTTCTTCCAAGTGTTTAAAATGTGTTTAAAATTCTGTGCCAGACTCCAAGAATATATATATATATATATATATATATATATATATATATATATATATATATATATATATATATATATATATATATATATATATATATATATCATGTAAGCCTATGACAGCAGTAGGCTTACATTAGCAAACAGAAAATACCGAGATTCTAGAAGAGACACTGCCAGTGTTAGTGAAGTAAGTGAGGTGAGTAACGTACTGAGGCTAAATACATAACATCAACTCTAATGTGTCCATCTCGTCATACCTTGAGCAATATAGTCTAGCTTTTCCTGTCCATTAGTGCAGCTAGGCACTCAGTGTCTGAGTGCCGTAGCAAAACACTCAGGTAATATAGCCATTCAAAAAATTGTATAATGAGTATTTTGGGTCAATCACAGTGGTTCTATAGTCAAATAGTCTAATTGTGTGCAAAACAGACACGGGGGGAAGTTGAATGATAGCTCTAGGTCTTTCGTGTTGCAATCAACACATCATCAGACATTCCGTGTGATCGTATTTGCTTGGACTTCCTCCTCCTTTCTGCATCATTGCAAGCTCCTGATGATGTGTTGATTGCAACAAGAAAGGCCTAGAGCTATCATTCAACTCCCCGTGGTTGTTTTGCATCTTGTATCGCTGGTTCGCATATATATATATATATATATATATATATATATATATATATATATATATATATATATATATATATATATATATATATATATATATATATATATATATATATTTTGCAAAAAGATCACAGTAAACAGGTGATATCAAAATATGCAAGACAACCACTATGAAAAAATAGAGAATTCCAAGCGCTTTCGTGACTACTCACATTTTTCATAGTGGTTTCTTTATTATATATATAATATATATATATATATATATATATATATATATATATATATATATATATATATATATATATATATATATATATATATATATATATATATATATATATATATATATATATATATATATATTTCTACATCTTTCTGCCGACAAGATGTTAATTTTAGTGATACAAATTAAGAAGAAATTAATTCCTTGTAGTAATTTTCTCTGGTTAAAATTGTTAAATTCTTGTAAGAATTTTGACTGGCATTTTTCAAACATAGTGATACATTTTATAGACATTATTGACAATATTACAGTATGCAGCTAACATAAATGACAAATCAAAATACAGATATATAATGAAATAGATTATAGTGTATTTCTTTGCATTATAGAATATACGTCAACCCCATTATTACGACACCTGCAATATCTCTTACATTAGTCTATTTTCTCTTGCATCTCTTTCCTAAAATTTTATACATTTTCGTGTATGACAACGTTGTATTTTACACGATTGGGATACAATGCAATTCATTATCTTAGAATGAAAGTGACAGGTGTCTTGAACACCTGGACACCTGTCTTGAACAGCTGGACACCTGTCTTGAACAGCTGGACACCTGTCTTGAACAGCTGGACACCTGTCTTGAACAGCTGGACACCTGTCTTGAAAGAAGATTCTTAAACTTAAAGAAATCTGAATATAATGTAGAACATAAAGTTTAAATCCTGAACTTATTTAAATCAGGTGCTATATACATCAGGATTTATATACTAATGAAATATAAACTTCATTGTGCAAAGAATACGTAGACAAATACTGTGCAATATAAGTAGCAAATATTAATATATATATATATATATATATATATATATATATATATATATATATATATATATATATATATATATATATATAATTTTCAATATAAGAATATTTGAAAATGAGCAGTGGCAATTATAACTACCCCTGACTATATCACTAAACAATCAGTCAAAATAATCCCTGTCTCTCTGAAATCACTACCTAGAAAATATATTTTTAAAAATATTTACAAATGAATAATAAGGTATACGAAAAAGCATTATTTTTTTCCCAGCAGCAAAGGTTGACTTAAGTGGTCAACACAGCAGCAATGGTTGACTTAAGTGGTCAGCACAGCAGCAAAGGTTGACTTAAGTGGTCAACACAGCAGCAATGGTTGACTTAAGTGGTCAGCACAGCAGCAAAGGTTGACTTAAGTGGTCAACACAGCAGCAATGGTTCACTTAAGTAGTCAGCACAGGAGCAATGGTTGACTTAAGTGGTCACCACAACAGCAATGGTTGACTTAAGTGGTCAACACAGCTGATGAAGATTCTACACTCAACTTGTTCAGAAATATTTCCAGTGAAGAAGTCGTACTCTGAAGACGTGAAGCCCACTGATGTCACCAGTTAACTGTCTTCATCAACAGTGATGTCACCAGTTAACTGTCTTCATCAACAGTGATGTCACCAGTTAACTGTCTTCATCAACACTGATGTCACCAGTTAACTGTCTTTATCAACACTGATGTCACCAGTTAACTGTCTTCATCAACACTGATGTCACCAGTTAACTGTCTTCATCAACACTGATGTCACCAGTTAACTGTCTTCATCAACACTGATGTCACCAGTTAACTGTCTTCATCAACACTGATGTCACCAGTTAACTATCTTCATCAACACTGATGTCACCAGTTAACTGTCTTCATCAACACTGATGTCACCAGTTATCTGTCTTCATCAACACTGATGTCACCAGTTAACTGTCTTCATCAACACTGATGTCACCAGTTAACTGTCTTCATCAACACTGATGTCACCAGTTAACTGTCTTCATCAACACTGATGTCACCAGTTAACTGTCTTCATCAACACTGATGTCACCAGTTAACTGCCTTCATCAACACTGATGTCACCAGTTAACTGTCTTCATCAACAATGATGTCACCAGTTAACTGTCTTCATCAACACTGATGTCACCAGTTAACTGTCTTCATCAACACTGATGTCACCAGTTAACTGTCTTCATCAACACTGATGTCACCAGTTAACTGCCTTCATCAACACTGATGTCACCAGTTAACTGTCTTCATCAACACTGATGTCACCAGTTAACTGTCTTTATCAACAGTGATGTCACCAGTTAACTGTCTTTATCAATAGTGATGTCAACAGTTAACTGTGTTTATCAACACTGACGTCAACAGTTAACTGTGTTTATCAACACTGACGTCACCAGTTAACTGTGTTTATCAACAGTGATGTCAACAGTTAACTGTGTTTATCAACACTGATGTCACCAGTTAACTGTGTTTATCAACAGTGATGTTAACAGTTAACTGTGTTAATCAACAGTGATGTCAACAGTTAACTGTCTTTATCAACACTGATGTCACCAGTTAACTGTCTTTATCAACACTGATGTCACCAGTTAACTGTGTTTATCAACAGTGATGTCAACAGTTAACTGTCTTCATCAACACTGATGTCACCAGTTAACTGTCTTCATCAACACTGATGTCACCAGTTAACTGTCTTCATCAACACTGATGTCACCAGTTAACTGTCTTCATCAACACTGATGTCACCAGTTAACTGCCTTCATCAACACTGATGTCACCAGTTAACTGTCTTTATCAACAGTGATGTCACCAGTTAACTGTCTTCAACACTGATGTCACCAGTTAACTGTCTTTATCAACAGTGATGTCACCAGTTAACTGTGTTTATCAACAGTGATGTTAACAGTTAACTGTGTTTATCAACAGTGATGTTAACAGTTAACTGTGTTAACCCAAGAGGAATACAAAAGCAGCACAAATGGTTTCACTCATGTGAAACAGAAACCAAACAGAAACCAAACAGGTTTTCAAACAATACAAGTCATAGTCTGACCACTGACAAACACACACACACACACAATTATCCCTTCAATAAACACAACGCAAATAATAAACAAATTACGTTAATTTCTTTCCTTCAGTTATTTTCTTTATGTAATAATCAGATTAATCTTTCAGAGAGACTAAGAAAAGAACAATTATATTTAACTGAACAAACTATTTTATTATTTTAGTGAAGAATTTCTTGTCAAAATAATTTACAATTGTAGAATTATTAATTTGGTTTATACTGTTTGATGCATTCAGTGACTGAGTCAGTCAGTAACTGGCTGCCTTCACGAGGAAGTGACTCGCTGCCTTAACGAGGAAGTGACTCGCTGCCTTCACGAGGCAGTGACTGGCTGCCTTCACGAGGCAGTGACTGGCTGCCTTCACGAGGCAGTGACTGGCTGCCTTCACGAGGCAGTGACTGGCTGCCTTCACGAGGCAGTGTCTCGCTGCCTTCACGAGGAAGTGACTGACTGCCTTCACGAGGCAGTGACTCGCTGCCTTCACGAGGCAGTGACTGGCTGCCTTCACGAGGCAGTGACTCGCTGCCTTCACGAGGAAGTGACTGCGCTGCCTTCCGGGCAGGCTCTGCCTCACGAGGCAGTGACTGCTGCCTTCACGAGGCAGTGACTGCTGCCTTCACGAGGCAGTGACTGCTGCCTTCACGAGGCAGGTGAGTGCCTTCACGGGAAGTGTACTGCCTTCACGAGGCAGTGACTGCTGCCTTCACGAGGAAGTGCTCGACTGCCTTCACGAGGACAGTGACTGCCTGCCTTCACGAGGAAGTGCTCGCTGCCTTCACGAGGAAGTGACTGGCTGCCTTCACGAGGAAGTGACTCGCTGCCTTCACGAGGAAGTGACTGCCTCGTGGCTGCCTTCACGAGGCAGTGTCTGGCTGCCTTCACGAGGCAGTGACTGGCTGCCTTCACGAGGCAGTGTCTGCTGCCTTCACGAGGAGATACCACAGGTCTGCCTTCACGAGGCAGTGTCTCGCTGCCTTCACGGGAAGTGACTGACTGCCTTCACGAGGCAGTGTCACGCTGCCTTCACGAGGAAGTGACTGACTGCCTTCACGAGGCAGTGTCTCGCTGCCTTCACGAGGAAGTGACTGACTGCCTTCACGAGGAAGTGACTGACTGCCTTCACGAGGCAGTGTCTCGCTGCCTTCACGAGGAAGTGACTGACTGCCTTCACGAGGCAGTGACTCGCTGCCTTCACGAGGAAGTGACTGACTGCCTTCACGAGGCAGTGTCTCGCTGCCTTCACGAGGAAGTGACTGACTGCCTTCACGAGGCAGTGTCTCGCTGCCTTCACGAGGAAGTGACTGACTGCCTTCACGAGGAAGTGACTGACTGCCTTCACGAGGCAGTGTCTCGCTGCCTTCACGAGCCAGTCAACCAAAGCTACAACCAAAGACTTGATCTATCTACTTTTAAAAAGCTCCGCCAAGCAAAAGTTCATGTCGACTACAAGACTACTCATCACGCCAGACAAGTCACGACGTCTCAAGATTCATCATTCCTGTGCTCCTGGTCGCAAAACTTTCCAAAACAAAGTGATCAATCACAACGAACACACTAAGTGAGCACATATGAAGCAGCGTAACACTTGGTCCACCACAAGGCAGAGAGTACCAAGAGAACCTCTTGTGGTCCAGGGGATTGGATGGATGTGAGAGGCCGGAGATATCAGAAGATGTCGATGCTCTTGTCGAAGTCACGGTCCCAGTAGCCTCCTGAGTAGAGCCAGTCCTCCTGGCGGGTGAAGGGGTTGGTCCCTTGCTCAAACCACCTGCAAGGCAATCCTTCGTGTAATATCTGTAAAACAATACTACATGTAACATCTGTGAAAGATTCTTCATGTGACATCTGCAAGAATCATGTGACATCTGCAAGAATCATGTGACATCTGCAAGAATCATGTGACATCTGCAAGAATCATGTGGCATCTGCAAGAATCATGTGACATCTGCAAGAATCATGTGACATCTACAAGAATCATGTAGCATCTGCAAGAATCATGTGGCATCTGCAAGAATCATGTGGCATCTGCAAGAATCATGTGGCATGTGCAAGAATCATGTGACATCTGCAAGAATCATGTGACATCTGCAAGAATCATGTGACATCTGCAAGAATCATGTGACATCTGCAAGAATCATGTGACATGTGCAAGAATCATGTGGCATCTACAAGAATCATGTAACATCTGCAAGAATCATGTGGCATGTGCAAGAATCATGTGACATCTGCAAGAATCATGTGCATCTGCAAGAATCATGTGACATCTACAAGAATCATGTAGCATCTGCAAGAATCATGTGGCATCTGACAAGAATCATGTGGCATCTGCAAGAATCATGTGACATCTACAAGAATCATGTAGCATCTGCAAGAATCATGTGGCATCTGCAAGAATCATGTGGCATCTGCAAGAATAATGTAACATCTGCAAGAATCATGTGGCATCTGCAAGAATCATGTAGCATCTGCAAGAATCATGTGACGTGTGCAAGAATCATGTGACATCTGCAAGAATCATGTAACATCTGCAAGAATCATGTGGCATCTGCAAGAATCATGTAACATCTGCAAGAATCATGTGACATGTGCAAGAATCATGTGACGTGTGCAAGAATCACGTGACATCAGCAATAATCATGTGACTTCTGCAAGAATCATGTGAAGTCTGCAAGAATCATATGACAGCTGCAAGAATCATGTGACATCTGCAAGAATCATGTGACATCTGTAATAGATCGTTCCTTGTGTTAGTTGTAAGTACTGTTGTGTTAGTTGTAGTACTATTGTGTTAGTTGTAGTACTATTGTGTTAGTTGTAGTACTGCTGTGTTAGTTGTAGGTACTGCTGTGTTAGTTGTAGTACTGCTGTGTTAGTTGTAGGTACTGCTGTGTTAGTTGTAGGTACTGCTGTGTTAGTTGTAGATAACGTTATGTTAGTTGTAGGTACTGCTGTGTTAGTTGTAGGTACTGCTGTGTTAGTTGTAGATAATGTTATGTTAGTTGTAGGTACTGCTATGTTAGTTGTAGGTACTGCTGTGTTAGTTGTAGGTACTGCTGTGTTAGTTGTAGATAACGCTATCTTAGTTGTAGGTACTGCTGTGTTAGTTGTAGGTACTGCTGTGTTAGTTGTAGATAACGTTATGTTAGTTGTAGGTACTGCTGTGTTAGTTGTAGGTACTGCTGTGTTAGTTGTAGGTACTGCTGTGTTAGTTGTAGGTACTGCTGTGTTAGTTGTAGGTACTGCTGTGTTAGTTGTAGGTACTGCTGTGTTAGTTGTAGGTACTGCTGTGTTAGTTGTAGGTACTGCTGTGTTAGTTGTAGGTACTGCTGTGTTAGTTGTAGGTACTGCTGTGTTAGTTGTAGGTACTGCTGTGTTAGTTGTAGGTACAGGCAACAAACATACTTTCCCCTCCCTCCTCTAGTTTCTAACAAGCACTAGCAACCTGTACTGTTATTTTTGCTTCTTGTACTCTAAGTGGCACTCAAGGCTAGGTCTTCCTCCATACACGAGTAACCAGCCTCACACTGACCTCTCACAACAGCCACTAAATTTTAGTGAGGCCTATGTCCTAACATATTTATTCGTAGGCCTTTGTTTAGTCTCACTCATGTTGAAAGTATTTACATAAATAACAGTGATCTACTGTATACAGTGTTATGATAACTCACAGAGTTGTTACTTGTTATATTAGACGTGTATGTTGTAGGCGGTGTATGGATGCGGATTCTGCTTAGTGGAACTCGCAATACTTTGCGCTTGAAGTGCGCAAAATGTCAGGAATAAACTATGGGAACAAATTGTGGGCCAATATTGCTAAGAGAACGCATATTTTGGACAGTTTATTTGCGCTCTCTCAGTATTATTGACTCACAATTTCTCCCCACAGTTTCTTCCTGACAGTGAATCTTCAATTCTTCATCAAATTTACACTAATTCTTAAGGAATATTACCCACCTGGCTTTCCACTCTTCCTTGCCCTTCTTCCTGTACTTCCTTGCATCTCTCTGTTTCTCCTCCAGACGGTTCTTCTCGTTGGCGGCTCCGTCAATGTCCCCGTTCTCCAGCAGACGGATGTCTGGGCGTAATCTGCAATAATTCAGGTGTGTAGTGACAGCAAATCGTGTTCTTATGACTGGTACTTCCTGAACTGTTCTTACACTAACTACTGACTGTGTACTGACTGGTATACAAGTGAATGATGTCAAGGTAAGACACATATGCAACAGTTAGGTATTTTAATTTCGAAACGTATCTCCACACAGTGGCTTCTTCAGTCCAATACAAAGCAGAGAGGGGTAAGGAGAGGTGGAGTTCGAGGTAATCAGTCCCTCAGTCGGGAGTCGATGTATTCAATCCACCACTCTTGAGTGATGAACTGCGGGGGCGTTGACCCCAGGAATACCCTCCAGGTATACTCCAGGTAGTTGGGTATCTTGTGGAAAGCTTTCGCCTGTTCAGCAGGCTTCTCCAGTAGCAGAGGTGACACTAGAGACAGCAGGAGCAGCGGAAACGCTGAAGAACTGATCACCTCATCTTCACCTGCTTCTGTATTCGACTGAAGAAGTCCGCTAAGCACACGAAACATCAAGAAACTATAAATTCGCCAACTGTCGAACATGTGTCTAGCAAGAGACACTTTTGACCAATGAAACACAGTCAAGAATTAGACATATTCTACTTTATAGCAACATAGGAACAACAGTTTCTAGAACAAGGAATAATCTAGCAACGAGGAGCGTCTACACAAAAGCAATAAACTAGTAATACCTACTAGAAATGAACAAGATAATATATTATAAACTATCTACTAATAACATATTATATATATATATATATATATATATATATATATATATATATATATATATATATATATATATATATATATATATATATATACATACATACATACATACATACATACATACATACATACATCATATGTCTCACCTGCAGTCTGTGGGACCAAGGACCTGACGAAGTTGGTCTCCTAGTTCGTTGAGGGACATAGCGAACAGTGTGAAGTGGTAGAACTGCAAGTGTGATTATCATCATCATTATCATTATCGTTATTATTATTATTATTATTATTATTATTATTATTATTATTATTATTATTATTATTATTATTATTATTTAATTATTATAATTAATATTATAATCATTATTGTTGTTATTATTATTTAATTATTATTATTAATAATATTATTATTATTATTATAAGGAAGCGCAAAAACAGTAGGGTCAGAGACCCGATGAGGAATGGTTGGTAATACTGCAAGATTATGAAAGATGTGGTAACACTGTGGGAAGGGAAAGTGGAGAGAATGAGAGGTCTGGAGGGAGGTTCTTGAGGGGGAGATGTGGAGGGAGGTTCTGGAAGGGGAGGTGTGGAAGAGGTTCTGGAGGAGGAGGTGTGGAGGGAGGTTCTGGAGGAGGAGGTGTGGAGGGAGGTTCTGGAGGAGGAAGTGTGGAGGGAGGTTCTGGAGGGGGAGGTGTGGAGGAAGGTTCTGGAGGAGGTGTGGAGGGAGGTTCTGGAGGAGGTGTGGAGGGAGATTCTGGAGGAGGATGTGTGGAGGGAGGTTCTGGAGGGTGAGGTGTGGAGGAAGGTTTTGGAGGAGGTGTGGAGGGAGGTTCTGGAAGGTGAGGTGTGGAGGAAGGTTCTGGAGGAGGTGTGGAGGGAGCTTATGGAGGAGGAGGTGGGAGGGAGGTTATGGATGGAAGGTGTGGAGGGAGGTTCTGGGTGGGAAGGTGTGGAGGGAGGTTCTGGAGGAGGTGTGGAGGGAGGTTCTGGAGGGGGAGGTGTGAAGGGAGGTTCTGGAGGGAAGCTGTGAAGGGAGGTTCTGGAGGGGAAGTGTGAAGGTAGGTTCTGGAGGGAGGTGTGAAGGGAGGTTCTGGAGAGATGTGTGAAGGGAAGTTATGGAGGGAGTAGGATGAAGGGAAGTTATGGAGGGTGGTGTGAAGGGAAGTTATGGAGGGGTGTGATGAAGGGAAGTTATGGAGGGGGTGGTGTGAAGGGAAGTTATGGAGGGGTGGTGTGAAGGGAAGTTATGGAAAGGGTGGGATGAAGGGAAGTTATGGAGGGTGGTGTGAAGGAAGTTATGAAGGGGTGGTGTGAAGGAAGTTATGGAGGGTGGTGTGAAGGGAAGGTATGGAGGGGAGGTATGAAGAGAAGTTATGGAGGGGGAGGTATGAAGGGAAGTTATGGAGGAGGTGGGATGAAGGGAAGTTATGGAGGGTGGTGTGAAGGAAGGTATGGAGGGAAGGTATGAAGGAAGTTATGGAGGGGGAGGTATGAAGGGAAGTTATGGAGGGTTAGGTATGAAGGGAAGTTATGGAGGGGGAGGTATGAAGGGAAGTTATGGAGGGGAGGTATGAAGGGAAGTTATGGAGGGGGATGTATAAAGGGAAGTTATGGAGGGGGAGGTATGAAGAGAAGTTATGGAGGGGAGGTATGAAGGGAAGTTATGGAAGGGGTGGGATGAAGGTAAGTTATGGAGGGGTGGGATGAAGGGAAGTTATGGAGGGGGTGGTATTAAAGATTTTTTTCATTTATGTTAATGTAAAAATTAATAATTTTGTACCAAAAGAACCTTAGAAAACTTACCTAACCTTATAACAAGCGCAATTTAATTTAGCCTAATCCAGTTGAATATATTTTAAATAAGTTTACAATAATTTAATAATAAACACAGTGAAATATATTTTTTTCGTTAGGTTCAGAATGATTTTTGCGAAATTATTGCATACACAAATTTCCGCTTGCCTTATTCGGCAAGAAGAGCGTTGCTATTTAAGCCAAAATCGCATGTTTGACCTATTCGGCACGACATATATATGTATGTATGTGTGTGTGAGTTTGTGTGCGTGTGTGTGTGTGTGTACTCACCTAATTGTACTCACCTAATTGTGGTTGCAGGGGTCGAGACTCAGCTCCTGGCCCCGCCTCTGCGCTGTCCGCTACTGGGTCTCTGCTCTCCCTGCTCCATGAGCTTTATCATACCTTGTCTTAAAACTATGTATGGTTCCCGCCTCCACTATATCGTTCGCTAGACTATTCCACTTCCGAACTACTCTATGGCTGAAGAATTGCTTCCTAACATCCCTTTGACTCATCTGAGTCTTCAGCTTCCAGTTGTGTCCCCTGTGTGTGTGTGTGTGTGTGGGTGTGTGTGTGTGTGTGTGTGTGTGTGTGGGTGTGGGTGTGTGGGTGTGTGTATTTGGGTGAGTGTATTGACTCACCTGTCTGGAGTTCTCAGGTCTGGGGTCGGCCTCCCACAGTGTACAGGAGTTAGGAATGTCAATACTGTACGTGGAGTCAGTCCTGGGGTAACCTCCTTCATCCGCCTCCTCCAGTGGTTCACCATCCTCAACCTCCACACCTGTCTGTGATAACCTCAAAACATTACTGAGACATATACACACAGACATATATTCCATCACATAGAATGGTTTTCCCAGTCATATTCCATCACATAGAATGGTTTTCCCAGTCATATTCCATCACATAGAATGGTTTTCCCAGTCATATTCCATCACATAGAATGGGTTTCTTACATAATGTAATGAGCTCACAAAGCAGGAGTGGCTTAAACCATGGTAAGCCAGTCATGAAACTGCAAAGTCAGTGTTTTAACCTCAAAACCAAACAGGTTTAATAAGAATAATCTAATTATCTATCATTCTTTACACTAATTAGTTGTTGACCCGTGTTTTACGAAGGTAAGAATAATTAAAAGTGTAGGCCAGAGCTGGGAGGCCTCATTAAGTTTAATGAAGATATAGTTAAGAACCTTAGTGTTGACTGAAGGGTCAAGGTGGCAGTGACTGCTACCTGGGCAGTGACTGCTACCTGGGCAGTGACTGCTACCTGGGCAGTGACTGCTACCTGGGCAGTGACTGCTACCTGGGCAGTGACTGCTACCTGGGCAGTGACTGCTATCTGGGCAGTGACAGCTACCTGGGCATAACAGTGATTCTCATAGAGCGAAAAGGAATGTATGCTTTTGTTTTAATGTCTCTCACAAGGCAGTGATATGAGGCTCCTTTTACGTTTTCTCCCTCATGCTCCAGCATCATGTCAGTTTCCCTCATACACCAACATCATCTCAGCTTCCCTCATACACCAACATCATCTCAGCTTCCCTCATACACACCAACATCATTTCCCTCACACTACAACATCTCCCTCACACACCATCATCTCCCTCGCACACCAACATCTCCCTCACACACCAACATCTCCCTCACACACCAACATCATCTTCACTCACCTCCACATCGCTGGTCATCCTGAAGGAGGAGGTGATGGTATTGAGTTTCTTCAAGACGGTTCTAGGGGCGTGGGCGGGGCTGGCGCCCCCTGACGTTCCTTCCTCGCTCTTTTTCTCCTGACGCCTGTGTGAAGGACTCAGGTGAAGCAGTAGGTACTTATAAACTCTATTAACACAAGCTCTCTCTCTCTCTCACCCTAAAACTAGACTACTGTTCATCTCCCTCTCCTTTCCTCTTCTTCGAGTATCTTACACGTCGTAATCATATCTCCACGACACACACAAACACGCACACACACTGCTGAGCCAAAGAATATTATTGTATTTTTTTAGAAATCGACGAACCAGTATGGGTCATAGAGCGCTTGCAGGAATGATGGGTAATTAGGGTTTGATCTGAGGCAAAGCAGATAACCTCCAAGAGTTCTTCACAAGGATCATTCTCTCTCCAGTGAATGTTCTCGCTTGTCATAACAGTGACAGTCGTTCACCAGATAAGTTCACAACACAAATTTTGGTTCTAAGTGTGATAACATTGTTCTTGGTGAACAGTTTCTCTGCGCACCAAGCCTCGCACATGACAGTGGTGAACACTGACTGACTTCCCTGTGCAACCAAGACACCTGCACTTCCGCACAAGCTCACAAGACATGGTGAACACTGACTGACTCCTTGCACCAAGCTCGCACATGACAGTGGTGAACACTGACTGACTCTGTCACCAAGCTCGCACATGACAGTGGTGAACACTGACTGACTTCCCCTGTGCACCAAGCCTCGCACAAGACAGTGGTGAACACTGACTGACTTCCCCTGTGCACCAAGCTTCGCACAAGACAGTGGTGAACACTGACTGACTTCCCCTGTGCACCAAGCTTCGCACAAGACAGTGGTGAACACTGACTGACTTCCCCTGTGCACCAAGCTTCGCACAAGACAGTGGTGAAGAATAGTAGCAACACTGGCAACTTGCATGCAGGAGAAACAGGACCAGGAAACGTTCTCTCTCTCTCTCTCTCTCTCTCTCTCTCTCTCTCTCTCTCTCTCTCTCTCTCTCTCTCTCTATCTCTCTCTATTTCAACACACACACAAACACACATTTACTGATATCAGCCACAAAATCCGATTCTCTCCACCTCAGAGGCTTCAAGCAATCCCTTCTCCCTCCCCATCCTCCTCCCCATCCTTCTCCCCATTTCCCTCCCCATTTCCCTCCCCATTTCCCTCCCCATTTCCTCCCCATTTCCCCCTTCCCCCATTTCCTCCATTCCCTCCCCATTTCCCCTCCCCATTTCCCCCTCCCCATTTCCCCCTCCCCATTTCCTCCCATTCCCCCTCCCCATTTCCCTCCCTCCTCCATCTGGACAAGCAAGAAACACGTACCACAAACTTTGCTCAACATTGTGCACATTACTCGCTGAGGCAGACCAGTCTTCATCAACGTTCTCACCACATGTCTGCACATCACACACTTAACACTTTCCTGTTTACTTGCCACCATCACTACAGGAGAGAGAGAACTCTCTCAGGATGCCCCACCCTCTCTCTCTCTCTCTCTCTCTCTCTCTCTCTCTCTCTCTTTCTCCTCCCAGACGAAGCGAGAATTCCTGTGTGGTGGACACGAAAGGAAAAATCGGATTTGTTGTATTTGCAGATGGTCCGTGAGTGTTTGTGTGCGCGCGCGTGTGTGTGTGTGTGTGTGTGTTTGTGTGTTTGTTTGTTTGTGTGTGTGTGTGTGTCTATGCTCACCGATTTGTGCTGGGGGATGAAGAAACAGCTCCTGGCCATCTCTAGTCGTGAAGCTGTGTATTAATTACCTCCAGCACGGCCTCGTCCAAGTCATCAAGCAGCCTGAGACTAGTGAAATACTTCCTAACATTCCTATATTTCATCTGTCTTCATCTTCCACCTGTTTCCCCTTGATCCTGCTCCTCTTAATTCAGTCTGTCCCTGTCTACTCTCTCAATTCTTCTTAGGATTTTGTATGTCGTTATCATGTCTCCCCTTATCCTTCTCTCCGCTAATATCGTCCGGTTCACTTCCTTCAACCTCTCATCATAATATATTCCTCTTAGGTCTCCTACTAATCTTATTACAAATCTTTGGACCTCACAGAGCATCTACAGGTGTTTGACCAGGTGTAGGCTCCATGCTGGGGCTACATACTCAATGATTGCCCCAATAGCTCTTATAAAATAGTTCTGAAGAATTCTTCGTTTAAGTTCCTAAATGCTATTCTCAATGACGTTATACGGTGTAGCAGGACGTCTGGTGACACACTTAGTGATATATTCACCAACTGCTCCTTTTCAAGCTCTTATTTTTGTTCCAGTATCCCCTTCATTACTTTTTCTTCATAGGTTTTAATAATAAGCATAGTAGAGATACTGGCCTATAATCAGGGCCTCTTGTCTGCCCCTCCTTTTATTTATGGGAATCACAGTTGCTATTTTCCAGTGTTTTGACAGCTGTCCTGACTGCAGAGATTGGCTACGAACCTTTGCCATTGGGTCGCATAGTTGTTTTGCACTCTTCTCACAGCACGTATGGAGATATGTTGTCTGGTACCATTGTTTTTGTTGCATCCAGCTTTTATAGGAGTCTCGTCTCTTATTTTGTTGTGTTGATAATGTCCAGTAGCTGCTGGTCTGTTCTGTCTATGGTACCTTCTGATTAGTTCGTGGTTTACCTCTGTCAAGACTTCTTCCATCTTATGCTATGTACTTAAGACGAGTCTCTGTTAGTGCCTCTTCCTCCGTCTTATCATTTGTTTCTTCTCAGTCATCTTTTTCCTAACGTGGCTGTGGAGAAACTTCAGTTCACTTTTGGTTTCAGACGTCATAGACGTCCATAGTGTTTTTCAACTGCTCTTCTTATTTTTGTGTATTAGTTCCTGTCTCTCCTGCTTGTCTCTGCAGTTTGCTTGACTCTAAATTCTTTCCAAGTCCTCTTGCCCCTCTGTTTAGCCTCTCTGCATGCTACGTTAAGCCATGCTGGAATTTCTCGGCTTTTCCTGCTTCCTTTCTTCATCCTTGCTATGATTCTCATCTTTATCTCTTTGCATTTGGACTGTTACCTTCATCACTTCTCGAGCACTTCCTCCTTCTCCTCTCAGTCACATTTCCCATTTTCTTTCCACAGGAAATTTCACCTGACATCGAAGTCCCGCCCTTCCACATTCATATTATCCAATATTCGTCTTCCCTTTCTGGCTCCATGTTGCCCTTCCACCAGGGACTCGAAGCCTAGTACCACATGATGTTCCTATCGCTTTCCCATAACCACATAGCAGGTCCAAGAGGACATACAAGGGCACATAACCACATAACAGGTCACCAGAGGACATATAAGGAAATATAACCACTTAACAGGTCACCAGAGGACAAACAAGGGCACATAACCACATACCAGGTCATTAGAGGACATACAAGGGCACATAACCACATACCAGGTATTACAAATAAAGAAGTATTTGTAACAACGACTGTTTGGGATACTAAGTAAAATATCGTATTTCAGATTTTTATTATATTAAATATATATTATTAATATAAAAGCATATAATCTGAATAAAAACATAATCTAATAATCTGTGTAAAAACCTATTTACACAAAACCACAGTACAAGATAAAAGTCACAAGTAAAATCAAGTATTCGGTGTAGTGTCAAGTCGCTGTCATCTTCTAGTGTCACACAGGACACTACCACACCTTGTCATGAAACTCCTTCTCCACCGTGTCCTCAGACACCCTTGTCTCTGTCTTATGGCACGCCTTCTCACGGGGTCCCATGACACCCGTTCTCTGTGTCACATGACACGCCCCCGGTGTCACCCGACACGCCTTCTCTTCTGTGTCACACGACACCCTTCTCTCTGTGCACATAAGACACCTTCCCTGTGTCACACGACACCATCTCTGTGTCTCACGACACGCCCCCTGTAACATGAACTCATCTCTAATTAAGCCTTTTCACCGCGTTATGACACATCAAACACACGACTCTTAACTTGTGTCGTGCCATCGTCACAAACTCTGACTGACTACACCTCTAAATACCTTGACACTTCGTGTAACATTACCAGTGTCACACAAGACGCCATAACATAAGTGTCACACAAGACACCATAACATAAGTGTCACACAAGACACCTCAGGTACATAATTTCAGGTACAGAGTAGCAGGTACAACAGTCCAGGTACATCGTCGCAGGTACATCGTAGATTCTGGTGACCTCGCCGCTCTCCTTTTTGTAGGCTATCACCAGCACCACACTGCATGAGTCTGCAACTCTCACGCAGGTCTGACTGACGAACTCCAGTAGTATGTCAGTGAGCTGGTGGACTCTCCAGTGTTGAATAGGGGAAAGTCTCGATGACACTGTCAGTCAAGCCGGCTCGGCAGTCAAACATCAGGTCTGATGACGTAACCCCTTGACTGCCGGCCGGTGAGGTAATTACCTAACAACCATTGTTAGATAGGGGGCCGTAACACCAGGTCACCAGAGGACATACAAGGGCACATAACCACATAGTATGTCACCAGAGGACATACAAGGGCACATAACTACATAGCAGTTCACCAGAGGACATACAAGGGCACATAACCACATAGCAGTTCACCAGAGGACATACAAGGGCACATAACCACATAGCAGTTCACCAGAGGACATACAAGGGCAAATCGATAACACCTACAAATAGTTTCAGAGTCAGCTCAAGAAAAGTTTGATCAATACAAGTGAGTAGCATATTACTATGGAACACAGTGTCAAAAGCCAAAAAGGTCACCAAAGGAGGACAAATACAAGATAGTTAGCAAAATAAACCACATAGTAGGTCACCAGAGGACATACAAGGGCACATAATGAAAATTTCTTAATTCCTGAAACAGGAACCGGAAATCTGTTTCTCACTTTGAAGAAAACATCATAGGAATAATTTAGAGCCTAAGATGTATATTAGAAGAGTTGCTCATCGCTGACAGTCAGCAAATTTTAAAAAGTGCAAAAATTTGCGAGACGTTTAGTCCCGGAACTGAGAGTTATGTCTTATGAGGAGAGGTTAAGGGAACTCAACCTGATGACACTAGAGGATGGGGGGGACATAATAACAACGTATAAAATACTGAGAGGAATACAGAGATGGGATACAGGAACAAGGGGTCACAATTGGAAGCTGAAAACCCAGATGAGTCATAGGGATGTTAGGAAGTATTTTTTAGCCTTAGAGTTCTCAGGAAGTGGAATAATCTGGAGAATGAAGTAGTGAAGCAAGTTCCATACATAGCTTAAGAAGGAGCGAGGACCCAGGAGCTTAATGATCATAAAGCCCCATGACACCCAACCACAACTAGGTGAGTACACACACACACACACCAGTAATTTCTTGCATCACTTACCTAAATTTGTGAGCGTTGGTCTTCATGTAGTCGTTGTAACTGGATATATCTGTAGCCCTCAGGAACTCTGTCCATTTTCCGTACATGAAACTCAGTTTCTTTTTTTTCTGATTAAAAATATAAAATAGATATATATATAAAAATATATATATATATATATATATATAAATATATATTATATATATATATATATATATATATATATTCCTAAATATTAACTCTCGGTACAGACATAATTACGGAGATTTTAGGCAAAATTTGGACTTATTACTGAAATCTGAAGAATATTAAAGAATTTTTGAAATAGACAAAATATGTATCAGTTAAATTTTGAGGTTCTAAGTGAGAGGTTAGAGCATTGCTGATAAGTAAGGAGAGTCAGGTCAAGTAACGTTCTGAGAGTCAGGTCAAGTAACGTTCTGAGAGTCAGGTCAAGTAACGTTTTGAGAGTCAGGTCAAGTAACGTTTTGAAAGTCAGGTCAGGAGGAGCGCAAGGAGAGTCCGTGCTTGCTAAGTGAGGAGAGTTAGGTGAAGATTGATGCATCAAGTCACTGTCTGGTCAGTAGGTACCAGGAACATTAGTAATGTTGCTAGGTGAAGATTGATGCATCAGGTCACTGTCTGGTCAGTAGGTACCAGGAACATTAGTAATGTTGCTAGGTGAACATTGATGCATCAGGTCACTGTCTGGTCAGTAGGTACAAGGAATTTAAGTTATGCTGCTAGGTGAAGCCTGGTGAATCAGGTCACTGTCTGGTCAGTAGGTACCAGGAACCTAAGTAATGTTGCAAGGTGAAGCCTGGTGCGTCAGGTCACTGTCTGGTCAGTAGGTACCAGGAACCTAAGTAATGCTGTACCTACTTCTTATCCATAACGAATCCTTCGATGCGATGCAAGTCCTTGGAGAACCATCCAGCTGTCTTGAAGGTGAGGACACTCTTGTGACCTGTGTGAGGACACCAGGGGGACACCAGGAAGACAGTGAGAACACCAGGAGGACAGTGAGGACACCAGGGGGACAGTGAGGACACCAGGAGGACAGTGAGGACACCAGGAGGACAGTGAGGACACCAGGAGAACAGTGAGGACACCAGGGGGACAGTGAGGACACCAGGAGGACAGTGAGGACACCAGGAGAACAGTGAGGACACCAGGGGGACAGTGAGGACACCAGGACAGTGAGGACACCAGGAGGACAGTGAGGACACCAGGAGGACAGTGAGGACACCAGGAGGACAGTGAGGACACCAGGAGGACAGTGAGGACACCAGGAGGACACCAGGGGGACAGTGAGGACACCAGGGGGACAGTGAGGACACCAGGGGACAGTGAGGACACCAGGAGGACAGTGAGAACACCAGGAGGACAGTGAGAACACCAGGAGGACAGTGAGGACACCAGGAGGACAGTGAGAACACCAAGAAAACAGTGAGGACACCAGGAGGACAGTGAGGACACCAGGAGGACAGTGAGGACACCAGGAGGACAGTGAGAACACCAGGAGGACAGTGAGGACACCAGGAGGACAGTGAGACACCAGGAAGACAGTGAGGACACCAGAGGACAGTGAAGACACCAGGAGGACAGTGAGAACACCAGGATAACAGTGAGGACACCAGGAGGACAGTGAGGACACCAGGAGGACAGTGAGGACACCAGGAGGACAGTGAGAACACCAGGAGGACAGTGAGAACACCAGGAGGACAGTGAGAACACCAGGAGGACAGTGAGGACACCAGGAGGACAGTGAGGACACCAGGAGGACAGTGAGGACACCAGAGGACAGTGAGGACACCAGGAGGACAGTGAGACACCAGGAGGACAGTGAGGACACCAGGAAGAGACAGTGAGGACACCAGGAGGACAGTGAGGACACCAGGAAGGACAGTGAGGACACCAGGACAGTAGGACAGGGAGTGGACAGGAGTGGACACCAGGAAAACAGTGAGGACACCAGGAGGACAGTGAGGACACCAGGAGGACAGTGAGGACACCAGGAGGACAGTGAGGACACCAGGAGGACAGTGAGACACCAGGAGGACAGTGAGAACACCAGGAAGGAACAGTGAGGACACCAGGAGGACAGTGGAAGACAGTGAGGACACCAGGAGGACAGTGAGGACACCAGGAGGACAGTGAGGACACCAGGAGGACAGTGAGAACACCAGGAGGACAGTGAGAACACCAGGAGGACAGTGAGGACACCAGGAGGACAGTGAGGACACCAGGAGGACAGTGAGGACACCAGGAGGACAGTGAGGACACCAGGAGGACAGTGAGGACACCAGGAGGACAGTGAGGACACCAGGAAAACAGTGAGGACACCAGGAGGACAGTGAGGACACCAGGAGGACAGTGAGGACACCAGGAGGACAGTGAGGACACCAGGAAACAGGAGAGACAGTGAGGACACCAGGAGGACAGTGAGAACACCAGGAGGACAGTGAGAACACCAGGAGGACAGTGAGGACACCAGGAGGACAGTGAGGACACCAGGAAGGCACAGTGAGACCCAGGGGACATGAGGACACCAGGAGGACAGTGAGGACACCCAGGAAGGAGGACAGTGGAGGACTGACACCAGAGGATGGAACACCAGGAGGACAGTGAGACACCAGGAGGACAGTGAGGACACCAGGAGGACAGTGAAAGAGGCAGTAAGGAGTGGACACCAGGACGTGACGACAGAGACACAGGAGACAGTGAGGACATCAGGAGGACAGTGAGACAACCAGAGACAGTGAGACACAGGATAACAGTGAGTCCCGGAGACGTGATGAGATGAAACATTATCGAGCTACCAGAGTGACAGATGACACCAAGCTGAGTAGAGTGGACAAGGTAGCCAGCAGACCGCATACACCAGAGGACAGTGAGACACCAGAGGACAGTGAGACACAGAGGCATGAGAAGAGGCAGGAATAGATGAGCACAGGAGGACAGGAGACACCAGAGGACAGTGTCAGAGAGTGAGGAACAGGCAGGAGGACAGAGAGGGAGCAGAGAGAGGATCAGTGAGTAAAAGTTGGCATTCAAAGAGCAAGTTACATACAAAAGATTAAATATAATAGCATTTCGTCTTTGTGAAGCCATCGTCATCGTGGAGAACCAACGTTGAGTCCCACTCAGTCTGTTGTGTATATATATATATATATATATATATATATATATATATATATATATATATATATAATATATATATAATATATATATATATATATATATATATATATATATACTATATAGTACTATATGTATAGTTTATCACCACTTAGTGAAACCTGGGTAGTGCGTACCATAGAGTTTATCAGCACATAGTGAATTCACCCCTGGATAGTGAGTAAAAAAGAGCCGCCCCTACCACTATAATTTCCCATACATTAGTGTTGACCCTCACGAGGCACCAGCTGCCCTCCCCAGGTTGTGCCTGAGTGTTCCCATACATTAGTGTTGACCCTCACGAGGCACCAGCTACCCTCCCCAGGTTGTGCCTGAGTGCTGGATTGCTCATCTCACTACCAAATGATCTCAGATTGGAATCCATGGCGGAGAGAAACGTATATAAGCAAGGTTTCCCACACCTGTTGGCCCCTGCTCACCTAGGAGTTAGTAAACTGTTGTGGGTGGCAACCTCGTCTCTCTAAGTATCTTTGTTATCTATAATGAAATTGTTCATGGAATTTTCATGATTCATTACATAAATGGAACACAATACCACCAAGTTAATGAATAAGTCACAGCTGCAACAGTCTGGGATTGTTATTGGTGAAACATATCGCCTGCTCAGCAGTCTTGCGAGACTCCAACTATAGCACAGAGCATCCAAGCGAAGTTTAATTGTTTATAAGGTGTCAGTGTTCTCTCTACCGTCGCAAGTGTGAGAGTATACAAAGTTCTGGAGAAGAGTGTCAGGGGAAGAGTTCTGGAGAAGAGTGTCAGGGGAAGAGTTCTGGAGAAGAGTGTCAGGGGAAGAGTTCTGGAGAAGAGTGTCAGGGGAAGAGTTCTGGAGAAGAGTGTCAGGGGAAGAGTTCTGGAGAAGAGTGTCAGGGGAAGAGTTCTGGAGAAGAGTGTCAGGGAAGAGTTCTGAGAAGAGTGTCAGGGGAAGAGTTCTGAGAAGAGTGTCAGGGAAGAGTTCTGGAGAAGAGTGTCAGGGAAGAGTTCTGGAGAAGAGTGTCAGGAAAGAGTTCTGAGAAGAGTGTCAGGGAAGAGTTCTGGAGAAGAGTGTCAGGGAAGAGTTCTGGAGAAGAGTGTCAGGGGAAGAGTTCTGGAGAAGAGTGTCAGGGGAAGAGTTCTGGAGAAGAGTGTCAGGGGAAGAGTTCTGGAGAAGAGTGTCAGGGGAAGAGTTCTGGAGAAGAGTGTCACGAGAAGAGTTCTGAAGAAGAGTGTCAGGAAGAGTTCTGAAGAAGAGTGTCAGGGAAGAGTTCTGGAGAAGAGTGTCAGGGAAGAGTTCTGGAGAAGAGTGTCAGGAAGAGTTCTGGAGAAGAGTGTCAGGGAAGAGTTCTGGAGAAGAGTGTCAGGGAAGAGTTCTGAGAAGAGTGTCAGGGAAAGTTCTGGAGAAGAGTGTCAGGGAAGAGTTCTGGAGAAGAGTGTCAGGGAAGAGTTCTGGAGAAGAGTGTCAGGAAAGAGTTCTGAGAAGAGTGTCAGGGAAGAGTTCTGAGAAGAGTGTCAGGGAAGAGTTCTGAGAAGAGTGTCAGGAAGAGTTCTGAGAAGAGTGTCAGGGAAGAGTTCTGGAGAAGAGTGTCAGGGAAGAGTTCTGAGAAGAGTGTCAGGGAAGAGTTCTGGAGAAGAGTGTCAGGGAAGAGTTCTGGAGAAGAGGTCAGGAAGAGTTCTGGAGAAGAGTGTCAGGGAAGAGTTCTGGAGAAGAGTGTCAGGGAAGAGTTCTGGAGAAGAGTGTCAGGGAAGAGTTCTGGAGAAGATGTCAGGGGAAGAGTTCTGAGAAGAGTGTCAGGGGAAGAGTTCTGGAGAAGAGTGTCAGGGGAAGAGTTCTGGAGAAGAGTGTCAGGAAAGAGTTCTGGAGAAGAGTGTCAGGGGAAGAGTTCTGAGAAGATGTCAGGGGAAAAGTTCTGAGAAGAGTGTCAGGGAAGAGTTCTGAGAAGAGGTCAGGGAAGAGTTCCCGAGAAGAGTGTCAGGGAAGAGTTCTGAGAAGAGTGTCAGGGAAGAGTTCTGGAGAAGAGTGTCAGGGAAAGAGTTCTGGAGAAGAGTGTCAGGGGAAGAGTTCTGGAGAAGAGTGTCAGGGGAAGAGTTCTGGAGAAGAGTGTCAGGGGAAGAGTTCTGGAGAAGAGTGTCAGGGGAAGAGTTCTGGAGAAGAGTGTCACGAGAAGAGTTCTGAAGAAGAGTGTCAGGGGAAGAGTTCTGAAGAAGAGTGTCAGGGGAAGAGTTCTGGAGAAGAGTGTCAGGGGAAGAGTTCTGGAGAAGAGTGTCAGGGAAAGAGTTCTGGAGAAGAGTGTCAGGGAAAGAGTTCTGGAGAAGAGTGTCAGGGAAAGAGTTCTGGAGAAGAGTGTCAGGGGAAGAGTTCTGGAGAAGAGTGTCAGGGGAAGAGTTCTGGAGAAGAGTGTCAGGGGAAGAGTTCTGGAGAAGAGTGTCAGGGGAAGAGTTCTGAGAAGAGTGTCAGGGAAGAGTTCTGAGAAGAGTGTCAGGAAGAGTTCTGAGAAGAGTGTCAGGGAAAGAGTTCTGAGAAGAGTGTCAGGGAAGAGTTCTGAGAAGAGTGTCAGGGAAGAGTTCTGAGAAGAGTGTCAGGAAGAGTTCTGGAGAAGAGTGTCAGGGGAAGAGTTCTGGAGAAGAGTGTCAGGGAAGAGTTCTGGAGAAGAGTGTCAGGGAAGAGTTCTGGAGAAGAGTGTCAGGGAAGAGTTCTGAGAAGAGTCAGGGAAAGTTCTGGAGAAAGTGTCAGGGAAGAGTTCTGAGAAGAGTGTCAGGAAGAGTTCTGGAGAAGAGTGTCAGGAAGAGTTCTGAGAAGAGTGCAGGGGAAGAGTTCTGAGAAGAGTGTCAGGAAGAGTTCTGAGAAGAGTGTCAGGGAAGAGTTCTGGAGAAGAGTGCACGAAGAGTTCTGAGAAGAGGTCAGGGAAGAGTTCTGAGAAGAGTGTCAGGGAAGAGTTCTGAGAAGAGGTCAGGAAGAGTTCTGAGAAGAGTGTCAAAGAGTTCTGAGAAGAGGTCAGGAAGAGTTCTGAAAAGAGTGTCAGGGGAAGAGTTCTGAGAAGAGTGTCAGGGGAAGAGTTCTGAGAAGAGTGTCAGCGAAAGAGTTCTGAGAAGAGGTCAGGGGAAGAGTTCTGAGAAGAGTGTCAGGGAAGAGTTCTGGAGAAGAGTGTCAGGGAAGAGTTCTGAGAAGAGTGTCAGGAAGAGTTCTGAGAAGAGTGTCAGGGGAAGAGTTCTGAGAAGAGTGTCAGGGAAGAGTTCTGGAGAAGAGTGTCAGGAAGAGTTCTGAGAAGAGTGTCAGGAAGAGTTCTGAGAAGAGGTCAGGAAGAGTTCTGAGAAGAGTGTCAGGGGAAGAGTTCTGGAGAAGAGTGTCAGGGAAGAGTTCTGAGAAGAGTGTCAGGAAGAGTTCTGAAGAAGAGTGTCAGGGGAAGAGTTCTGGAGAAGAGTGTCAGGGGAAGAGTTCTGGAGAAGAGTGTCAGGGGAAGAGTTCTGGAGAAGAGTGTCAGGAAGAGTTCTGGAGAAGAGTGTCAGGGGAAGAGTTCTGGAGAAGAGTGTCAGGGGAAGAGTTCTGGAGAAGAGTGTCAGGGGAAGAGTTCTGGAGAAGAGTGTCAGGGGAAGAGTTTTGGAGCACCTACCGAGGAGTGAGTTTATAAACAGCAGCCATCACGGCTCTAGAGATGGAATATCCTGTGTCACAAACCTACTGGATTTCTACGACAAGGTGTCAGAAGTAAGACAGCAGAGAGAAGGATGAGTAATCTGCATATTCTTGGACTGAATGAATGATTTTGACACAGTGTGGCACAAGAGACTGGCACCAAAGCAAAAGGATCAGCGTGGAATAACAAAGAAGGTGCTTCAGTGTATCAAGGAATACTTAACAGGAAGAAACCAACGAATGATAGTCTAGCATGAGGTGTGTAAATGGGTGCATGTGATGAGTGGAGTTCCTTAAGGATCAGTGCTAGAGCCGGCACTATTTTTTTTCTATATGTAAATGACATGGCGGAGGAGGAGTCTGAGGTATCGCTGTTCCTAAATTATTTCAAACTGATTTGAAGAATACAAACAGATAGAACCAGATAAGACTAAAAACGACTCTGAACAGTATACAGGTCTGGTCTGACCTGGGTAAAGAAGACCGCAGAGTACAGGATAAGGACCTCGGGGCGAGCACTGCACGGAGCATATTACCTGAGGCGCACATCAACCAAATAACTGCTACAGCAAACTCGCGTCTGACAAACCTAAGATTACCTTCCAGGAAGCTAAGCAAGGAGCCATTCACAACACTATAGACGACATATGTCAGACCCATATTGGAGTACGCAGCACCTGTGTAGAACCCGCACATGGTCAACAATATCAAGAATCTGCAAAAAGTGCAGAGATTTGCAACGAAATTAGTCTTGGAGCAAGATTTATGTGCTATAATGAGATTAATGGATTTCAACATGATGATATTAGAGGAAAGAAGGACGAGAAATGATATGATAACAACGTACAAAATACTGAGATGAATTAATAGGGTGGACCGGGGCATTTTTGTGAGGCGGAAAACAGGAACACAAGGGAACAGCTGGAAGGTGAAAACAGAGATGAATCAAAGGGATGTTAGGAAGTATTTTTCCAGCCTTAGAGTGGCGATTAAGTGGAACGACCGGGACAGTGGAGTGGTAGAAACATACATAGCTTTAGGAAAAGGTACGATAAGGCTCTAGAATCCAGAAGAGAATTAACCTAGTAGCAACCAGCAGAAAAGCGGGGCCAGGAGCTGTGACTCGATCCCTGCAACCATATTTAGGTCTGTATATTAGGGAAGAGAATGCACACACACACACACCAGGAGCCGGGGCCAGGAGCTGAGTTTCGACCCCTGCAACCACAATTAGGTGAGTACACCAAAGAAAACAAAGGCTGCCCCTTGAGTCGAATATCCTCTTAAAACGACTTGTCTCTTGAACCTTAAAACCTTAGAAATATTCGCGACTGATACAACCACGACATGAAAAATACAACCCAATAAAGATATATTGAACCTCTGGAAGACGATAAACTATTAACGTGAAATAAAGCAGACCACTTTTATTAGTTGACTTTATTAAGACAAATAACAAGACTGTGATAATTGTGACTTACTTTCCAAATAAAAAATATGTGAAAAGATGTGAATAAAAATTCTGTGTTGTTCCAGCCAGGGTATAGTGACCTGAACCATCACGTTGTGGCTGTGTTGTTCCAGCCAGGGTATAGTGACCTGAACCATCACGTTGTGGCTGTGTTGTTCCAGCGAGGGTATAGTGTCCTGAACCATCACGTTGTTGCTGTGTGTTGTTCCAGCCATGGTATAGTGACCTGAACCTTCACGTTGTGGCTGTGTGTTGTTCCAGCCAGGGTATAGTGTCCTGAACCATCACGTTGTTGCTGTGTGTTGTTCCAGCCATGGTATAGTGACCTGAACTATCACGTTGTGGCTGTGTTGTTCCAGCCATGGTATAGTGTCCTGAACCATCACGTTGTGGCTGTGTGTTGTTCCAGCCATGGTATAGTGACCTGAACTATCACGTTGTGGCTGTGGTGTTCCAGCCATGGTATAGTGTCCTGAACCTTCACGTTGTGGCTGTGTGTTGTTCCAGCCAGGGTATAGTGTCCTGAACCATCACGTTGTTGCTGTGTGTTGTTCCAGCCATGGTATAGTGACCTGAACTATCACGTTGTGGCTGTGTTGTTCCAGCCATGGTATAGTGTCCTGAACCATCACGTTGTGGCTGTGTTGTTCCAGCCATGGTATAGTGTCCTGAATCTTCACGTTGTGGCTGTGTGTTGTTCCAGCCATGGTATAGTGACCTGAACCATCACGTTGTGGCTGTGTTGTTCCAGCAATGGTATAGTGTCCTGAACCATCACGTTGTAGCTGTGTGTTGTTCCAGCCATGGTATAGTGTCCTGAACCTTCACGTTGTTGTTGTGTGTTGTTCCAGCCAGGGTATAGTGTCCTGAACCATCACGTTGTAATTGTGTGTTGTTCCAGCCATGGTATAGTGTCCTGAACCTTCACGTTGTTGTTGTGTGTTGTTCCAGCCATGGTATAGTGTCCTGAACCTTCACGTTGTTGTTGTGTGTTGTTCCAGCAGGTATAGTGACCTGAACCATCACGTTGTAATTGTGTGTTGTTCCAGCCATGGTATAGTGTCCTGAACCTTCACGTTGTTGTTGTGTGTTGTTCCAGCCAGGGTATAGTGACCTGAACCATCACGTTGTGGTTGTGTGTTGTTCCAGCCAGGGTATAGTGACCTGAACCATCACGTTGTGGCTGTGTGTTGTTCCAGTCATGGTATAGTGTCCTGAACCTTCACGTTGTTGTTGTGTGTTGTTCCAGCCAGGGTATAGTGTCCTGAACCATCACGTTGTGGTTGTTGTGTTGTTCCAACCATTGCGGTATGATGTGACCTGAACCTTCACGTTGTGGTTGTGTGTTGTTCCAGCCAGGGTATAGTGTCCTGAACCTTCACGTTGTGGTTGTGTGTTGTTCCAGCCATGGTATAGTGACCTGAACCATCACGTTGTGGCTGTGTTGTTTCAGCCATGGTATAGTGACCTGAACCATCACGTTGTGGCTGTGTTGTTCCAGCCATGGTATAGTGACCTGAACCATCACGTTGTGGCTGTGTTGTTCCAGCCATGGTATAGTGTCCTGAACCATCACGTTGTGGCTGTGTTGTTTCAGCCATGGTATAGTGTCCTGAACCATCACGTTGTGGCTGTTGTTGTTCCAGCCAGGGTATAGTGACCTGAACCATCACGTTGTGGCTGTGTGTTGTTCCAGCCAGGGTATAGTGACCTGAACCATCACGTTGTGGCTGTGTTGTTCCAGCCATGGTATAGTGTCCTGAACCATCACGTTGTGGCTGTGTGTTGTTCCAGCCAGGGTATAGTGTCTTGAACCTTCACGTTGTGGCTGTGTGTTGTTCCAGCCAGGGTATAGTGTCTTGAACCTTCACGTTGTGGCTGTGTGTTTCCAGCCAGGGTATAGTGTCTTGAACCTTCACGTTGTGGCTGTGTGGTGTTCCAGCCAGGGTATAGTGTCTTGAACCTTCACGTTGTGGCTGTGTGTGTTCCAGCCAGGGTATAGTGTCTTGAACCATCACGTTGCAGCAGTAACTTGAGAGTTAGGAAGATGTTGCGGCTGCAACTTGAGAGATAAACACTGTTTGTTGAGAACAATGAAAGTTTTAATGCAAATGAGAGTATTATGTTGTGTGTGTAGGTGGGCGGAGGTGCCTGTGTCCTCCCTCATCACTATAATGGAGGTTCCTGCGTTTTTCCTGCTTCCTTTATGGGTACATGGATGTACCTATGTCCTTCCTGCTTGCTTTGTGGATAAGTGGATGTACCTATGTAATTCTTGCTTTATGGATGGGTAGAGGTACCTACGTCCTCCATACTTGCTATAATGGTTTAGTAAGATTATTATTATTATTATTATTATTATTATTATTATTATTATTATTATTATTATTATTATTATTATTATTATTAATTTATTATTTATTAACATGCGTATGGAGTGATCGTTACGTAGTACTGCTTCATAAATAATATCTTTCTAGTATCTTATCTTCAATGGTTGTTTTGCAAGTTAAGATATCTGGTTATCTTGGTCTCCTTACTCCGGATAACAAGAAATCTTTCACCCCTTTTTCATTGAATTAGTCCAGTTATAAATATGATATATATATATATATATATTATATATATATATATATATATATATATATATATATATATATATATATTATATATATATATATATGTGTGTGTGTATGTGGGGGGGGTACTCACCTAATTGTACTCACCTAATTGTGGTTGCAGGGGTCGAGACTCAGCTCCTGGCCCCGCCTCTTCGCTGTCCGTTACTGGGTCTCTGCTCTCCCTGCTCCATGAGCTTTATCATACCTTGTCTTAAAACTATGTATGGTTCCTGCCTCCACTATATCTTTCTCTAGACAATTCCACTTCCTGACTACTCTGTGGCTGAAGAAATGTTTCCTAACATCCCTTTGACTCATCTGAGTCTTCAGCTTCCAGTTGTGTCCCCTTGTTTCCGTGTTCCCTCTCTGGAACATCCTGTCCCTGTCTACCTTGTCGATTCCCGCAGTATTTTGTATGTCGTTATCATGTCTCCTCTGACCCTTCTTCCTCCAGTGTTGTTAGTCCTATTTCCCTCAACCTTTCTTCATAGGACAGACCCCTGAGTTCTGGAACTAGCCTTGTGTGTGTGTGTGTGTGTGTGTGTGTGTGTGTGTGTGTGTGGTTAACGCACCTGTAGCGTGGTTAACGCACCTGGGGCGTGGTTAACTCACCTGTGGCGTAGTTAACGCACCTGTGGCGTGGTTAACGCACCTATGGCGTAGTTAACGCACCTGTGGCGTAGTTAACGCACCTGTGGCGTGGTTAACGCACCTGTGGCGTGGTTAACGCACCTGTGGCGTGGTTAACGCACCTGTGGCGTGGGTAACGTACCTGTGGCGTGGTTAACGCACCTGTGGCGTGGTTAACGCACGTGTGGCGTGGTTAACGTACCTGTGGCGTGGTTAACGCTGCTGTGGCGTGGTTAACGCACCTGTGGCGTGGTTAACGCAGCTGTGGCGTTGTTAACACACCTGTGGCGTGGTTAACGCACCTGTGGCGTGGTTGGTGATCTCCATGGTGCCGTACTGCTCAATCCACAACTTGCCAACAATGATGTTATGGACGCAGCAGTTGACGTTACTCCATGTGTACGCCTCTCCGTGACTGTCAAGTAGGTACACATGCTGGTTAGTGCTCTACACGTACACGTACATACATGCATACACACGCGCACACACTCATACACACACGACAAATGAAGAGGTGGGGCCAGGAACTATAACTAGACCCCTGCAACCACAAATATGTGAGTACACACACTACACACACACACACACACACACACGCACTCACTTGGGTAGCTGGACGGTCAGGATGCCCTTGGGTTGGATCTCAACACTCTTGCCCCAGAACTTGAGCTTGGGATGGATGGATCCATGAAAGTTCCAGTGTTGTGAGTCTGAGTAGAACGCAGAGACTGGTGGGTGGTGGGAGACCTGCTCACACACTATCCTGTGGGAGACACAAGAGTGGGAGACTGTGGGTGGTGGGAGACCTGCTCACACACTATCCTGTGGGAGACACAAGAGTGGGAGACTGTGGGTGGTGGGAGACTGGTGGGTGGTGGGAGACTGGTGGGTGGTGGGAGACCTGCTCACACACTATCCTGTGGGAGACACAAGAGTGGGAGACTGTGGGTACTGGGAGACCTGCTCACACACTATCCTGTGGGAGACACAAGAGTGGGAGACTGTGGGTAGCTGGCCACACTATCCTGTGGGGACAGATGGGAGACTGGGGTGGTGGGAGACTGTGGGTGCTGGGAGACTGTGGGTGGTGGGAGACCTGTGCACACGGTGGTGGAGACCTGCTCACACACTATCCTGTGGGAGACAAAGAGTGGGAGACTGTGGGTGCTGGGAGACTGGTGGATGGTGGGAAACTGTGGGTGGTGGGAACTGGGGTGGTGGGAGACTGTGGGTGGTGGGAGACTGTGGGTGCTGGGAGACCCGTGGGGCAAGGTGGAGACTGTGGGTGTGGGACTGGAACCCGTGGGAGACCAAGGTGGGAGACTGTGGGTGGTGGGAGACTGTGGGTGGTGGGAGACTGTGGGTGGTGGGAGACCTGCTCACACACTATCCTGTGGGAGACACAAGAGTGGGAGACTGTGGGTACTGGGAGACCTGCTCACACACTATCCTGTGGGAGACACAAGAGTGGGAGACTGTGGGTGCTGGGAGACTGTGGGTGGTGGGAGACTGTGGGTGCTGGGAGACTGTGGGTGCTGGGAGACTGGTGGGTGGTGGGAGACTGTGGGTGGTGGGAGACTGTTCTGACACCTGTGGGAGAGGTGGGAGACTGTGGGTGGTGGGAGACTGTGGGTGGGTGGGAGACTGTGGGTGCTGGGAGACTGTGGGTGGGAGACTGGGTGGTGGAACTGTGGTGGGGAGACTGTGGGTGTGGGAGACTGTGGGTGCTGGGAGACTGTGGGTGCTGGGAGACTGTGGGTGGTGGGAGACTGTGGGTGGTGGGAGACTGTGGGTGGTGGGAGACTGTGGGTGGTGGGAGACTGTGGGTGGTGGGAGACTGTGGGTGGTGGGAGACCTGCTCGCACACTATCCTGCGAGAGACACAAGAGTGGGAGACTGTGGCTGGTGGGAGACTGTGGGTGGTGGGAGACTGTGGGTGGTGGGAGACTGTGGGTGCTGGGAGACTGTGGGTGCTGGGAGACTGTGGGTGCTGGGAGACTGTGGGTGCTGGGAGACTGTGGGTGTGGGAGACTGTGGGTGGTGGGAGACTGTGGGTGGTGGGAGACTGTGGGTGGTGGGAGACTGTGGGTGGTGGGAGACTGTGGGTGCTGGGAGACTGTGGGTGGTGGGAGACTGTGGGTGGTGGGAGACTGTGGGTGCTGGGAGACTGTGGGTGCTGGGAGACTGTGGGTGGTGGGAGACTGGTGCTGGGAACTTGGGTGTGGGAGACTGTGGGTGTGGGAGACTGTGGGTGCTGGGAGACGTGTGGGAGACTGTGGTGGTGGAGACTGTGGGTGGTGGGAGACTGTGGGTGGTGGGAGACTGTGTGGTGAGTGGGAGACTGTGGGTGGTGGGAGACCTGCTCGCACACTATCCTGTGGGAGACACAAATGGATGGTGGTGGGAGACTGTGGGTGGTGAGACTGTGGGGTGGGAGACTGTGGGTGCTGGGAGACTGGGGTGCTGGGAGACTGTGGGTGCTGGGAGACGTGGGTGCTGGGAGACTGTGGGTGCTGGGAGACTGTGGGTGCTGGGAGACTGTGGGTGCTGGGAGACTGTGGGTGCTGGGAGACCTGCTCGCACACTATCCTGTGGGAGACACAAGAGTGGGAGACTGTGGGTGGTGGGAGACTGTGGGTGGTGGGAGACTGTGGGTGGTGGGAGACTGTGGGTGCTGGGAGACTGTGGGTGGTGGGAGACTGTGGGTGGTGGGAGACCTGCTCGCACACTATCCTGTGGGAGACAAAAGAGTGGGAGACTGTGGGTGCTGTGAGACTGTGGGTTCGGGGCCTGCTGCAGACTATCCTATGGGAGACGAAAGGTGGGAGACTGTGGGTTGGAGACCTGTCGCACACTTCCTTGGGAGACACAAGAGTTGGGAGACTGTGGTGGTGGGACCTGCTGCACTCTGTGGGATCAAAAGAGTGGGAGACTGTGGGTGGTGCGACACCTGATCGCACACTATCCTGTGGGAAACACAAGAGTGGGTGACTGTGGGTGGTGGGAGACTAAGGGTTCTGGGTGACTGAGGATTCTAGGTGACTGAGGGTTCTGGGTGACTGAGGATTCTAGGTGACTGAGGGTTCTGGGTGACTGAGGATTCTAGGTGACTGAGTTCTGGGTGACTGAGGTTCTAGGTGACTGAGGGTTCTGGGTGACTGAGGATTCTAGGTGACTGAGGGTTCTGGGTGACTGAGGATTCTAGGTGACTGAGGGTTCTGGGTGACTGAGGATTCTAGGTGACTGAGGGTTCTGGGTGACTGAGGATTCTAGGTGACTGAGGGTTCTGGGTGACTGAGGATTCTAGGTGACTGAGGGTTCTGGGTGACTGAGGATTCTAGGTGACTGAGGGTTCTGGGTGACTGAGGATTCTAGGTGACTGAGGGTTCTGGGTGACTAAGGGTTCTGGGTGACTAAGAGTTCTGGGTGACTGAGGGTTCTGGGTGACAAAGGGTTCTGGGTGACTGAGGATTCTAGGTGACTGAGGGTTCTGGGTGACTGAGGATTCTAGGTGACTGAGGATTCTGGGTGACTAAGGGTTCTGGGTGACTAAGGGTTCTGGGTGACTGAGGATTCTAGGTGACTGAGGGTTCTGGGTGACTGAGGATTCTAGGTGACTGAGGATTCTGGGTGACTAAGGGTTCTGGGTGACTGAGGGTTCTGGGTGACTGAGGGTTCTAGGTGACTGAGGGTTCTAGGTGACTGAGGGCTCTGGGTGACTGAACTAGCAGTCCCCCCTCACCCCAGTGGTGACCTTACTGAGGGTGACTGATAACACAAAAAAGTGATTATTAACGATGAGTGAATATCACATTAACACCAGTGTAAGTCGGGTGTTGAGACTTATTCCTCCACTTTCTCCTCCACTTCCTCCTCCACTTCCTCCTCCACTTCCTCCTCAAGTTTCTCTTCCACTTCCTCCTCCACTTCCTCCACTTCCTCCTCCACTTCCTCCTCCACTTCCTCTTCCACTTCCTCCTCCACTTCCTCTTCCACTTTCTCCTCCACTTCCTCCTCCATTTCCTCCTCCACTCGTCTAGTGAGTGGGGCCTCCATTACTTTAAGGAGTGCCCAGCTCCAGGTAATGACTGGAGGGATGGTGCCACTATCACCTCGTCAGTCACTCCTGCCAGCTGTCACCTGCAACACTGGCACTGTGTGGCACTGTCTGGGTGGCACTGTCTAGGTGACATTGTCTGTGTGACACTGTTTGGGTGGCACTGTCTAGGTGGCACTGTCTGGGTGACACTGTGTGGGTAGCACTGTGTGGGTGGCAATGTGTGGATGGCACTGTGTTGATGGCACTGTGTTGGTGGCACTGTGTGGGTGGCAGTGTGTGGATGGCACTGTGTGGGTGGCACTGTGTGGGTGGCACTGTGTGGATGACACTGTGTGGATGGCACTGTGTGGGTGGCACTGTCCCTCTTTCAACCTCCAACGAAGAGTCAAAACAACTGACATCAGCTGTCAGTCAGCTGCTGATACATGCAGCACCACCAACAGCTAACTGACAGCTGGTACATGCAGCACCACCAACAGCTGTCTGAGAGCTGATATATACAGCACAACAAACAGCTGACTGACAGCTGGTACATGCAGCACCATCAACAGCTGACTGACAGCTGGTACATGCAGCACCATCAACAGCTGACTGACAGCTGGTACATGCAGCACCATCAACAGCTGACTGACAGCTGGTACATGCAGCACCATCAACAGCTGACTGACAGCTGGTACATGCAGCACCATTGACAGCTGACTGACAGCTGGTACATGCAGCACCATCAACAGCTGACTGACAGCTGGTACATGCAGCACCATCAACAGCTAACTGACAGCTGGTACATGCAGCACCATCAACAGCTGACTGACAGCTGGTACATGCAGTACCATTGACAGCTGACTGACAGCTGGTACATGCAGCACCATCAACAGCTGACTGACAGCTGGTACATGCAGCACCATTGACAGCTGACTGACAGCTGGTACATGCAGCACCATCAACAGCTGACTGACAGCTGGTACATGCAGCACCATCAACAGCTAACTGACAGCTGGTACATGCAGCACCATCAACAGCTGACTGACAGCTGGTACATGCAGTACCATTGACAGCTGACTGACAGCTGGTACATGCAGCACCATCAACAGCTGACTGACAGCTGGTACATGCAGCACCATCAACAGCTGACTGACAGCTGGTACATGCAGCACCATCAACAGCTGACTGACAGCTGGTACATGCAGCACCATCAACAGCTAACTGACAGCTGGTACATGCAGCACCATCAACAGCTGACTGACAGCTGGTACATGCAGTACCATTGACAGCTGACTGACAGCTGGTACATGCAGCACCATCAACAGCTGACTGACAGCTGGTACATGCAGCACCATCAACAGCTAACTGACAGCTGGTACATGCAGCACCATCAACAGCTGACTGACAGCTGGTACATGCAGACCATCAACAGCTAACTGACAGCTGGTACATGCAGCACCATCAACAGCTGACTGACAGCTGGTACATGCAGCACCATCACAGCTGACTGACAGCTGGTACATGCAGCACCATCAACAGCTGACTGACAGCTGGTACATGCAGCACCATCAAAAGCTGACTGACAGCTGGTACATGCAGCACCATCAACAGCTGACTGACAGCTGGTACATGCAGCACCATACAGCTGACTGACAGCTGGTACATGCAGCACCATCAACAGCTGACTGACAGCTGGTACATGCAGTACCATTGACAGCTGACTGACAGCTGGTACATGCAGCACCATCAACAGCTGACTGACAGCTGGTACATGCAGCACCATCAACAGCTGACTGACAGCTGGTACATGCAGCACCATCAACAGCTGGCTGACAGCTGGTACATGCAGCATTATCAACAGCTGGCTGACAGCTGGTACATGCAACACCATCAACAGCTGACTGACAGCTGGTACATGCAGCATCATCAACAGCTGGCTGACAGCTGGTACATGCAGCACCATCAACAGCTGGCTGACAGCTGGTACATGCAGCACCATCAACAGCTGACTGACAGCTGGTACATGCAGCACCATCAACAGCTGACTGACAGCTGGTACATGCAGCACCATCAACAGCTGACTGACAGCTGGTACATGCAGCACCATCAACAGCTGACTGACAGCTGGTACATGCAGCACCATCAACAGCTGACTGACAGCTGGTACATGCAGCACCATCAACAGCTGGCTGACAGCTGGTACATGCAGCACCATACACGACTGACAGCTGGCATGCAGCACCATCAAACCTGACAGCTGGTACATGCAGCACCATCAACAGCTGGCTGACAGCTGGTACATGCAGCACCATCAACAGCTGGCTGACAGCTGGTACATGCAGCACCATCAACAGCTGGCTGACAGCTGGTACATGCAGCACCATCAACAGCTGGCTGACAGCTGGTACATGCAGCACATCAACAGCTGGCTGACAGCTGGTACATGCAGCACCATCAACAGCTGGCTGACAGCTGGTACATGCAGCACCATCAACAGCTGAGCTGGACCCGCTGGTACATGCAGCACCATCAACAGCTGACTGACAGCTGGTACATGCAGCACCATCAACAGCTGGCTGACAGCTGGTACATGCAGCACCATCAACAGCTGACTGACAGCTGGTACATGCAGCACCATCAACAGCTGGCTGACAGCTGGTACATGCAGCACCATCAACAGCTGGCTGACAGCTGGTACATGCAGCACCATCAACAGCTGACTGACAGCTGGTACATGCAGCACCATCAACAGCTGGCTGACAGCTGGTACATGCAGCACCATCAACAGCTGGCTGACAGCTGGTACATGCAGCACCATCAACAGCTGACTGACAGCTGGACATGCAGCACATCAAAGCTGGCTGACAGCGGACATGCAGACCATCAACAGCTGGCGACAGCTGGTACATGCAGCACCATCAACAGCTGACTGACAGCTGGTACAGAGAACATGAAGCATGCAGCACCATCAACAGCTGCTGACAGCTGGTACATGCAAGCACCATCAACAGCTGAGCTGACAGCTGGTACATGCAGCACCATCAAGCTGAGAAGCTGTACATGAGCAATCAACAGCTGACGACAGCTGGTACATGCAGCACCATCAACAGCTGACTGACAGCTGGAATGAGAACAAGTGACAAACACATGAGAATAACAGCTGACTGGACAGCTGGTACATGCAGCACCATCAACAGCTGACTGACAGGATGGCACAGCATGACAGCAGACACAAAGCTGTTCAGCTAAAGGAGAGAAGAAGAAAGGAAGAAAAGAAGGAGAACCAAGAAGAAGAAGAAGAAGAGAATGAAGGAGGAAGAGACGAGAGAGAAGGAAGGAGAGACAGAGGAAGATACGAGAGACAAGGAAGGAGAGACAGAGGAAGAGACAAGAGAGAAGGAAGGAGAGACAGGAAGAGACAAGAGAGAAGGAAGGAGAGACAGGAAGAGACAAGAGAGAAGGAAGGAGAGACAGAGGAAGATACGAGAGACAAGGAAGGAGAGACAGGAAGAGACAAGAGACAAGGAAGGAGAGACAAGAGGGGAACAGTGAACATGAAAACATTAATAAAATACTGGAGAATAAAGAACTTAGAGAAAGTAATGAGGTGATAAAGGAGAATAAGAGAACATTGATAATAAGGAGAAGCCAGAGAGAGAGAGAGAGAGAATAAAAAAAGTTTAAAAATTCGAGGCAGAAATTTCAGATGTCAGTGTCAGGACTAGAGAGGAGGGTGGGCTGTGATGAGGAGGGTGGGCTGTGATGAGGAGGGTGGGCTGTGATGAGGAGGGTGGGTTGTGATGAGGAGGGTGGGTGGTATGTGATGAGGTGGGTGGGTGGGCTGTGATGAGGTGGGTGGGTGGGCTGTGATGAGGTGGGTGGTCTGTGGTGAGGTGGGTGGGTGGGCTGTGATGAGGTGGGTGGGTAAGTTGTGATGAGGTGGATGGGTTGTGATGCGGTCGGTGGGTGAGTTGTGATGAGGTGGGTGAGCAGGTTAAGTCCTACCTCATAATCAGATATCCAGCCAGGAAGAAAATATCTGCTATCATCTCTCTAAGTTTTGTCTCTATGAGTGCTATAATTTCTGGTTATGCCTCCATGATTCCCTCCTTCCATTCCTCACTATTTTTCTCACTCCATCAGCATCTACACCTTAATTTCAGTTCTCTTTCTTTTGCTGTGTTCCGGTTCTCTAGTTCCTGATTCCTTTGCTCCCCACAAGGGGGTTTGTGGGGGTGGTGGAGGGGTGAGGGTATTGTGAGGGGTAGTCGTAGTGGGTGTCTTGCACTGGAAGGAGTTAGTGTTGTGAATGTAGATGAGGGTGATGGGGAGGTGGGGTGTTGGGGGAAGTGTTGGGGAGGTGAGGTGTTGGGGAAGTGTTGGGGAAGTGGGGATTGGGATTCGTGTGAGACCTTGTTGTGAGGATGTTCATACACTGAGTGGTGTGAGGAGTGTGAGTGTAGGGAGTGTGGGGAGGGAGTATAGGGAGTGTGGGGAGGGAGTGTAGGGAGTGTGGGGAGGGAGTGTAGGAAGTGTGGGGAGGGAGTGTAGGGAGTGTAGGAAGGGAGTGTAAGGGGTGTTGGAAGGGAGTGTAGGAAGGGAGTGTAAGGGGTGTTGGAAGGGAGTGTAAGAAAAGAGTGTAGGAAGGATTATAGGGAGTGTAGTGCGTGTAGGGAGTGTAGACATGGAGTGTAGGAAGGGAGTGTAGGAATGGAGTGTAGGAAGGGAGTGTAGGAAGTGAGTGCAGGAAGTGAGTGTAGGAAGGGAGTGTAGGAAGTGAGTGTAGGAAGGGAGTGTAGGAAGTGAGTGTAGGAAGGGAGTGTAGGAAGGGAGTGTAGGAAGTGAGTGTAGGAAGTGAGTGTAGGAAGTGAGTGTAGGAAGGAGTGTAGGAAGTGAGTGTAGGAAGTGAGTGTAGGAAGTGAGTGTAGGAAGTGAGTGTAGGAAGGGAGTGTAGGAAGTGAGTGTAGGAAGTGAGTGTAGGAAGTGAGTGTAGGAAGGAGTGTAGGAAGTGAGTGTAGGAAGGAGTGCAGGAAGTGAGTGTAGGAAGGAGTGTAGGAAGTGAGTGTAGGAAGGAGTGTAGGAAGTGAGTGTAGGAAGTGAG
Source organism: Cherax destructor (assembly GCA_009830355.1). NCBI lineage: Eukaryota > Metazoa > Arthropoda > Malacostraca > Decapoda > Parastacidae > Cherax > Cherax destructor. The sequence continues at coordinate 273,340 of WNWK01000314.1, forward strand.
TGTAGGAAGTGAGTGTAGGAAGTGAGTGTAGGAAGGAGTGTAGGAAGGAGTGTAGGAAGTGAGTGTAGGAAGGAGGTAGGAAGTGAAGTGTAGGAAGTGAGTGTAGGAAGGAGTGTAGGAAGGAGGTAGGAAGGAGTGTAGGAAGGAGTGTAGGAAGTGAGTGTAGGAAGGGAGTGTAGGAAGTGAGTGTAGGAAGTGAGTGCAGGAAGTGAGTGTAGGAAGTGAGTGTAGGAAGTGAGTGCAGGAAGTGAGTGTAGGAAGTGAGTGCAGGAAGTGAGTGTAGGAAGTGAGTGTAGGAAGGGAGTGTAGGAAGTGAGTGTAGGAAGGAGTGTAAAGTGTGTAGGAAGGAAGTGTAGGAAGTGAGTGTAGGAAGGGAGTGTAGGAAGGGAGTGTAGGAAGTGAGTGTAGGAAGGAAGTGTAGGAAGTGAGGTAGGAAGGAGTGTAGGAAGTGAGTGTAGGAAGGAGTGTAGGAAGGAGTGTAGAAGTGAGTGTAGGAAGTGAGTGTAGGAAGGGAGTGTAGGAAGGAGTGTAGGAAGTGAGTGTAGGAAGTGAGTGTAGGAAGGAGTGTAGGAAGTGAGTGTAGGAAGTGAGTGTAGGAAGTGAGTGTAGGAAGGGAGTGTAGGAAGTGAGTGTAGGAAGGAGTGTAGGAAGTGAGTGTAGGAAGGAAGTGTAGGAAGTGAGTGTAGGAAGTGAGTGTAGGAAGTGAGTGTAGGAAGGAAGTGTAGGAAGTGAGTGTAGGAAGTGAGTGTAGGAAGGAGTGTAGGAAGTGAGTGTAGGAAGTGAGTGTAGGAAGTGAGTGTAGGAAGGAAGTGTAGGAAGTGAGTGTAGGAAGTGAGTGTAGGAAGTGAGTGTAGGAAGGAAGTGTAGGAAGGAGTGAGGAAGGAGTGTAGGAAGGAAGTGTAGGAAGTGAGTGTAGGAAGTGAGTGTAGGAAGGAGTGTAGGAAGTGAGTGTAGGAAGTGAGTGTAGGAAGGAGTGTAGGAAGTGAGTGTAGGAAGTGAGTGTAGGAAGGAAGTGTAGGAAGTGAGTGTAGGAAGGAAGTGTAGGAAGGAGTGTAGGAAGGAGTGTAGGAAGTGAGTGCAGGAAGGAGTGTAGGAAGGAGTGAGAAGTAGGGGAGGAAGTGAGTGTAGGAAGTGAGTGTAGGAAGGAGTGTAGGAAGGAGTGAGAAGTGAGGTGAAGGAATGAAAGTAGGAGAAGGAAATGTAGGAAGGGAGTGTAGGAAGTGAGTGTAGGAAGGAAGTGTAGGAAGTGAGTGTAGGAAGTGAGTGTAGGAAGGAAGTGTAGGAAGTGAGTGTAGGAAGGAAGTGTAGGAAGTGAGTGTAGGAAGTGAGTGTAGGAAGTGAGTGTAGGAAGTGAGTGTAGGAAGTGAAGGTAGAAGGGGTGAGGAAGGAGTGTAGGAAAGTGAGTGTAGGAAGGAAGTGTAGGAAGGAGTGTAGGAAGGAAGTGTAGAAGTGAGAAGTGTAGGAAGAAGTGTAGGAAGTGAGTGTAGGAAGGAAGGTAGGAAGGAGTGTAGGAAGTGAGTGTAGGAAGTGAGTGTAGGAAGTGAGTGTAGGAAGTGAGTGTAGGAAGTGAGTGTAGGAAGTGAGTGTAGGAAGTGAGTGTAGGAAGGGAGTGTAGGAAGTGAGTGTAGGAAGGAAGTGTAGGAAGTGAGTGTAGGAAGGAGTGTAGGAAGGAGTGTAGAAGGAGTGTAGGAAGTGAGTGTAGGAAGGAGTGTAGGAAGGAGTGTAGGAAGGTGTAGGAGTGAGTGTAGAAGGAAGTGTAGGAAGGAGTGTAGGAGAGTAGGAAGTGGTAGAAGGAGTGTAGGAAGGAGTGTAGGAGGGGTAGGAAGGAGTGTAGGAAGGAAGTGTAGGAAGTGAGGTAGGGAAAGGAGGTAGGAAGTAGTTAGGAGAAATGTAGGAAGGAGGTAGAAGGAGTGTAGGAAGGAGTGTAGGAGATGGAAGGAGTGTAGGAAGGAGGTAGGAAGGAGTGTAGGAAGTGAGTGTAGGAAGGATGTAGGGTAGAAGGAGTGTAGGAAGGAGTGTAGGGTGTAGGAAGGAGTGTAAGGAGTGTAGGAAGTGAGTTAGAAGGAGTGTAGGAAGTGAGTGTAGGTGAGTGTAGAAGGAGTGTAGGAAGGAGTGTAGAGGAGTAGAAGAGTGTAGGAAGGAGTTGAAGGAGTGTAGAATAGTGTAGGAAGTGAGTAGGAAGTGTAGGAAGGAGTGTAGGGGTGTAGGAAGTGAGTGTAGGAGTGTAAATGTAAAGGATGTAGTGGAGTGTAGGAAGGAGTGTAGGAAGGTAGGAAGTGAGGGAGTGTAAGGAGTGTAGGAAGGAGTGTAGGAGAGTGAAGGTGAGGAAGTGATGAAGGAGGTAGGGAGTGTAGGAAGGAGGTAGGGATGTAAGGGAGTGTAGGAAGGGAGGGAAAGGGGAGGAAGTGTGGAGGATGTAGGAGGTAGGGAATGATGAGGGAGTGTAGGAAGGAATGTAGGGAGGTAGGAAGGAAGTAGGAAGTGAGAAGGAATGTAGGAGGTAGAAGGATGTAGGAGTGAGGTGAGAAGGGAGTGTAGGGAGTGTAGGAAGGGAGTGTAGTAAGGAGTGTAGGAAGGGAGTATAGGGAGTGTAGGAAGTGTAGGGAGTGTAGGAAGGGAGTATAGGGAGTGTAGGAAGGAGTAGGAAGGAGTGTAGGGAGTGTAGAAGGAGTGTAGAAGGTGGAGGAGTATGGAGTGTAGGAAGTGGGGTGTAGGAAGATGAGTGTAGAAGGAGTGTAGGAAGGAGTAGAAGGAGTGTGGGATGTAGGAAGGTAGTATAGGGAGTGTAGGAAGGTAGTATAGGGAGTGTAGAAAGGTCGTGTAGGAAGGGAGTGTAGGATATCAGTCGGGATATGATTTATTTTCAGATATATTTAAGTGGCAAGGCTGAGGGTCCACACCTGTCACTACTCTCCCTGGCTCTCTTTCTCATCCCTTGCGTTTCTGTATACTCTCCCTCAGTTCCTCCTGCTCTCCCAGTCTTCTCTAGTTCTCATCTCCCTCAGTTCTTTCTCAGTCCCCCCCCCCATTTTCTTTTCTCCCAGTCTTCTCTCCCTCAGTCTCCTCAGTTCCTCTCCCTCCAGTCGTTCTCGTCTCTCCCAGTCGTCTCCTCCTCCCTCAGTCGTCTCCTAGCTCTCCCTCAGCTTTCCTCCTCTTTCTCCTCAGTTCCCTCAGTTTCTCTCCTCAGTCTTCCCAGTCTCTCCTCAGTTCTCTCTAGTTCTCTCCCAGTCTTCCCCTTCTTCATTTCTCTCTCAGTTTCTCCCTCTCAGTCTCTCCTCAGTCTCTCTCCCAGTTCCTCTCCTCAGTTCTCTCTCCCTCAGTTCTTTTCTCTCCCTCAGTTCTTTTCTCTCCCTCAGTCTTCTCTCTCCCTCAGTTTCTCTCCCTCAGTTCCTCTCCCTCAGTTTCTCTCCCTCAGTTCTTTCTCTCCCTCAGTCTTCTCTCCCTCAGTTTCTCTCCCTCAGTTCGTCTCCCTCAGTTCTCTCCCTCAGTTCCTCTCCCTCAGTTCGTCTCCCTCAGTTCTCTCTCCCTCAGTTTCTCTCCCTCAGTTCCTCTCCCTCAGTTCTCTCCTCAGTTCTCTCTCCCTCAGTTCTCTCCCTCAGTTCTCTCTCCCTCAGTCTTCTCTCCCTCAGTTCGTCTCCCTCAGTTCTCTTCCCTCAGTTCTCTCTCCTCGTCTTCTCTCCCTCAGTTCTCTCCCAGTTCTCTCTCTCAGTCTTCTCTCCCCAGTTCTCTCCTCAGTTCTCTCCCTCAGTTCTCTCCCTCAGTCTCGTCTCTCCCTCAGTTCTCTCTCCTCAGTCTTCTCCCTCAGTCTCTCCTCAGTTCTCCCTCGTCTCCCCTAGTTCTCTCTCCCTCAGTCTTCTCTCCCTCAGTTCTCTCCCTCAGTTCGTCTCCCTCAGTTCTCTCTCCCTCAGTTTCTCTCCCTCAGTTCGTCTCCCTCAGTTCTCTCTCCCTCAGTCTTCTCTCCCTCAGTTCGTCTCCCTCAGTTCGTCTCCCTCAGTTCTCTCCCTCGTCTCCCTCAGTCTTCCTCAGTTTCTCCCTCAGTTGTCTCCCTCAGTTCTCTCTCCTCAGTCTCTCTCCCTCAGTTTCTCCTCAGTCTCTCCCTCAGTTCTCTCCCTCAGTCTCTCCCTCAGTTCTCTCCCTCAGTCTCTCTCCTCAGTTCTCTCCCTCAGTTCGTCTCCTCAGTCTCTCTCCCTCAGTCTTCTCAGTCGCTCCTCAGTTCGTCTCCCTCAGTTCTCTCTCCCTCAGTCTCTCCCTCAGTTCGTCTCCTCAGTTCTCTCTCCTCAGTCTTCTCTCCTCAGTTCGTCTCCTCAGTTCTCTCCCTCAGTCTTCTCTCCCTCAGTTCTGTCTCCCTCAGTTCGTCTCCTCAGTCTCTCCCCCTCAGTTTCTCCCTCAGTTCGTCTCCCTCAGTCTCTCTCCCTCAGTCTCTCTCTCCCTCAGTTCTCTCCCTCAGTCTCTCTCAGTTCGTCTCCCTCATTTCTCTCCTCAGTCTCCCTCAGTCTTCTCCTCAGTTCGTCTCCAGTCTTCTCCCTGTCTCTCCCTCAGTTCTCTCTCCCTCAGTCTCTTCAGTCTCCCTCAGTTCGTCTCCCCAGTTCTCTCCCTCAGTTCTCCCCCTCTCCTCAGTTTCTGTCTCCCTCAGTTCTCCTCCCTCAGTTCGTCTCCCTCAGTCTCTCTCCTGTCTCTCCTCAGTTCTCGTCTCTCTCCTCAGTTCGTCTCCCTCAGTTCGTCTCCCTCAGTTCTCTCTCCCTCAGTCTTCTCTCTCCCTCAGTTCGTCTCCCTCAGTTCGTCTCCCTCAGTTCGTCTCCCTCAGTTCTCTCTCCCTCAGTCTTCTCTCTCCCTCAGTTCGTCTCCCTCAGTTCTTCTCTTATGATCGGGGTAAACACGTTGAGATGTTTCTACCTGAACCATCATAGATATTTCATAATGTTGTCTGGTATCACTGCTACTATGATAGTTTGTGTGGGAGTGTTACCATACTCCAGCTGTTTCCGTGGCTCTCTCTCTCTCTCTCTCTCTCTCTCTCTCTCTCTCTCTCTCTCTCTCTCTCTCTCTCTCTCTCTCTCTCTCTCTCTCTCTCTCTCTCTCTCTCTCTCTCTCTCTCTCTCTCTCTCTCTCTCTCTCCCCTCATTACCTGCACATTTCTGTGTCTGTCTTCAACAGACAACTCCTGCGCCTTCAAGTTGCTTGAGAATTCCCACAAAAATGTTGCCTACACCTTCATCTCTTCCTGCTATTCCCTCACCTATTATTATTATTATTCCTGCCACCACGTCGTTCCTCCCTCCCTCCCTTCAACACTCACACTCTCTTCTTAAGTTCCCTTTGACTCTCTTCCAAGCTTTGTACCCTTGTGTGTGTGTGTGTGTGTGTGTGTGTGTGTGTGTGTGTGTGTGTGTGTGTGTGTGTGTGTGTGTGTGTGTGTGTGTGTGTGTGTGTGTGTGTGTGTGTGTGTGTGTGTGTGAACAGAGTCTTTGATCAAGGTCTCTAAGGAGAGAGTGGTGACAGATCAGGTCTCTAGGAGAGTGGTACGAGTCAGGTCTCTAAGGAGAGAGTGGTGACAGAGATCAAGGTCTCTAAGGAGAGAGTGGTGACAGAGATCAAGGTCTCTAAGGAGAGAGTGGTGACAGAGATCAAGGTCTCTAAGGAGAGAGTGGTGACAGAGATCAAGGTCTCTAAGGAGAGAGTGGTGACAGAAAGCTTCTTAATCTCCCTCTTCCTGTCTCCCTCTATCCTAACACAAGACCTTCCTTCATCTTCTATATTTTCCCGTAAAAAAGATTTAAAATCTTGATAATCTACGTTGAAATGTTTCGTGTCGAAAACTAAAGTGTTTAAATTATAGAACGAAACAGGTTTCGTAACTTTCGTCACAACACATTAATGTGAAGACGATAATGTTCTGTTTCCTCCTTAATATTTCTATGTTTACACTTTAAATTACATCCAAATTCCATTTTTAATATTTACAAAACTATATATACATTACGAATTTTGACTCTGATAGGTTGGCAATGTGTATAGACTGTGATGTGTATGCCTCTCAGTGCATATACACCGCGACGTGTGTCTGTCTGTCAGTGTATATCACTATTTTAGATATTAAAGTATTCTTGACTGGTTGTGTACAGGACAGAAGCAGTCTTCATGACCCTCGTGTAGTAGATAGTCTTTAAACCCCCATTAACTGGTTTAACTTAACTCTGAGTTTCTTCATCAACAAGAACTTTCTTAGTCAGGTTTAACATGAAGAAAACGTATGATCAATTATGTTTTAATCTTAAGATGCTGCGAAGATTACTGAAAAGAACACCAGCTGCCTCTGCAGGTGGTTCAGGGCACCAGCTGTCTCTCTAGGTAGTTTAGAGAGCCAGCTGCCTCTCCAGGTGGCTTAGAGAGCCAGCTGCAGGGGAATTACCTCTCCAGATGCTTATAATTTCGGCGCTATATTCCAATCCTCTTTAGTGTGTATCACACACACACACACAGTGAAGCAGTAGAGGCGCGATCCATACATAGCTTTAAGAAGAGGTATGATAAGGCTCTTTGAGAGAGGAGAGAGTTAACCTGGTAGCGACCAGCGAAGAGCTGTGACTCGACCCCTGCAACCACATATAGGTGAGTACACGATAAGCACCGCCCAATCTTATTAACCCCTCTGTCCCAAACAGCTCAGGATAGAAAGCGAGGCTAGAGACCTAGCAACTCTAGAGTCGTGTCTATCTAGATTCTAGAGCATGACCTACCTCTTCCCTGCCTCCTGACTCCACCCCCAGTAGGAAGGCCTACACTTACCCCAGTCCAGCCTCCCCAACTCCTGCTGGATGTCTACCTACCTGCATACCTACTTGGAGAAGTGTTCTGGGGGTCAGCGCCCCCCGCGGCCTCGTCCATGACCAGGCCTTACGATGGATCAGAGCCTTGTCAACCAGGCTGTTACTTCTGGCCTCATGCAATCCGGCTAGTCAGGCACTGACCAGGTTGGTATACTGGTACCCAGGTGAACTGGTATACTGGTACACTGATACCTGGGTACATTAATGAAAAGGGTTTATCGAAGAAGAGTGATGAATTGAAGGAAAGAACAGCGGAGGTCATACCAGACATAATAGCTATCACTGATACAATATTGACAGAAATGGTATAGGATGGTGTATTTCCAGCAGGATGCCAAGCGTTAAGGAACGACAAAAAAAAACAGGGACGGAGGAGTGACGATATTAATAAGAAATCAGTGGAATTTTGAAGAGGTGAGAGGAATAAAGAAACAAGAAGAAAATAAGAATCAACTCTCACAGTCACATATAGGCGAGTACAAATAGATCTTGAGCTTACAGTTTTTAATTCGCTGGACACCCCGAGTATAGCTCTGCTATATTATATAAGTAATTACACATATTTACACACATAGATCTCACCTGTAGTTATCTCGCTGTAGTTCAAAAGTCTCTCCCAAGAGGGGGTTGAAAGGCTTGCCCACACGCTCCCAGTTCGAGGCCAGACCACTCACAGCAAAGGCCGTCACGTACTATGGATGACACATATTTTTAGTGGTGGTTAGGGGTAAGTTGTGGTAGTGGTTAGTAGGCGCTTCTTGTGATTGTGGTTGTGACATATCTATGGATGCCAGGTGTAAAAGTACTCCAGGTCAAATATTACAATACATCTGAAGTCTCCCTCTTGACATTTAAGTAAGATTTAAACACAAATCATCAATGTTACACAATAACAAGGCCATACATTCCTACTATTCTTTAAATTAGATCAAGAAGACAGTGTGTGTTGACATCAACTGTGCTCGAAGAATAAGCCCAAGAATGATGTCACTCTTCACAAGGGACACAGATTTCAGACAACCTACGTACTCAGAAACTGAGTCCAACGAAGGACGCTCCTGTCGGGACCCGAGTCCAACCACAGACATTTACCGAAAGTAATATGTTTGTGTGTGTGTGTGTGGCTGTCTAGTGTATATCATCAACACGTTGAGCCACAGTCCAGAGTGTGTGTGGCTGTCTAGTGTATCAATGTCAATCCCAGACAAGGTAACAGCATCATAATTTTGAGTCATCTCAAAGGTAATGCTGGAAAGTGCTGATGCCAGGCTCTCATTCATAAATGAGACTAGAATAGGCTGATCACAGGGTCAGGTACATAATTAAGGCTGAGAGGCCCTGAGCTCAGACCTACAAATAAGACTGAGAGAGACGCTGAGATTAATATTAAGGTCTATAAGTAGGTTTAGAAAGCCCTGAGCTCTGGCTCAAATCCATAAAAATAGGTTTGGAAGTGCTGAGCTCAGACTCACGTCCATAACTGAGGCTGAGAATGGCTGAGCCCAGGCTCAGCTTATTCTGGATAAATCAATATGATGGTGGAGGAAGGCAGAGGAGACGAGGGAAGTGTCGACAACGTCAGCACATACAGCTGAGTTAAGGGATCTCCCATCGCATACCCTGGCATCTAAATACTTTAAGACAGACAGAAAGATACCGTGGGCGAGACAGCTACACTCTCTGTAAGAGATTCCTGTATATAGAGAGACGCGTTTCTCACCACATGTCGCCTCCTGAGCACAGCTAGGATAGGGAACAACCACTCCACTGAGACAGTGAAATAGATTACTAGTGTTTAGAAAATATACAAAGGCACAATGAATGGTGGTGTCTCTCTGGTGCTTAGTGTGTGGAGAATCTTTGTGTCTGGTACTGTTTAACGTACAAATGTTTATCGCTTTACAGTAAGATAAATGGTATGAAATATCGACACGATGAAAAAATAGACACAAATGAAGTATAATGTGATCCTTTATAGCCCAGGTAGATCAGTTTGTGACCTAATAAAGCCCACTGTGTGGGCGAAACGTAGTCAATAAAGGATCGCATTATACTGCATCCGTGTGTCTATTTTGTTACCTGCATCCTGACGACTGGGTCCTGAGCCTGGTCAGCCTTCTCCAGGAGCCACGCGTACTCCATGTACTCAGCCATACGCTGGAGGAACGACAGTGGCTCGTTGAAGACGACAGGCATGGTGATCTTGGAGAGTTCCTTGCCTATACACTGCTTCAACACTGACCATAACGAGAAGTCGTTCCTCTGAAACTGCTCTGCCGGGAGGCTGGTCCTGGGGGAGGCAAGGCAAGGATAATGTAGTTAGTGCCACACTAACTAGATAATTAGGCAGGTCCATTAATAGGCTCGGGAGAGGACAGAGAGGCAGTGGAAAGATCAATTGAAAGAGGAGAAAATGGGAAAGGAGGTGTGTGAGAGGAGAGGTGAGAATAATGTGGAAATAATACAAAAAAAACGTTGTTGAGAGAGCAAGTCTGATTAAAATTATGATAGTTTGAGTGTGTAAACACACTATCACAACTCACAGTAGTTTTGCTTCCCCTGGAGAGTGTGGAAGCTGGTGGTACGAAGCTTCCTAGACTTGGTCTCATTCCCAAGACACGAAGAACACACCAAAACAGACTATGATTTTGGAACAAACCGGGAACAATGAGTACATACCAAGTGTCGTGAAGATACAGAATACAATAGTCACAATACAATAACTGCAACAACACACAAATAACCCGCACATACGAGGCTCAAACTTGGGACGACGTTTCGGTCCGACACAGACTTAACAGTGTCGACAAATAAACACCTGATGTCTGTTTTTGGGCCCAAGAAAGTTCTCTGAAGGAGAGATAAATGGAAGTATTTTGGACCACTGGTCCTTGTGTTGAATGATCCACACGGGTTTAGTGCTTCATTATACATTATGTAACTTATTTATTTCACTTCCGTATTTCATCATACTCTAACGAATTTTGTTATTAATTACAAAAATAAATTTAATCAGGCCTAATGGCGCAATTGGTAGCGGCCTCACCTCACAGGTGAGAAACTGGGGTTCGATCCCAGGACTAGTGGAAACCATGGGCATGTTTCCTAATATTTGCTGTCTCTGTTCACTTACCAGTAAGTAGGTACCTAGGTGTTAGTCACCTTACACCTGTTACCCCTGTTCACCTAGCAGTAAGTAGGTCCCTGGGTGTTAGTTACCTTACACATGCTACTCCTGTTCACCTACCAGAAAGTAGGTACCTGGCTGTTAGTTACCTTACACATGCTACTCCTGTTCACCTAGCAGAAAGTAGGTACCTGGCTGTTAGTTACCTTACACCTGCTGCCCCTGTTCACCTAGCAGTAAGTAGGTACCTTGGTGTTAGTCACTTTACACCTGCTGTCACTGTTCACCTAGCAGTAAGTAGGTACCTTGGTGTTAGTCACTTTACACCTGCTGTCACTGTTCACCTAGCAGTAAGTAGGTACCTGGGTGACTGGTGCAGGTGACAGCCTGGGGAAGAGGGTTAGAGGAACCCAGTAGAAATATGCCAGTGTGATGGCTTTGCTTTATAGGGTTATTCTGGGTTATAACTCTCCAGGTTAATAATTTGAATATCTTCTTCCCTTCTTCTTCCTCTTCTTCTTCCTCTTCTTCTTACTCTTCTTCTTCCTCCTCCTCCTCCTCAGGAAGTGACATCATCTGACTTCCAATCATCTAAACACAAAAACTTAAACATCCCTTGTCTAAATTGAAGTCTATAATACCTATCTAAATTATATATATATATATATATATATATATATATATATATATATATATATATATATATATATATATATATATATATCATATATATTCAACACAGGTTCCAGGAATCTGGAAGACAGTGAGTGTAGTCGCAGTGTTATGGAAGGGGACAGACAGGAAGCACTGAACTACAGACCAGTTCCATTGACATGTCTACCATGCAAGGTAACGGTGGAGGTAACCAGGAGAGTGGTGGAGGTAAGCAGGAGAGTGGTGGAGGTAACCAGGAGAGTGGTGGAGGTAACCAGGAGAGTGGTGGAGGTAACCAGGAGAGTGGTGGAGGTAACCAGGAGAGTGGTGGAGGTAACCAGGAGAGTGGTGGAGGTAACCAGGAGAGTGGTGGAGGTAACCAGGAGAGTGGTGGAGAACGTAGATAGTAGTGCTTCTATAAACAATGACCAGAATGGTTTTGTTAATGACAAAATCTTGTCTCACAAACCTGCTGGATGTCTTTGAAAAAAATAAGAGGAGTGAGACAGAATAGAGAGGGATGGGTTAACTGCATATTCCAGGACTGCAAGAAGGCAGTCAATACTTTACCTCACAAGAGACTGAGGTGAAAGAAGTGAGGAGAAGGAAGGAATAAGAGAGTACGAGAGAGAGTTGATCAAAGACAGAGTTGATCGTGAGTCAAAATACTGAAGTACAATAAGTGAGGCTCCACCTGAGTCAGTACTGGGATCAATACTGTGAACCTCTTACTGGAACAAATAGTCAGGTGTATCCCAGCCAGCAGGTGATGGGAATAACAATATCTTTTACTCTCACCTAGGAATAAAATTATTGGAACAGCTTCGTTAGATTCTTGTTATTCCCAGGTGAGACTAAGTTATTGTTATTCCAGGTGAGACTAAGTTATTGTTATTCCCAGGTGAGATTAAGTTATTGTTATTCTAGGTGAGACTAAGTTATTGTTATTCCCAGGTGAGACTAAGTTATTGTTATTCCAGGTGAGACTAAGTTATTGGTATTCCAGGTGAGACTAAGTTATTGTTATTCCAGGTGAGAATAAGTTATTGTTATTCCCAGGTGAGACTAAAGTTATTGTTACTCCCAGGTGAGACTAATTTTTGTTATTCCCAGGTGAGACTAAGTTATTGTTACTCCCAGGTGAGACTAAGTTATTGTTACTTCCAGGTGAGACTAAGTTATTGTTATTCCCAGGTAAGAGTAAGAAATATTGTTAAGCTTACATACACTACACAACGTCTCTCTAATTGTTGGGAAAACAATCATTGGTATGTACAGGTAGAGTGGTGGGTAACATGTGGTGTGGTGGGCAACAGATGGTGTAGTGGGCAACAGATGGTGTGGTGGGCAACAGGTGGTGTGGTGGGTAACTGCGTTTGTGGTGGGTAACAGGTGGTGTGGTGGGTAACTGCGTTTGTGGTGGGTAACAGGTGGTGTAGTGGGCAATAGGTGGTGTGGAGGGCAACAGGTGGTGTGGTGGGCAACAGGTAGTGTGGTGGGCAACAGGTAGTGTGACTCGCAACAGTGTGTGTGTTGTGAGTAACAGTGTGTGTGTGGTTGGCAACAGGTGGTGTGGTGGGCAACAGGCGGTGTGGTGGGCAACAGGTGGTGTGGTGGGCAACAGGTGGTGTGGTGGGCAACAGGTGGTGTGGTGGGCAACAGGTGGTGTGGTGGGCAACAGTGTGTGTGGTGGGCAACAGGTGGTGTGTTGGGCAACAGGTGATGTGGTGGGCAACAGATGGTGTGGTGGGCAACAGGTAGTGTGGTGGGCAACAGGTGGTGTGGTGGGCAACAGTGTGTGTGTGGTGGGCAACAGGTGGTGTACTGGGCAACAGGTAGTGTGGTGGGCAACAGTGTGTGTGTGTGTGGTGGGCAACAGTGTGTGTGTGGTAGGCAACAGGTGATGTGGTGGGCAACAGGTGGTGGTGGGAAACAGGTGGTGTGGTGGGAAACAGATAGTGTGGTGGGCAACAGTGTGTGTGTGTGGTGGGCAACAGGTGGTGTGGTGGGCAACAGGTGATGTGGTGGACAACAGGTGATGTGGTGGGCAACAGGTGGTGTGGTGGGCAACAGTGTGTGTGTGTGTGGTGGGCAACAGGTGATGTGGTGGGCAACAGGTGGTGTGGTGGGCAACAGTGTGTGTGTGTGCTGGGCAACAGGTGATGTGGTGGGCAACAGGTGGTGTGGTGAGCAACAGCTGATGTGGTGGGTAACAGGTGGTGTGGTGGGAAACAGGTGGTGTGGTTGGCAACAGCTGATGTGGTGGGCAACAGCTGATGTCGTGGGCAACAGATGATGTGGTGGGCAACAGTGTGTGTGTGTGTGGTGGGCAACAGGTGATGTGGTGAGCAACAGTTAGTGTGGTGGGCAACAGGTGGTGTGGTGGGCAACAGGTGGTGTGGTGGGCAACAGGTGATGTGGTGGGCAACAGGTGGTGTGGTGGGCAACAATGTGTGTGTGGTGGGCACCAGGTGATGTGGTGGACAACATGTGGTGTAGTGGGCAACAGGTAGTGTGGTGGGCAACAGGTGGTGTGGTGGGCAACAGTGTGTGTATGGTGGGCAACAGGTGATGTGGTGGGCAACAGGTAGTGTGGTGGGCAACAGTGTGTGTGTTGTGGGAAACAGGTGATGTGGTGGGCAACAGGTGGTGTGGTGGGCAACAGGTGGTGTGGTGGGCAACAGTGTGTGTGTGGTGGGCAACAGGTGGTGTGGTGGGCAACAGATGGTGTGGTGGGCAACATTGTATATGTGTGGTGGGCAACAGGTGGTGTGGTGGGCAACAGTGTGTGTGTGGTGGGAAAAAGGTGGTGTGGTGGGCAACAGGTGGGGTGGTAGGCAACAGTGTGTGTGTGGTGGGCAAAAGGTGGTGTGGTGGGCAACAGGTGGTGTGGTGGGCAACAGTGTGTGTGTGGTGGGCAACAGGTGGTGTGGTGGGCAACAGGTGGTATGGTAGGCAACAGGTGGTGTGGTGGGCAACATATGGTGTGGTGTGCAACATATGGGGTGGTGGGCAACATATGGGGTGGTGGGCAACATATGGGGTGGTGGGCAACATATTGTGTGGTGGGCAACATATGGGGTGGTGGGCAACATATGGGGTGGTGGGCAACAGGTGGTGTGGTGGGCAACATATGGGGTGGTGGGCAACATATGGTAGGGTGGGCAACATATGGGGTGGTGGGCAACATATGGTGTGGTGGGCAACATATGGGGTGGTGGGCAACATATGGGGTGGTGGGCAACATATGGGGTGGTGGGCAACATATGGGGTGGTGGGCAGCATATGGGGTGGTGGGCAACATATGGGGTGGTGGGCAACATATGGGGTGGTGGGCAACATATGGGGTGGTGGGCAACATATGGTGTGGTGGGCAACAAATGGGGTGTTGGGCAACATATGGGGTCGTGGGCAACATATGGGGTGGTGGGCAACATATGGGGTGGTGGGCAACATATGGGGTGGTGGGCAACATATGGGGTGGTGGGCAACAAATGGGGTGGTGGGCAACATATGGGGTGGTGGGCAACATATGGTGTGGTGGGCAACATATGGTGTGGTGGGCAACATATGGTGGGGTGGGCAACATATGGGGTGGTGGGCAACATATGGGGTGGTGGTCAACATATGGGGTGGTGGGCAACATAAGGGGTGGTGGGCAGCATATGGTGTGGTGAGCAATATAAAGGGAGGTGGACAACATATGGGGTGGTTGACAACATATGGGGTGGTGGACAACATATGGGGTGGTTGACAACATATGGGGTGGTGGACAACATATGGGGTGGTGGGCAACATATGGGGTGGTGGGCAACATATGGGGTGGTGGGCAACATATGGGGTGGTGGAATAAGACTGTGTATACAAGTGACTGATACGGTGACTCAGAAGTGTCACTGTTTGCAGATGATGTGAAGTTAATGAGGAGAATTAAATCAGATGAGGACCAGGCAGGACTGCAAAGAGACCTGGACAGGCTGGACACCTGGTCCAGTAACTGGCTCCTCGAATTTAACCCCACCAAATACAAAGTCATGAAGATCGGGGAAAAGGAAAGAAGACTGAAGACAGAGTATAGTCTAGGTGGCCAAAGACTGCAAACCTCACTCAAGGAGAAAGATCTTGGGGTGAGTATAATACCGAGCACGTCTCCTGAGGCACACATCAGCCAGATAACTGCTGCAGCATATGGGCGCCTGGCAAACCTGAGAATAGCGTTCCGATACCTCATCAAGGAATCGTTCAAGACTCTGTACTCCGTGTACGTCAGGCCCATACTGGAGTATGCAGCACCAGTTTGGAACCCACACCAAGGGGGAATGTTCTACGAAGAAAGGTTAATGGAAATCGGCCTGACGACACTGGAGGACTGGAGGGTTAGGGAAGACATGATAACGACATACAAAATGCTGCGAGAAATTGACAAGGTGGACAGAGACAGGATATTCTAGAGATGGGACACAGCAACAAGGGGTCACAACTGGAAGATGAAGACTCCGATGAGTCAAAGGGATGTTAGGAAGTATTTCTTCAGTCATAGAGATGTCGGGAAGTGGAATAGTCTTTCAAGTGACGTAGTGGAGGCAGGAACCATACTTAGTTTTAAGACGAGGTATGATAAAGCTCATGGAGCAGGGAGAGAGAGGACCTAGTAGCTATCAGTGAAGAGGCGTGGCCAGAACCTATGAATCGACCCCTGTAACCACAAATAGGCTAGTACAAATAGGTGAGTACAGTGTGGTTGATAGACTTCACTCACTATCACTCATATTGGAGTGTCTGACTCACCTAGAGCCTAAAACAGAGGCTGTTGAAAAGTCTTGGGACCATTACATTTACTGTGTTATCATTCAATGTACTCATAGCACTTGGAGAAGAATTTAGTTCTGTGGAGCCGAATTCTTCTCCAGGGTGAGGGACTGACCATCTCAAATACTTTTTCTCGACTGAAGAAGCCTACTGTGTAGGCGAAACGTTTCAACAATAAAGATACCCAAGTGTTGTACATGATGTATCTTTATCTCCTGCGCTCCAAGGAGTACAGGTCCAGGGACTTCAAACACTCAAAATAAAGTCCTTCATGTTATTTTTTCGTCCCAGCTACTGTAAACAGCCTGCCAAACCCCAGTGATTCAACTAACGTTATATCGTATTTACACTCTTGAGTTTAGTAGCTTTGAGACAGATGTGGAGGCAGGTGAGCAAGGAAATATCAAGAGCCTCCATAATGACCCAGATGACCCATGTGCAACATTCGTGCCACATCCTTGCAGTTGTGATGTCACTAGTAGTGGCATCGTGCCACCGACGAGTCCTCGGAGTTTGAGTACTTCCAACCGTACTTTGACGAGTCGCTCATGAACCTGATCGTCAGCCAGATCAACAAGTATTACTGCTGTGTAATGGACAACACACATGTTGCAGAATCGTCACGGTTGCACAGATGGAAAGATACAACTGTGGCCGAAATGTATATATTCGTTGCCACAGTCATGCTTATGTCTTATATCTAAAAGCACAGTATAGCACAGTACTGGTCCACAGAGTACGACATTCGTGACTTCCTGCCTTGCAAATGATTCACGCTGTTGCTACGAATGTTGCACTTCTCGGACACGAATACACCCAACAAAAATTTCCTGCAATACAAAATTCGAGAAGTAGTTGTGTACCTGAAACTAAAATTCAGTGCCTAATTTTATCCCTTCAGGAACCTTGTTGTCGAGGAGTCCTTGATTATGTTCAAGGGACGACTGTCGTTCAAGCAATGTATACCAAGCAAATGTAATCGTTTTGGTATAAAAACTTTTTTATGTGAGACTGGCCTGGTGTTGGATGTCATTGTATACGCTGGGAGGAACACACTGCATGATGCCAGGCGGATGTTAGGCATTTCCGGTGATGTTGTTAGGATGATGATGGAACCATACCTAGGAAAGGGCCATACAGTGGTCACTGACACCTGATATACAGTCCTATATTCGCTGACTTTATTCATGTTGTGGCATGCAAAGAGTATGTTACAATTTATTTGTCGTGTGTCACACTCCCAAACAGGCTGCCTCCCAACCAGCGAACCGGGTGCTAAGTCTTTAACGATCAATAGGGTACTCGTCGTTAAATCAGTACCTTGGTTCACTGATCAATCACAGGCAAGTCCGCCAAAGCTAAAGCAACGTGGTTCACTTGCAGCAAGCACTGGCAGACTTGCCTACCTGCTGGTTGAGCACGGTGCACTCTCTCTGACTTCTGCTTTGCCATCTATCACCGTGGTGTACACTTATTATTATATATGTACATATTGTACATTCCTGTATGTAGTGGGTGAAGGCAAAATATACATTATAGTCTACTGCTGAGTTTGTTTGATCCAATTCCCATTACGACCAGGTCTCACAGGCCATTCATTACCCGTGTTCGTAATACATGAGCACAATACCGATGTGTGTGGAACAGTAAGAACGAATAAAAAACATGTGCCAAGGTTCAGTGGAGGCGGCAGTAATGGTGCAGTGCACTATCAGCACTGCAGGGTGCCACTCTGTCTGACGCTGGCCTTCACGGAGTGTCATACTCTCCAGCTCTTCGAAAAACATTGCCGGGACCCATGAATATAATTTGTATATATATTTGTAGACAATAGTATGTGACGGAGGCCGGTGGACATGTCCACCTGTCAGTGTGTAAACGCGTCTTTGTGACTCTTTCATTACTATTTCCCTAATTAATATTTGTGTCAGAATAACCAGTGGCCATGAAATCATAAGATCTACTCCCGATTGTAAATATCAGATCATAAAAACTATGTAAGCTAAATAAAAAAAGCAATAAACGGGTTATATGCGAGACTTCTGAGAGCGGGGGGGCTCTATGTTGCCCTCACCTCAACATCCGAATTTTTCATTAAAACACTTAGAAAATTAACAGCCTTTTTTACAGATTTTCTTAAAATATTTTGAGAGCAAGAGGAGATGCGTTGATCAACGCCGTGACAGTTGGAGTTATGGCACTCGATAGTAGTTTCTTACAGTTGTTGATGAAGAGGGACTTCCATGAGACGGGCAGAGTGCCTGGGGCAGAGTGCCTGGGCACAGTGCCTGGGTATGTTGTCCATACCTCATATTTCGAAGTCGAGTGAGGTTAAGGTTATGCCAGAAACGACAAGCCTGGTCACAGACCGGGCCGCAGGGGCGTTGACCCCTGGAACTCTCTCCAGGTATACTCCAGGTGTTGACAGAGTTTTGAGTCTCAAAAGAGACATTTGGATTGTCAAACAAATGAATTCTGCATAGATCGTGCGTACCTGCTCACGGCTAACAGATGACTAAGCTCTAGGTACCTATCTGCTGCTAGGTACCAGAGAGCACCCTATAAAGACACAAAATATGGGCATCAACTTTCTCAAGTAAATATCTTTGGATTCAGTCTGTCAAGAAAAAGCAACTTTTGGATTCAACCTGTCGATAAAATACTACACTTGGATTCAGTCTCTCAATAAAGTACATTTAAATTCAATTTGCCAAGAAAGTACAACATTTTGATTGAATCTCTTATAGAAAATTTGGCTTCAATCTGCCAAAAAAAATCGTCATTTTGGATTCAGTGTGTCAAACAAATAAGAATTTTTTTATTCAGTCTGTCAAGAAAAAACGACATATGTGATTCAACGGGTCAGAGAAACAACCTGTCAAGAATCTACAATTTGTGAATTCAATCTGTCTAAAAAATTACGGCGTTTTGGAGTCGCCCTTGTTATTGGAAACAGGAGTAAACAGTAACAGACCTGTTAGAGGTGCCGTTGTCTCTTCTTCGTTCCACTTCTGTTGACATGACGACTCAAGTGACTGTCACTTCATGAGACGTAACTTAGAGGCTGTCACTTCACTTAAAGACACTTTTGCACACTTGATAGTCTGTCTGTATACACTTAACACGTCACTTTTATAAGTCAGTTCACTTAAAATGTTATCACATAAATGTTATCACATCCTAAAGTCAGTACCTGACCAACCGGGTTGTGGTTCGTACGTCAGTTTGCGTGCCGCCGGCAGTAACAGCCTGGTTGATCAGACCCTGATCCAATATGAGGCCTGGTCTCAGACCGACCCGCGGGGGCGTTGACCCCCGAAACCCTCTACAGGTAAATCTCCAGGTAAACATCAATGTTATCACATCAGTGTTATCACATCAGTGTTATCACATCAGTGTTATCACATCAATGTTATCACATCAGTGTTATCACATCAATGTTATCACATCAATGTTATCACATCAGTGTTATCACATCAATGGTATCACATCAGTGTTATCACATCAGTGTTATCACATCAGTGTTATCACATCAATGTTATCACATCAATGTTATCACATCAGTGTTATCACATCAATGTTATCACATCAGTGTTATCACATCAATGTTATCACATCAGTGTTATCACATCAATGTTATCACATCAATGTTATCACATCAATGTTATCACATCAATGTTATCACATCAATGTTATCACATCAGTGTTATCACATCAATGTTATCACATCAATGTTATCACATCAATGTTATCACATCAGTGTTATCACATCAGTGTTATCACATCAGTGTTATCATATCAATGTTATCACATCAGTGTTATCACACCAATGTTATCACATCAGTGTTATCACATCAGTGTTATCACATCAGTGTTATCACATCAATGTTATCACATCAATGTTATCACATCAATTTTATCACATCAGTGTTATCACATCAATGTTATCACATCAATGTTATCACATCAGTGTTATCACATCAATGTTATCACATCAGTGTTATCACATCAATGTTATCACATCAGTGTTATAATATCAATGTTATAACATCAATGTTATCACATCAGTGTTATCACATCAATGTTATCACATCAGTGTTATCACATCAGTGTTATCACATCAATGTTATCACATCAGTGTTATAATATCAATGTTATCACATCAATGTTATCACATCAGTGTTATCACATCAATGTTATCACATCAGTGTTATCACATCAGTGTTATCACATCAATGTTATCACATCAGTGTTATAATATCAATGTTATCACATCAATGTTATCACATCAGTATTATCACATCAATGTTATCACATCAGTGTTATCACATCAGTGTTATAATATCAATGTTATCACATCAATGTTATCACATCAATGTTATCACATCAATGTTATCACATCAGTGTTATCACATCAATGTTATCACATCAATGTTATCACATCAGTGTTATCACATCAATGTTATCACATCAGTGTTATAATATCAATGTTATTGCATCAATGTTATCACATGAATGTTATGACATCACTGATATCGAATCAATGTTACTCCAATAATGTTATCACATCACGACCCTTCATGACCCCTTCACAACTCCTCACGACCCCTCACGACCCCTCACGACCCCTTCACAACCCCTCACGACCCCTCACGACCCCATCACGACCCCTCACAACCCATCACGACCCCTCACAACCCATCACGACCCCTCACAACCCATCACGACCCCTCACCCCTCACGACTCCTCACTACCCATCACGACCCATCACGACCATTCATGACTAATCACGACCCCTCAGTACTAACTTACCCCCTCACGTAGTAACCATAGTAACGCAGCTTCCGCCTCCCCTCTCATCATTCATCATTCGGTAATCTCTCTTATCTCTTCCCTCTTCCACTATTCAATTAATATTTTTCATTAGTTATCACTTCGTCCATCCCACCCTCTTTATTATACGCCCCTTTGTCGTCTCTTTTTTTCCCTTTATTTCTTCTTTATCGTGTCGCTCTGCATCTACTTTCATATTCTTCCTGCTCTCACTCTCTCTCACTGTCTTGCTCTCACTCTCTCTCACTGTCTTGCTCTCACTCTCTCTCACTGTCTTGCTCTCACTCTCTCTCACTGTCTTGCTCTCACTCTCTCTCACTGTCTTGCTCTCACTCTCTCTCACTGTCTTGCTCTCCTCTCTCTCACTGTCTTGCTCTCACTCTCTCTCACTGTCTTGCTCTCACTCTCTCTCACTGTCTTGCTCTCACTCTCTCTCACTGTCTTGCTCTCACTCTCTCTCACTGTCTTGCTCTCACTCTCTCTCACTGTCTTGCTCTCACTCTCTCTCACTGTCTTGCTCTCACTCTCTCTCACTGTCTTGCTCTCACTCTCTCTCACTGTCTTGCTCTCACTCTCTCTCACTGTCTTGCTCTCACTCTCTCTCACTGTCTTGCTCTCACTCTCTCTCACTGTCTTGCTCTCACTCTCTCTCACTGTCTTGCTCTCACTCTCTCTCACTGTCTTGCTCTCACTCTCTCTCACTGTCTTGCTCTCACTCTCTCTCACTGTCTTGCTCTCACTCTCTCTCACTGTCTTGCTCTCACTCTCTCTCACTGTCTTGCTCTCACTCTCTCTCACTCTCTTGCTCTCACTCTCTCTCACTCTCTTGCTCTCACTCTCTGTCACTGTCTTGCCAGAGGCACACTTACACAACAGTTATAAAACTGCAACATTAACACCCCTCCTTCAGAGTGCCGGCACTGTACTTCCCATCTCCAGGACTCAAGTCCGGCTAACCGGTTTCCCTGAATCCTTTCATAAATGTTACCTTGCTTACACTCCAACAGCACGTCAAGTCCTAAAAACCATTTGTCTCCATTCGCTCCTATCTAACACGCTCACGCATGCTTCCTAGAAGTCCAAGCCCCTCGCACACAAAACCTCATTTACCCCTGCCCTCCAACCTTTCCTAGGACGACCTCTACCCCACCTTCCCTCCACTACAGATTTATACACTCTCCAAATCATTCTATTTCGTTCCATCCTGAACCACCTCAACAACCCCTCCTCAGCCCTCTGGATAATAGTTTTGGTAATCCTGCACCTCCTTCTAATTTCCAAACTACGAATTCTCTGTATTATATTTACACCACACATTGCCCTCAGACATGACATCTCCACTGCCTCCAGCCTTCTCCTTGTTACAACATTCACCACCAATGTTTCAAACCCACATAAGTGTTGGTATAACTATACTCTCATACATTCCCCTCTTTGCTTCCATGGATAACGTTATTTGTCTCCACAGACTCCACAGTGCACTACTCACCTTGTTCCTTCATCAATTCTATGATTCACTTCATCCTTCATAGACCCATCTGCTGACATGTCCACTCCCAAATATCTGAATACATTCACCTCCTCCATACTCTCTCCCTCCAGTCTGCTATCCAGTCTTTCATCACCTAACACCTCCACTATACTCTCTCCCTCCAGTCTGCTATCCAGTCTTTCATCACCTAACACAAATAACCCGCACATAGGACATAGGAGGGAGGAGCTTACGACGACGTGTCAGTCCGACTTGGACCATTTACAAAGTCACACTAACAGAAAAGGGTGAGGATGGCAGTTTAAATAGGAGAGCAGGAGAAGGGACGTGAACAAATGAGGGAGAAGAGGAAGTGTATTGTGTATTGTTCCAGTCACTGTATTGTGCCTTTTTGTTCTTTTCATTACCTAAATTTTTTGTTATCCTCATCACCTTACTCTTTCCTATATTCACTTTAAATTTTCTTTTACATACCCTACCAAACTCTTCCAACAACCTCTGCAGCTTCTCTTCAGAATCTCCCAAAACCACAGTGTCATCAGCAAAGAGCAACTGTGACAACTCCCACTTTGTGTTAGATTCTTTATCTTTTAACCCCACACCTCTTGCCAACACCCTCGCATTCACTTCTCTTACAACTCCATCTATAAATATATTGAACAACCATGGTGACATCACACATCCTTGTCTAAGGTCTACTTTTACTGGGAAATAATCTCCCTCTCTCCTACACACTCTAACCTGAGCCTCACTATCCTCATAAAAACTCTTCACTGCTTTCAATAACCTACCGCCTATTCCATACACTTTCAACATTGCTTCCCTATCCACCCTTCATATGCCTTTTCCAAATCCATAAATGCCACAAAAACCTCGTTACCTTTTTTCTAAATACTGTTCACCTATAAGTTTCACTGTAAACACTTGGCCTACACACCCCCTAATCTTCCTAAAGCCTCCTTGTTCATCTGCTATCCTACTCTCCGTCTTACTCTTAATTCTTTCAATAATAACTCTACCATACACTTTACCAGGTATACTCAACAGACTTATTCCCCTATAATTCTTACACTCTGTTTTGTCCCCTTTACCTTTATAGAAAGGAACTATGCATGTTCTCTGCCAGTCCCTAGGTACCTTACCCTCTTCCATGATGATAGCATCCACCCAGCCATCAGACACACCAGTGACACACGACAATCAGACACACATCAGGTATCAGTTCCCGATGACACAAGTCACACCTCGAGCGACGGTACAGTCTCAAGGAGAACCTTAGCAATTCTTGGTGTGTGTGTATGTCGAGGTTCACCCTAGACCCACACTTAGGAATCTTATAGCAACGTTTCGGTCCCTCCTGGATCCCCGTCAGGAGCGACCGAAACTGTGGGTTTGGGGTGAATTGTTCCAGCCACAGTACTGTGACCTGTTCCATCCACGGTACTGTGACCTGTTCCATCCACGGTACTGTGACCTGTTCCATCCACGGTACTGTGACGTGTTCCAGCCACTGTACTGTGACCTGTTCCAGCCACGGTACTGTGACCTGTTCCAGCCACGGTACTGTGACATGTTCCAGCCACGGTACTGTGACTTGTTCCAGCCACGGTACTGTGACCTGTTCCAGCCACGGTACTGTGACCTGTTCCACCACGGTCTGTGACCTGTTCCAGCCACGGTACTGTGACCTGTTCCAGCCACGGCACTGTGACCTGTTCCAGCCACGGAACTGTGACCTGTTCCAGCCACGGTACTGTGACTGTTCCAGCCACGTACTGTGACCTGTTCAGCCACGGACTGTGACTGTTCCGTAGTGGCCACACGTCTGTGACCTGTTCAACCACGGACTGACCGTTCCCCAGGCTTACGTGAATACCAGCCCGGCACTGGTGACCTTTTCAGCCAGGAACCTGTGAGCCCGTTCAGCCATTTACCGTCTTCTAGAGTAGAGCGTCGTAGTGGCTACAAGCTCTTCACTACTAAACAAGTGGTTACACGCTTGTGTATCGGAGCTAGTGTCGCCCCTGCAGAGAGGCTATCAACATGACGAATTACTACCAGAGCGTAAGGGGCACTACCTCTTCACTATTCAAAGGACCGTTCGAATTGTGGGCCAGGAGCTGAGTGCCACCCTCACAGCAGACTTACACCACATGGTAAAAATTACTCCAGTAATAAATAGGCTTACTATGACCCTTTTTGTATAGCAAGCCGATTAAGAACTCCAGTGATGACAAACGATGAATAATGGTCTTATTACTCAGGACTAAGTGAACACTCACCATCACTCACCCATTTTAATGCCATCATCACCATCACTCGTAGCCCATCACTCACAGTACTCACCCATAACTCACCCATAATCACTCATCACCACGGGACTACTACAGTGACACTCACCCATCACTCACCCATCTCTTGCCCATCACTCACCCATCACTCGCCCATCACTCACCCATCACTCACCCATCACTCACCATCACTCACATCACTCACCATCACTCTCCCATCACTCTCCCATCACTCCGATCACTCTCCCATCACTCCGATCACTCTCCCATCACTCCGATCACTCTCCCATCACTCTCCCATCACTCCCCATCACTCACCATCACTCACCATCACTCACCCATCACTCACCCATCACTCACCCATCACTCACCCATCACTCACCCATCACTCACCCATCACTCACCATCACTCACCCATCACTCACCCATCACTCACCCATCACTCACCCATCACTCACCCATCACTCACCCATCACTCACACATCACTCACCCATCACTCACCCATCACTCACCCATCACTCACACATCACTCACATCATCACCATCACTCACCATCACTCACCATCACCACCCTCACTCACCCATCACTCACCATCATCACTTCACACACATCCTCACCCATCACCACACACACTCACCATCACTACACCACACACACATCACTCACCATCACTCACACATCACTACACATCACTACCATCACCACATCGGCTTGGACCACACACCTGGTCAAGCACACCTAACAAACAGAAGTTTGCAGAAGACAGTCCAGGGCAGGGATGTCTACGACTGAGACGGTTACACACCACAGCACACACAACCACACACTGACAACCACACCATGAGAATCAGGTATGACAACTGTCACAGATATTGGAGAAAGGGCAGAAGTTTGCAAGAAGACTAGTCCCAGGGCCAAGGGAAATGTCCTACGAGGAGAGGTTAAGGGAACTCAACCTGACGACACTGGAGGACAGGAGAGATAGGGAAGATATGATAATGACATATAAAATACTGAGAGGAAATGACAAGGTGGACAGCGACAGGATGTTCCAGAGATGGGACACAGCAACAAGGGGACACAATTGGAAGTTGAAGACTCAGATGAATCATAGGGATGTTAGGAAGTATTTCTTCAGACATAGAGTTGTTAGGAAGTGGAATAGTCTGGAGACTGATGTAGTGGATGCAGGATCTATACATAGCGTTAAGAAGAGGTATAATAAAACTCATGGAGCAGGGAGAGAGTGGATCTAGAAGCGACCAGTGAAGAGGCGGGGCCAGGAGCTATGACTCGACCCCTGCAACCACACTCAACATTTCATTAGGGCTTATCTCTCTTGTTGACACTGTCTGATACACCTGTGTTGCTGACACTGCCTGACACACCTGTGTTGCTGATCACTGCCTGACACACCTGTGTTGCTGACACTGCCTGACACACCTGTGTTGCTGATCACTGCCTGACACACCTGTGTTGCTGATCACTGCCTGACACACCTGTGTTGCTGACACTGCCTGACACACCTGTGTTGCTGACACTGCCTGACACACCTGTGTTGCTGACACTGCCTGACACACCTGTGTTGCTGATCACTGCCTGACACACCTGTGTTGCTGATCACTGCCTGACACACCTGTGTTGCTGACACTGCCTGACACACCTTGTTGCTGATCACTGCCTGACACACCTGTGTTGCTGATCACTGCCTGACACACCTGTGTTGCTGACACTGCCTGACACACCTGTGTTGCTGACACTGCCTGACACACCTGTGTTGCTGACACTGCCTGACACACCTGTGTTGCTGATCACTGCCTGACACACCTGTGTTGCTGATCACTGCCTGACACACCTGTGTTGCTGACACTGCCTGACACACCTGTGTTGCTGATCACTGCCTGACACACCTGTGTTGCTGATCACTGCCTGACACACCTGTGTTGCTGACACTGCCTGACACACCTGTGCTGCTGATCACTGCCTGACACACCTGTGTTGCTGATCACTGCCTGACACACCTGTGTTGCTGACACTGCCTGACACACCTGTGTTGCTGACACTGCCTGACACACCTGTGTTGCTGATCACTGCCTGACACACCTGTGTTGCTGACACTGCCTGACACACCTGTGTTGCTGACACTGCCTGACACACCTGTGTTGCTGACACTGCCTGACACACCTGTGTTGCTGACACTGCCTGACACACCTGTGTTGCTGATCACTGCCTGACACACCTGTGTTACTGACACTGCCTGACACACCTGTGTTGCACATTCCTTGCACTCTCAACGTTCCATCTGTTAGTGGTAGCGCACTCAGCTCTCACACTGAGGTCCGGAGTTCGATTCTCCTCCGGTACGGCTGGAAAACATTAGGGACGTGTTTCCATAAGACACCTACTGTCCCTGTTCACCCATCAGTATAAAATAGGTACCTGGGTGTTAGTGGACTGGTGTGGGTCGCATCCTGGGACAAAATTGACCTAATTTGCGGGAAATGCTCAGCATAACAAGGGACTTTCTATATAGTAGTATGTCATTGATGTCAGCTATGGTCTGTATACCTTGTACATGTACTTGTAGTAATAATGATTATTATTATATTATTATCTGTTGGACATCAACGTCCTATCTGTTATACAATGGTTAAAACACCCACCAAACACCTGGGATAAAACACCCACCAAACACCAGGGATAAAGCACTCACGAAATACCAAGCACAAGATAAAACACACACCACACACCTGGGATAGGATAAAACATCCACCAAACACCATGATAAAATACCCACCAAACACCAGAATAAAACACCCACCAAACATCAATCTCAAGATTGATGACATCGACTCCATGCTGAGGGACTGATTACCCCAATAATGGATTCAAATTAGATAAGTTTAGATTTAGAAAGGATATAGGAAAGTATTGGATTGACAATAGGGTAGTTGATGAGTGGAACAGTCTGCCTAGTAGGGTTATTGAAGCTAAAACCTTGGGTAGTTTCAAATTTAGGTTGGATAAATTCATGAGTGAGAGGGGTTGGATTTGAGTGGGACTCGCACATGAGTAAATAGAATTATCGAAGTTTATTTCTTGAGCAGCATTGAAAATTGGGTTGAGCAAATATTCTTTTAGTGGGATGGATTGTGAAGGACCTGCCTAGTATGGGCCATTAAGCCTGCTGCAGTGTCCCTCTTTTCTTATGTTCTTATGTTAACTCCTCCTCATAGTCCACCATTCTTCTCTGTACTCGACTGAAGAATTCACTGGCTGGCAAAACGTTTCAACAAATGTTGCACAAGTGGTATATTCATCAAGCATCATATACACAGCCTTGCAAGGTTTAGTATTGCAACCTTGCAATGGTAAATTTGATTCAACAAGTGCATTTTGTTGTGGCAACGTTTCGCTCTCCATAACAAAGCTCCTGGAGAGCGAAACGTTGCCACAGTAAAATGTCACATTAGTATCCTTTTCCCTACCATATTTTCGGTAATTTCTACCATCATTATTACACGTTTTGTCTCCATTAGAACGAACACTGCAGCAGGCCTACTGGCCCATACCAGGCAGGTCCTGCTCAAACCCAAAGCCACTAGCTCTGCACCCCGATACACAGGTGTTTCTGGCCTAGGCGATCAATGAAAGCCAGAGTCCCAGCCAATGTACTTCAACTTTAGTCTCTCCGGATGGACAGAGCTGCAAGAGAGCCCTCCTCTCCCCTGTGCAGGTTGACAATATAACCCAGGGACTCCAAACTCTATGAAAAATTTCAATTCAGCGTCTCCTATAGTCATCTAGGCCGAGGGACTGATTGTCTCAGGCTTCGTCATCATGTATTCCACCGTCTCCAGGATTTTTCACTGGTTGGCGAAACGTCTCCACACTGAAGATGTGCGAGTTTCGTACATGTGTCTTATTCATTTACATGTTTTTCATAAATAATTTATATGTAAAAATAACCCATGCTAGACAAGTTCTCAAAGTATTTTTGAACCTGCTTACCGTAAGGTTTTTAACTTGGTAGACTATACCAAACATAACAAGATATGAGGTATTATGTCAGAACCTATGAATAACATAAGAAAAGAACACTGCAGCAGGCCCACTGGCCCAAAGTAGGCCTACTGTAAATGATTTACGAAACACACAAGCAGATAAATGTAGAATATTCTCGTGGTTAGCGACTCGCAAGTTAGATATATGAGCCGTGCCTTCTGTAACAGAGATAGGAAGGTGAAACAGAGAGTGTGTTTCCCAGGAGCTGGTGTTGGTGGCATAGTCAACACGTTGGGTAATGTCATGTCAGGTGAGAGGTACAAGACCACTGAGTGCCATAGTGCCGGTGGAAACAGTACTGGAAAGGGCAGGAGACAGGAGCTGCTAGTTATGTGCATGACAGCTATAGATTTAATTAGGTCCAAGAAAGGGATCGTGGTTGAATGAAACATTTAGCCCAGAAGTGGGCAATGAATAGATGCCTAAGGCAATTGGTGTAAATTGTTGGCTAGAAAAGTACTGGGACAATCCCTATTGCAGATATGGTATATATGCAAGGAATGGGTACATCTCTCAGAGGCAGGACTGGTAGCACTAGCTGAGTTCTCCAGCACTGTAATCTGAGAGATGATAGAGGTATGGGTGCGTGTGGAAAATAATGGTTGAAAGACGTGGGATGAAAGCAGAAAAACATGACCAAGATACCCAGAGAAAAATTATCAATAAAAGCTACAGAAATTTTTCACTACAACGACTCTACTCGGGAATTTGTTCAACTCATCTACAACTCCATAACCAACTCAATGTTCTCTTAAATTCTTTCTAAATCTACATTTTGCCAACATGAAGTCACTGGTGAGTCTTTGGACAGATACTCCTCAAATTCCACCTTTCTCACTCAAATATCTCTTCACACAAAGGTTTGATCCTCAATAAAACACGCAGTGCACATGCTGTGTACATGCGGTGCACATGCAGTGCACATACAGTGCACATGCGGTGCACATGCTTGCCGAAACACTTCTTTATATTCTTTTTAAACCACGTGTATGTTATTGTGTATGAATTTACAATCAATACGAAATTCTTATTAAACCAGAAGATGGCCGTAGTTAGTATTTTTTCTCTAAATATAAAACAGTTGTGGTCAAGACACAATCAGGTTTATTAAACCGAACCTCATAGGAAACTTTAAAACCAGGTTTGAAAGGAATATGAATAAGAAGGGGAGCATAAGACCTGCCTAGTATCGGTTCTGGGAACAATGAAGGTAATTCCTTGAGTAGAATTGAGAATTGAAGGATCACGAGGATGTCACCTTGAAGGATCACTAGAATGTCACCCTGAAGGATCACAAGGGTGTCACCTTGAAGCATCACAAGGATGTCATCTTGAAGGATCACAAGGATGTCACCTAGAAGGATCACAAGGATGTCACCTTGAAGGATCACAAGGATGTCACCTTGAAGGATCACTAGAATGTCACCCTGAAGGATCACAAGGGTGTCACCTTGAAGCATCACAAGGATGTCATCTTGAAGGATCACAAGGATGTCACCTAGAAGGATCACAAGGATGTCATCTTGAAAGATCACAAGGATGTCACCTAGAAGGATCACAAGGATGTCACCTTGAAGGATCACAAGGATGTCATCTTGAAGGATCACAAGGATGTCACCTAGAAGGATCACAAGGATGTCACCTTGAAGGATCACAAGGATGTCACCTTGAAGGATCACTAGAATGTCAACCTGAAGGATCACAAGGGTGTCACCTTGAAGCATCACAAGGATGTCATCTTGAAGAATCACAAGGATGTCACCTAGAAGGATCACAAGGATGTCATCTTGAAAGATCACAAGGATGTCACCTAGAAGGATCACAAGGATGTCACCTTGAAGGATCACAAGGATGTCACTTTGAAGGATCACAAGGATGTCACTTTGAAGGATCACAAGGATGTCACCTTGAAGGATACTAGGATGTCATCTTGAAGGATCACAAGGATATCACCTTGAAGGATCACTAGGATGTAACCCTGAAGGATCACAAGGATGTCACCTTGAAGGATCACAAGGATGTCATCTTGAAGGATCACAAATATGTCACCTTGAAGGATCACTAGGATGTCACCTTGAAGGATCACTAGGATGTCATCTTGAAGGATCACAAGGATGTCACCTTGAAGGATCACAAGGATGTCACCCTGAAGGATCACTAGGATGTCACCTTGAAGGATCACAAGGATGTCACCTTGAAGGATCACAAGGATGTCACCTTGAAGGATCACAAGGATGTCACCTTGAAGGATCACTAGGATGTCACCTTGAAGGATCACAAGAATGTTACTGTCACAATGATATGATGGATAACGAGAACCTTCAAAACATGAGCTGTCAATCCAGTGTTGATGGTAAGTCCCTTTGTTCTCTCTAGACACCACCACCACACACTCACCACCACACACTCACCACCACACACTCACCACCACACACTCACCACCACACACTCACCCACACACTCACCACCACACACTCACCACCACACACTCACCACCACACACTCACCACCACACACTCACCACCACACACTCACCACACACCACCACCACATCCACCACACACACCACCACCACACACTCACCACCACACACTCACCACCACACACTCACCACCACCACCACCACCACTCACCACCACACCTCACCCCACTCACCACACACTCACCACCACACACTCACCACCACACACTCACCAACCACACCTCACCAACACACTCACACCACACTCACCACCACACACTCACCACCACACACTCACCACCAACACACCCTCCACACACTCACCCACACACCACCACACACTCACCACCACACACTCACCCCACCACCCACACACTCACCACCACACACTCCACCACCACACACTCACCACCACACACTCACCACCACTCCACACTCACCACCACACACTCACCACCACACACTCACCACCACACTCACCACCACACACTCACCACCACACCTCACCACCACACTCACCACCACACCACCACCACTCACCACACACTCACCACCACACCTCCACCACACACTCACCACCACACACTCACCACCACACACTCACCACCACACACTCACCACCACACCTCCCACCACTCACCACCACTCACCACCACCACACTCACCACCACACACTCACCACCACACACTCACCACCACACACTCACCACCACACACTCACCACCACACACTCACCACCACACACTCACCACCACACACTCACCACCACACTCACCACCACACACTCACCACCACACACTCACCACCACACACTCACCACCACACACTCACCACCACACTCACCACCACACTCACCACCACACACTCACCACCACACACTCACCACACACTCACACACACTCACCACCACACATCACCACCACACACTCACACACCACCACACACTCACCACCACCCCACTACCACCCTACTCAACACTCACACCACACACTCACTCACCACAACTCACCACCACACTTTTCACTTCTAAATCCTAAACTCATATTATATTCACTCCTCTCCTCTCTCTCCTCTCTCTCTCTCTCTTCTCTCTCTATCACTCATACTATTAACTCTAATCTTCTATAATCAATAATTTACACTTATTCACCAGACACTACCATTATTTCCTTTTATAATCTCTATAAAATTAAATTTATTATTGATATAATTCTCATATCTACTCTTTTGTACTAAATGTAAGTCTTCTGATTATTATACTGATTATACTTAATGCTTCTTTAACTTATAATCTCTATTACTGTTTATTCAGCTATCTCTGAGAATTAACTGATATATAACTATATATTATATATATAACAATTAATTATCATATATATATATAGACCTATAATTATATATCTGATTTATAATTGTTGATAACATAGATGTTATATGTTGTTAATACCATTTATATATACTAATTAGTATAAACTGTAGATGTATATCTATGTTATATAACTGAGATAGTAATCTCATGTAATACAAAGTATAATCTAACTGCATATTACCTACTCTGAGAATTACTGTATTAATATACATATATATCTTGTATATTCTCTATATAAAAGTGATAATACCCATGAGAACTGCTAGACATAGCATGAGAACTGCTAGACTAGCCATGAGAACTGCTAGACATAGCCACTGGGAGAACTGCTAGCATAGCCATGAGAACTGCTAGACATAGCCATGAGAACTGCTAGACATAGCCATGAGAACTGCTAGGACATAGCTATGAGAACTGCTAGGAATAGCAATGAGAACTGCTAGACATAGCCATGAGAACTGCTAGACATAGCCATGAGAACTGCTAGACATAGCTATGAGAACTGCTAGACATAGCTATGAGAACTGCTAGACATAGCCATGAGAACTGCTAGACATAGCCATGAGAACTGCTAGACATAGCCATGAGAACTGCTAGACATAGCCATGAGAACTGCTAGACATAGCCATGAGAACTGCTAGACATAGCCATGAGAACTGCTAGACATAGCCATGAGAACTGCTAGACATAGCCATGAGAACTGCTAGACATAGCCATGAGAACTGCTAGACATAGCCATGAGAACTGCTAGACATAGCCATGAGAACTGCTAGACATAGCCATGAGAACTGCTAGACATAGCATGAGAACTGCTAGACATAGCCATGAGAACTGCTAGACATAGCCATGAGAACTGCTAGACATAGCCATGAGAACTGCTAGACATAGCCATGAGAACTGCTAGACATAGCCATGAGAACTGCTAGACATAGCCATGAGAACTGCTAGACATAGCCATGAGAACTGCTAGACATAGCCATGAGAACTGCTAGACATAGCCATGAGAACTGCTAGACATAGCCATGAGAACTGCTAGACATAGCCATGAGAACTGCTAGACATAGCCATGAGAACTGCTAGACATAGCCATGAGAACTGCTAGACATAGCCATGAGAACTGCTAGACATAGCCATGAGAACTGCTAGACATAGCCATGAGAACTGCTAGACATAGCCATGAGAACTGCTAGACATAGCCATGAGAACTGCTAGACATAGCCATGAGAACTGCTAGACATAGCCATGAGAACTGCTAGACATAGCCATGAGAACTGCTAGACATAGCCATGAGAACTGCTAGACATAGCCATGAGAACTGCTAGACATAGCCATGAGAACTGCTAGACATAGCCATGAGAACTGCTAGACATAGCCATGAGAACTGCTAGACATAGCCATGAGAACTGCTAGACATAGCCAGGGCACAGAGAACTACTAGACATAGCCATGAGAACTGCTAGACATAGCCATGAGAACTGCTAGACATAGCCATGAGAACTGCTAGACAGCCATGAGAACTGCTAGACATAGCCATGAGAACTGCTAGACAGCCATGAGAACTGCTAGACATAGCCATGAGAACTGCTAGACAGCCATGAGAACTGCTAGACATAGCCATGAGAACTGCTAGACAGCCATGAAGAACTGCTAGACAGCCATGAGAACTGCTAGGAGAATGACTATACAGACGCTGGAGTTGGTACACATTACAGCAGCTGACTAACAACTGTACCATCTAATGAGCAAGAGATGGTAATTACTGACTGAGATTCATGGAAGAACTGGGCGAGGAAGAGTCTTGGCACTCTACATCACCTTAGTGCCACCAAGAATGTTGATGTCACTGCTAGATAAGAATGTATACTACAAGATAGAGAATTTTTATATGTTATAGAGCTTGCAACATTCACTACTAGGCCGTGCAACGTCAACATGCAACACATCATTCTTGCAGACTATCATGCCAGACTTAAGAGTATTTTGAGT
The DNA here is from genome assembly GCA_009830355.1 of Cherax destructor. Classification (NCBI taxonomy): domain Eukaryota; kingdom Metazoa; phylum Arthropoda; class Malacostraca; order Decapoda; family Parastacidae; genus Cherax; species Cherax destructor. The sequence continues at coordinate 307,257 of WNWK01000314.1, forward strand.
GACTGAATCAAACGCAAGAGGAACTAAACCACATAGATTTCAAACTGATCCCAACACAGCTAGAACTGTAACCACGAGTGAGGCTACTCACTGTAACCACGAGTGAGGCTACTCACTGTAACCACAAAGGAGGGTACTCACTGTAACCACGAGTGAGGCTACTCACTGTAACCACGAGTGAGGCTACTCACTGTAACCACAAAGGAGGGTACTCACTGTAACCACGAGTGAGGCTACTCACTGTAACCACGAGTGAGGCTACTCACTGTAACCACGAGTGAGGGTACTCACTGTAACCACAAAGGAGGGTACTCACTGTAACTACGAGTGGGGGTACTCACTGTAACCACGAGTGGGGGTACTCACTGTAACCACGAGTGAGGCTACTCACTGTAACCACGAGTGAGGGTACTCACTGTAACCACGAGTGAGGGTACTCACTGTAAACACGAGTGAGGCTACTCACTGTAACCACGAGTGAGGATACTCACTGTAACCACTAGTGAGGGTACTCACTGTAACCACTAGTGAGGGTACTCACTGTAACCACGAGTGAGGGTACTCACTGTAACCACGAGTGAGGGTACTCACTGTAACCACGAGTGAGGGTACTCACTGTAACCACGAGTGAGGGTACTCACTGTAACCACGAGTGAGGGTACTCACTGTAACCACGAGTGAGGGTACTCACTGTAACCACGAGTGAGGCTACTCACTGTAACCACGAGTGAGGCTACTCACTGTAACCACGAGTGAGGGTACTCACTGTAACCACGAGTGAGGCTACTCACTGTAACCACGAGTGAGGCTACTCACTGTAACCACGAGTGAGGGTACTCACTGTAACCACTAGTGAGGGTACTCACTGTAACCACTAGTGAGGGTACTCACTGTAACCACTAGTGAGGGTACTCACTGTAACCACGAGTGAGGGTACTCACTGTAACCACAGTGAGGGTACTCACTGTAACCACAGTGGCTCACTGTAACCACGAGGGTACTCACTGTAACCACGAGTGAGGGTACTCACTGTAACCACAGTGAGGGTACTCACTGTAACCACGAGTGAGGGTACTCACTGTAACCACGAGTGAGGGTACTCACTGTAACCACAGTGAGGGTACTCACTGTAACCACGAGTGAGGCTACTCACTGTAACCACGAGTGAGGGTACTCACTGTAACCACTAGTGAGGGTACTCACTGTAACCACAGTGAGGGTACTCACTGTAACCACGAGTGAGGGTACTCACTGTAACCACGAGTGAGGGTACTCACTGTAACCACAGTGAGGGTACTCACTGTAACCACGAGTGAGGCTACTCACTGTAACCACGAGTGAGGGTACTCACTGTAACCACGAGTGAGGGTACTCACTGTAACCACTAGTGAGGGTACTCACTGTAACCACGAGTGAGGGTACTCACTGTAACCACGAGTGAGGGTACTCACTGTAACCACGAGTGAGGGTACTCACTGTAACCACGAGTGAGGGTACTCACTGTAACCACGAGTGAGGGTACTCACTGTAACCACGAGTGAGGGTACTCACTGTAACCACTAGTGAGGGTACTCACTGTAACCACGAGTGAGGGTACTCACTGTAACCACGAGTGAGGGTACTCACTGTAACCACGAGTGAGGGTATTCACTGTAACCACGAGTGAGGGTACTCACTGTAACCACTAGTGAGGGTACTCACTGTAACCACGAGTGAGGGTACTCACTGTAACCACGAGTGAGGGTACTCACAGTAACCACGAGTGAGGGTACTCACTGTAACCACGAGTGAGGCTACTCACTGTAACCACGAGTGAGGCTACTCACTGTAACCACGAGTGAGGGTACTCACTGTAACCACGAGTGAGGGTACTCACTGTAACCACGAGTGAGGGTACTCACTGTAACCACGAGTGAGGGTACTCACGTGCATGTTAGACGTGTCTAGCATCCGGTCTATCATGCGTCATGTACGACACTCTTATTGTTGATGATCTACTACTATACTACTACTAGTACTACTACTAGTACTACAATACTACTACTAGTACTACTAGTACTACTACTAGTACTACTAGTACTACTACTAGTACTACTACTAGTACTACAATACTACTACTAGTACTACTAGTACTACTACTAGTACTACTAGTACTACTACTAGTACTACTACTAGTACTACAATACTACTACTAGTACTACTAGTACTACTACTACTAGTACTACTACTATTAGTACTACTACTACTAGTACTACTACTATTAGTACTACTACTACTAGTACTACTACTACTGTACTGCTACTATTAGTCTACTGCTAGTTACTGCACTGCTAGTGCTCTACTCTGGTACTACTGGTACTACTACTGCTAGTGCTACTACTGTACTAAATTTCTCTACTAGTACTACTAGCTACTGCTACTAGTTACTGCTACTATTGGTACTCTACTGCTAGTACTACTACTATTGGTGCTACTACTACTAGTACTACTCTATAATTTACTTGCTAGTTAAGTACTACTACTAGCTACAATTACTTTTCCTAGGTAATTGCTATTTTGCTACTAGTACTACTACTCTATTACAACTACTATTAGTACTACTGCTACTGGGTACTACTACTACTAGTACTAATATTGCTACTACAACTACTACTACTATTGTTACTACTACTATTGCTACTACTACTATTGTTACTACTACTATTGCTACTACTACTATTGTTACTACTACTATTGCTACTACTACTCTACTACTACTATACTACTACTAGCTACTGTTACTACTACTATTGCTACTACTACTTTGCTACTACTACTATTGCTACTACTACTACTACTTACTACTCTACTCTTACTGCTACTCTGTTCTACTCTATTTGCTCTACTCTCTTTGCTCTACTGTTTGCACTGCTACTCTACTACTCTACTCTGTTCTACTGCTTTTGCTCTACTACTATTGCTCTACTACTACTACTACTGTTACTACTACTAGTGCTACTACTACTACTACTACTACTACTACTGTTACTACTACTATTGTTACTACTACTATTGCTACTACTACTATTGCTACTACTACTATTGCTACTACTACTGCTACTATTGTTACTACTACTATTACTACTGTTACTACTACTATTGTTACTACTACTACTACTACTGCTACTACTGTTACTACTACTATTGCTACTACTACTATTGCTACTACTACTACTACTGCTACTATTGTTACTACTACTACTACTACTACTGTTACTACTACTATTGCTACTACTACTATTGCTACTACTACTATTGCTACTACTACTACTGTTACTATTGTTACTACTACTATTACTACTGTTACTACTACTATTGCTACTACTACTACTACTGCTACTACTGTTACAACTATTATTGTTACTACTACTATTGCTACTACTATTAGTATTATTACTACTACTGCAGTAGTAGTAGTCAGTTATCACCGCACTTCCAGTAATCAAGAATATGAATATGAAAGAGATGTGCTCGGTGTTATACTCACCCCAAGATCTTTTTCCTTGATTGAGGTTTGTAGTCTCTGGCCCCCTAGACTGTACTCCGTCTGTGGTCTTCTTTGCCCTTCCCCAATCTTCATGACTTTGCACTTAGTGGGGTTGAACTCCAGGAGCCAATTGCTGGACCAGGCTTGCAGCCTGTCCAGATCCCTTTGTAGTTCTGCCTGGTCCTCGTCCGATTGAATTCTTCTCATCAACTTCACATCATCTGCAAACAGGGACACTTCGGAGTCTATTCCTTCCGTCATGTCGTTCACAAATACCAGAAACAGCACCGGTCCTAGGACTGACCCCTGTGGAACCCCACTCGTCACCGGCGCCCACTCTGACACCTCGCCACGTACCATGACTCGCTGTCTTCCTGACAGGTATTCCCTGATCTATTGTAGTGCCTTCCCCGTTATCCTGCCTGGTCCTAGCTTTTGCACTAATCTCTTGTGTGGAACTGTGTCAAACGCATTCTTACAGTCCAAGAATATGCAATCTACCCACCCCTCTCTCTCTCTTGTCTTACTGCTGTCACCCTGTCATAGCACTCCAGTAGGTTTGTGACACAGGATTTCCCGTCCCTGAAACCGTGTTGGCCGTCGTTGATGAGATCATTTTTTTCTAGGTGCTCCATCACTCTTCTCCTGACTATCTTCATGACCTTGCATACTATACATGTCAGTAACTCTGGTCTGTAGTTTAGTGCTACGTTCCTGTCTCCTTTTTTAAAGATTGGGACTACATTTGCTGTCTTCCATACCTCAGGTAGTTGCCCTGTTTCGATAATGTGTTGAAGATTGTTGTTAGTGGTACACATAGCTCCTCTGCTCCCTCTCTCAGGACCCATGGAGAGATGTTATCCGGCCCCATCGCCTGTCTGTGTGTGTGTGTCTGTGTGTACTCACCTAATTGTGGTTGCAGGGGTCGAGACTCAGCTCCTGGCCCCGCCTCTTCGCTGCCCGCTACTGTCCGCTACTGTGTGTGTGTGTCTGTGTGTGTCTGTGTGTGTCAAAATGTATTCACCTAATTGTGGGTTGACTCTCAGCTCTTGGCCCCCGCCTCTGCTAGCCTCTACTGTGTGATTGGGAGAGAGAGAGAAGGGGGGAGGGGGGGAAGCACAAACAGAGGAAACTCGCCCCAACAGGAAGAACCTGTGAGTCAGAATGGATCGATACTGCCGGTGAGAGGGAGGGGAGAAGAGGGGAGGGGAGGGAGGAATGGGGAGGGAGGGGAGAAGAGGGGAGGGAGGGGAGGAATGGGGAGGGAGGGGAGAAGAGGGGAGGAAAGGAAGGGGGAGGGATGGGAGGAGAGGTGATGCAGAGGTCATAGAAGGAAGAAAAGCCAGAGGAAATAAAGAAGAGGAGGGAGGGAGAGAGAGAGAGACTTTAATTAAGGGAGAGAGAGAAAGAGAAAGAGAGGACAGAGAAAATGTAGATGGGAGAGAAAGAGAAGACATAGTAACGGGCAAGAAATAAAAGATACGACAGAAAGATGGAAGAGGAAACTCCGTCACAGTAACATGACTGTGACATGCTAAGAGTATGTTACAATATATTCGGCTTATGTAACACACACATATACTAGGTATGTACTCCCGCCCAGTGAACCAGGTGCTACGGGTTTAACGATCAGGAGCCCCGTCGTTATACCAGTACCTTGGTTCAACCAGCCAATCACAAGGAAGCCCACCACAGTTGTGAAGCGATGCGGTACACTTGTGAAGCAACATTGGCAGACTTACCTCCAAGTCTGGTCGCTATGGTTCTCACAGTGTCTCTTGCTTGTATTGACTTACTGTACATATCCTCTGTATTTATTGTACATATATTGTTTGTTGTTTGGTGAAGGAAATAAAATAATTCAGGGAAACTTTAACTATGCTAGGAATTAGTCAAAAAGTATCCACAGCCTATCATCGTCAGTGCCAAGGCGCCTTGGAGAGGTTACACCAACCCTTAAAAACTATTATGCGTAAGTATGTATTTTCCTACATACTGGGATGAATCACTTCCTCTGTTGCTGTTTACAATGCGAGAAACTGTGTAGGAATCAACAGGGTACAGTCCTTTTGAGCTGATTTTTGGGCATAATGTGGGAGGTGTCCTACACTTGCTCAAGGAAGGATGACTGGAAGAAGACGCCTACAAGATGCATTACGATCTTACATCAAGATTGCAGGTGGTACGTCAGCTGGCTAAGGCCGACCTAAAATCCACTCAAAACAACATGAAACAGAGGTATGACAAAACCTCTAAATTTCACTCTTTTAACCCAGGAGACAAGGTGTTGGTCCAGGAACCTGTGTCTGGTCACACCTTGAAAGCAAGATTTATGGGACCAATGCAGGTGATAAAAAGGGAATTCTGATTTATACTATGTGGTAGCACTTAATAGACCCAACTCGATTAAACTATTCTTGGAGTCACCTAAGGTCCCAGTAATGACTTTGTCCTCTGTGGACGACCCCGATTTCCTGTACAGAGTTCCGGAGGTTCAAATAAGGCTTCTTAACTCAGCCATCCTCCAGGATCCTCGCCCCATAATGTCGGAACTTGCAGAAGACTAATTAATAACACTCACTACCCTCCTGCAAGCCTTTCCAGACATACTTTCGGATATTTAAAAAATGTGCAACCTGGGTTTTCATGATGTGGACGTAGGAACTGCTAAACCTATTAAAACTTTCTCCCTACAAAGCTAATCCTGATAAACAGAAGCTACTTCAGCAGGAAGTAGAGTCTCTGTTAGAACATGGACTGGTGGAGGAGCGTTAAGCCCGTGGGCTTCACCGTGCACCCTTGTTAAGAAGCCTGATGGAGGATTCTGGATGTGTACTGACTCTCGCGAGATGACGTCACAGAACCGGATGTTTACCCTCTTCCACGTATGGACGATACACTGGACTTTATGGGTAAGTCCCTTTCGTTTATAAACTAGTTCTCCTTAAAGGTTGTTGCCAGGGACCTTTAACGGATAAAGTGAAAGAGATTTCTGCCTTCGTAATTCCAGGAGGTCACAATCAATATACTGTGACCTCATTCGGAACGCGGAACTCTTCCGCCTCATTTCAGGCTAACAAAGGACTTGAAGGCATGGTGGCTTACCTGGACGATATGGTTGTAGTTACTGATACCATGTGTCCATCTTGAAGCCCTCTTTGAGAGCTTCAGGACATTTCAACTAACTGTAAGTCTTATTAAGTCATCTTCTGGATAATGTACTATAACTTTCTTGGGTCATGAACTAGGTAGTGCCAAAGTGGCACCTAAATTTGCCAAAGTTTTGGCCATTAAAAATTACCTCATTCTTCAGGATAAGTCTCTGCAAAGATTTTTAGGAATGACAGGATTTTATCGTAAATTTTTGCCAAAATTTTGCAGACGTGGTAGCCACCTAACCTCTCTTACCAATTCTTAAACTAAATTCTGCTGGACCTCCAGTTGTCAAAAGGCTTTTAACCATGTTAACGTCTCTTATGCGCTGCTCTCATACTGGTGAGGAATGTCTGAAGCCCTTGGCATATTATTCGGCCAAATGCCAAACCTATCAGTGGGCCTACTCCACCACTGTGAAGGAAGCCCTGACCCTGGCTTGTGCTGGCCTATCAGTGGGCCTACTCCACCACTGTGAAGGAAGCCCTGACCCTGGCTTGTGCTGGCCTATCAGTGGGCCTACTCCACCACTGTGAAGGAAGCCCTGACCCTGGCTTGTGCTGGCCTATCAGTGGGCCTACTCCACCACTGTGAAGGAAGCCCTGACCCTGGCTTGTGCTGGCCTATCAGTGGGCCTACTCCACCACTGTGAAGGAAGCCCTGACCCTGGCTTGTGCTGGCCTATCAGTGGGCCTACTCCACCACTGTGAAGGAAGCCCTGACCCTGGCTTGTGCTGGCCTATCAGTGGGCCTACTCCACCACTGTGAAGGAAGCCCTGACCCTGGCTTGTGCTGGCCTATCAGTGGGCCTACTCCACCACTGTGAAGGAAGCCCTGACCCTGGCTTGTGCTGGCCTATCAGTGGGCCTACTCCACCACTGTGAAGGAAGCCCTGACCCTGGCTTGTGCTGGCCTATCAGTGGGCCTACTCCACCACTGTGAAGGAAGCCCTGACCCTGGCTTGTGCTGGCCTATCAGTGGGCCTACTCCACCACTGTGAAGAGCTGACCCGGCTCGCTCAGGCTACCCCCCTGTGAGGGCCTGACTGTGCTTTGGCCTATCAGTGGGCCTACTCCACCACTGTGAAGGAAGCCCTGACCCTGGCTTGTACTGAAGCACTTCGACGTGTTCTTGTCCAACACGTCACATATAATCACCGTCTTCAGTGACCACAATCCTCTGACCTATCTGACCTCCATAAGGAACAAGAACACTCGTCTCATGTACGGTTTAACAGTACAACCTCTCCCTCCATACTGGGCACTAACCTCTTTTATTTTCATTATCGTCATAAAGAAAACTTTAAGTAAATCTAGCAACAAGTTTTTTCAGTGAAGAGACACTTGAACCTACGGTAGCCCTATTGTCTGGTGTCTTGAACCTACGGTAGCCCTATTGTCTGGTGTCTTGAACCTACGGTAGCCCTATTGCCTGGTGTCTTGAACCTACGGTAGCCCTATTGTCTGGTGTCTTGAACCTACGGTAGCCCTATTGTCTGATGTCTTGAACCTACGGTAGCCCTATTGTCTGGTGTCTTGAACCTACGGTAGCCCTATTGTCTGGTGTCTTGAACCTACGGTAGCCCTATTGTCTGGTGTCTTGAACCTACGGTAGCCCTATTGTCTGGTGTCTTGAACCTACGGTAGCCCTATTGTCTGGTGTCTTGAACCTACGGTAGCCCTATTGTCTGGTGTCTTGAACCTACGGTAGCCCTATTGTCTGGTGTCTTGAACCTACGGTAGCCCTATTGTCTGGTGTCTTGAACCTACGGTAGCCCTATTGTCTGGTGTCTTGAACCTACGGTAGCCCTATTGTCTGGTGTCTTGAACCTACGGTAGCCCTATTGTCTGGTGTCTTGAACCTACGGTAGCCCTATTGTCTGGTGTCTTGAACCTACGGTAGCCCTATTGTCTGGTGTCTTGAACTTACGGTAGCCCTATTGTCTGGTGTCTTGAACCTACGGTAGCCCTATTGTCTGGTGTCTTGAACCTACGGTAGCCCTATTGTCTGGTGTCTTGAACCTACGGTAGCCCTATTGTCTGATGTCTTGAACCTACGGTAGCCCTATTGTCTGGTGTCTTGAACCTACGGTAGCCCTATTGTCTGATGTCTTGAACCTACGGTAGCCCTATTGTCTGATGTCTTGAACCTACGGTAGCCCTATTGTCTGGTGTCTTGAACCTACGGTAGCCCTATTGTCTGGTGTTTTGAACTTACGGTAGCCCTATTGTCAGGTGTCTTGAACCTACGGTAGCCCTATTGTCTGGTGTCTTGAACCTACAGTAGCCCTATTGTCTGGTGTCTTGAACCTACAGTAGCCCTATTGTCTGGTGTCTTGAACCTACGGTAGCCCTATTGTCTGGTGTCTTGAACCTACGGTAGCCCTATTGTCTGGTGTCTTGAACCTACGGTAGCCCTATTGTCTGGTGTCTTGAACTTACGGTAGCCCTATTGTCTGGTGTCTTGAACCTACGGTAGCCCTATTGTCTGGTGTCTTGAACTTACGGTAGCCCTATTGTCTGGTGTCTTGAACTTACGGTAGCCCTATTGTCTGGTGTCTCACTCTAAGTTTGTGTCTGACTTGGAAGTTCCTTTGGGTTGAACACTACCTAGTGGGTTGGATGGTTGAGAGGAAAGGCAGTTCCATTAATATTTCGCGTCATGGTAACACGCTACCCATTGAGGGATGCCTAGTCCTGGCTATTAGAGCCCTTTTGGGGTGGGGGGGGGTGGCATGTTAAGAGTATGTTACAATTTATTTGTCGTATGTCACACCCATACAGGCATGTCCTCCTGACCTGCGAACCAGGTGCTAAAGGTGTAATGAGTAGGGGCCCCCTCCCACGTTATACCAGCACCTTGGTTCAACCAGCCAATTACAAGTTGTGAAGCGATGTGGTACACTCGTGAATCAACCTTGGCAGACGGTTCTCACAGTGTCTCCTGCTTGCATTGCCTTACTGTACATAACCTCTGTATATATTGTACATACACTGATTGCTGTTTGGTGAAGGATATATAAGTATTTACTATTTCTGCCTTTTCCTGGTTTCTACTTTGGTTATCTTGCTACAACCAGGTGTGCAGGCCACTAGACTACACCTGTGTTTGTAATAATGATGGAAGAGAAACTCCTTTACAGTAACAAGATGGAGATAACAAGATGGCGAAGGTCAAGAGCTAGGGATCAACCTCTGGAGAGACTACTAGGCACAGTCCGGGAGCCAGGGTTCAACCCCCCGGACACACAGCAGGGTGAATACTCAACTCTGGTTGGTCAATAACAAAGATCCCAAGGTCGACTCGTTGAACATTTTCATTCTTGTGTGTGTGTGTGTGAGAGAGAGAGAGAGAGAGAGAGAGAGAGACAGACAGACAGACAGACAGACAGACAGACAGACAGACAGACAGAGAGGGACAGAGACAGACAGACAGACACAGAAAGCCAGAGAGAGAAAAAGAGAGTTACTGTTGTTGTACAAGTCGTTGTTGTCATGAGGTTAATCAACAAGTCACCTCACGAACCACTACAGTGCTGACCAACACTGCCAACCATAACAACACA